>OY728157.1:640695143-641316280 GCA_963277665.1 Viscum album
TGGTAGATAATGTATACAATATTATGTACCAGGGTTTATGTTTCATATTTCCAAAGGCACTATAATGATATGATATTTGAGTTTCTATTGGTGTAATGTGTTATCTATTCTTAAAAATGATCTAATGTTAATGTTTGAGAAGCAAGGGTCTCTATAGGGGAGGATTTCCTTTTCCATGGGAGATACCAGTGTGGCTAGGTTGACCACATAGTATGTTTAGAGTAGAGTACATATGAATTATATCCACCCTCTGTGGTGAATCCAAATGTACATCATAGGCCCTCACCCTTACTTGAAGAGTGGTCGATAGTGAAAATTAAAGAAGGCACTCAAGAAGAAGAGGAAAAGGAGAGGTGTGAGGAATCTGAAGATTGCCTCTCACTAAGCGCAAAAGAAGATAAATCTACTGATATTGAGGAGAAATATTTAAGGGACATGGCCAGGAAAGGTAAGAAACCAATAGTGGATGAGGATGGGTTCATTACACCCAATCCAAAAAAACTAGAAAACGAAGGGATTTTTCACATGTGGAGAGGACTATTGTCACTCGCTCTTTGGACATTGCTAGACATAATGTTTCTGCCCCTATTGGAAATCAACATGTTGAGATGGAGAAACAAGTTGAAAGGGATGATAAATGTACTGTACCAACATGTGAAGCTCCTATTTCTTCGGTGGGACTCAGTGATGAAATTTTATACAACTCCTTTAAGAAAGGAGAGATCACTAAGAGCGCCTATTTGGCTACAAAGCAGGAAATTTTCAGTGAAAGAAATAGGAAAGATTACTTAAGCTGACTTTTGCTTTTCTGCTGGTTGTTTTTATTTACTCCATGAAGATCATATTTCAATTTTCATTTTAAAGTGGTTATTTAGATGGTGCTGGTCATGCTTGCCCTTGTTTAAGCGTAGTGCAGACTGCTCGGGATGCAAGTGACACCATTGGGATTTTTTGTTGCTGGAACTGGTTTTCTATTCTCTTTAAGAGCTGTTTTTGATAGACCTTAACACCCTTGGACTGCTTTGGAATGGTGCATAGTGCAGAATGCTTGGTTTTGTTCCAGGATTGCAGGGTCTACTGTATATGCTGGATTTTTGATATGCACGCGCCTGGAATTTTGATGTTTTGATGCTTGTTCTTCTTTGCTAAGGAGACAAATCTGTTTTACATCGTTGAGAAGGGTTAAAATGGAACTATTTCGACATTGAGGTCAACCTACGATTTCTTTTTCTGAAGATGAGTTTTTCTGGATTTTCTCATCTTTCCCTTGCTGCTATATCTCTGTTTTCGGCCTTTTTGATGGAGCTTTTCTGCCTGGTTGAGATCAGATTCTGAGTTTTGCCTATTATTTGGAGATTTTCAAATTCTATGTAGCTTTGCTGCATGTTTTTGCCTTTTAGGAGTGTTGCAGCCTGTTTGAGTTCGGCCCGAGCTTTGTGGCTTCTTGGATTGATCTACTTCTCTGTCGCAACATGGTGCCATTATCTCTATTCCCTCTCTGATTTTGCTGATCTGGAACCTCTGTGTTTGCACGCGCCTAGAAGCTGCTGGCTGAATCTTCAGTTTTATTTTTCTATAGCCCTCCGATGTTGTATACCAGGTTCTTTAAGATGTACTTTTTTTTGTTGGTTTGCTTGTTTTCAGATGGTGTAAATTCATTGCACCTCGATATCTCTTTGTAAACTTTTCATTTAATAAATGCCTTCTGACATGGATTGGGAAACCAATCCATGTCACCTTCAAAAAAAAAATCCATAGTGATGTTCTATTCTCACATGGAGAGACATTTTCATAATGAGAGTTTAAGAATTATCTCCAACTATTGGAATACAATGCGGGTATTCTATGCATGGATATAAGAATGCCTAGATCCATGTTCTATTCTAACTTCGTGATCACAAGTTGTAATAGGAATATGAGACCGATATGATTCTGCATTCCCCACCAAAATATGCTGACAGACATATGGAATTAGATAAGGGATATAAACCTTCTCATGTATTTACCAGTATGGATAATGGTCCTTATTTTCATTGACGGATGTTGGAATATGAACCTGGATTCTGTGTTCAGCTAGAATATGTGAGGTATTTTCACGAAATGAAATATGAGGTTGTCTTCAAACATTTTCCATTATAAGTTTTTCGGATATACCATAATGCGGATATGATCACGATCATAAACTTTTACAGTATTTCAACGGTCTTATAGAATATTAATATGATCATGTGTTGAGTCATGTGCCCCTCTCACCTAATGAGCACCTATCAGAACAAGTATTTTCGTGAGATCTAGGGCCATTGGAATATGTCATATAAAATTTTTTATTGGCTTGTTCTGTTTCATTGAGTCAAGTTATACTCCCACATGGTGATACCCATTTGTAATGAGAGTATGAGATGAGACTAACACCTTTTACTTTAATGGATTATGAGAATAATAATCCTAGACTGATGAAATATTGTGCAGATTCTTCGGAGAAACCAATTTTTCATAATTATCAGAGTGTTGACCTACCCTGGCTGTATGGAAAAGAATATGTACCTATCCATATATCTTAACCTTTGTCTGATATTATCATATTTTTCTTCTATTATTGATCATATGTAATTGAATTTTCTAAATGTGTATACAGTGGTACATGACTACACATTTTGTTTCTCCACTATATTATTGAAGAGATATTTTATTAAAATGAGGATATAATCCTATATATTTCCACCTTGTTCCATGATAATATGTTGATAGGATTCGTGCATTGGTTTATGGATAATTTCCTCCAAAACTAATGTAGTATGTATATTCATAGGGATATTATCCGAGTGAGTATTGATATGAGAATTATTTATGTTTACTATAATAGAATACTAGAAGACAATATTATTGAGAGTGGGGAAATGTTCACACACATCGTTACGCAGATCCTTCATTACCGATGTGTCTTCCTAATTTCCACTGCATGGGTATTAGTGGTGTCAATGTGTCTATTATTACCCTCAATATGTGACTAATTGGTAATTGTGGAATGCTATTGGTCATGGAAATTGAGAATATCTATCCTTGGCTACTCATACACAAGAAGGGATCATATTTTACTCTGTTATTTATTTAACAGAATCTAATGGTGTAGATTAATTGGCTCTAACTATAAGCTCTCTATGTGTTTGGAAGTTAAAATAAAGTCCACTACCATTTCTAAACCATTCATTGGATGAGGAATATTAATTATATATATTACATGGATACCCTCATGGGTAGCTTTAAGAGTTTGTATTGTATGATGTCGATGGTATTCTAATAAACTTATTTTCTCCACCATACATTGATGTTTTTGGGAATGTGAGATCATTTTTCATCCCATGCGGGTTACATCCATATATTATATTACAAGTTATATACTAGATGAAGTAATTATATTAGACATATATGTTATTAATGGTATAATAATTTGTAGTCATGTTGACAATAGGGAACAAGGTCATTGATTAGTGCAATATCACAATCATAATGTCTGCTTAATCATATTTACTTGGTTAACACAATTTTCATTTTATTACCTATTTGACAATTCTTCTCCTGTGAAATTTTAAAATCAAGGATGGAAATATTTCATTGGATCCTCAGTTAGAGAGGGTCATCTTTAATAATGATTCAGGATTATCGTCATTGATTTAAATTCCATTAATTTTTCTTGAAACAAGGAAAAATATCAACCTACTATTTGAGGATTTTACGTTCAAATCATACTATTATTTTCATTGAATATGTGATAAAAAACGGACTAAAACAAGATTAATTGATAATTCTATTATTAAAAATATCAGGTTCATTATTTTCATTTCAATGTAAAATAGACAACTATGAAACATCATTTATGATTACAAATTTGTTTGTTGAGAATTGGAAATTCAATCCTATTTATGTTCCAAATAATGTAATCACATTCATATCATGTTCACCATTTTTGTTTTGAAGAACGATGATACAACTGAGGTTATTTTAGTTTGACATGTTGGTTTATTCTAAAGGGTTCAATTACTTGAAATATCATTGGCATCGAGTCACCATTGTTTTTCTTATCGGAAATAAAAAATGGTTACTACATCCATAACTAGGTACAGTCGTACTTTCCAATGAAGATGGTTAAATGGGATTTGAGATGCAATAATGATTATGAACTCACATTCATCAAGATGGTGGGGGTTCAGTCACATTGCACACTTTAATGGGGAAATTATTCCTTCTATAATACTCGGTTATAAATTATGATATGTTTTTGAATCTATTCCTAATTTCGATACAAGTCTAGTAACCCTAATATAATAATTTATGATGAATTATTTTCTGTTCATAAGAAGGATTTCTCATTACTGTATCCATATGTATGTATATGAGGTTCTTAATCCATTTCTTATTAATGTGTAACTTCTTATATGATGAAGTAACATAACCTATCACTTGTATTTTTCTACCCTCTATGGAGATGGTAAATATTTTGAAGAGGGGATTCATCCACTGTGAGGAATATTATATATCATGTTTATACCCGGAATAAAAAACCATCTAATTAATTAAATTTATTTCATTTTAACATCATATAGAATGGATATATATATGGGAACAGATGAACTTGTAAATAAAGCATGAATCTCAGTGATATTTACTGTGTATCCCAATTATTTTAGGAATCATAGTGGTCATATTTCGTTCATACCCTTGGGGTTGGACCGAATTTGGATGAACATATATGGAGGTTATCTTATCACACCTCTCAGAGGATCATACACAATGATACATTATATTCTAGTGGAGTTTATTTATTTGAATGATATTACTGTTGATATTATCGAATACCGCTTTATCCATTATCATCATGAGAAACACTGGATTAAAAGTAATCAGTGTCACTGAATGTAAATGAATGACTTATGAACATAGATGTACCATATGACGTTTAAAATGTAGTTATGTCCTTAAAAAATAATTCTATGTATCCTTATTCTTGAGGGAATAAATGTTATCAAAGTTTAGTTTTCTTATCAGTCAACTAATGGATGTGGTAGAATGATCACCACATTTGAATTATTGGGTTTCAATGGTTGAAATGTCGGAGATGTGTGGGAACCTACACCGAAGTGGATCACTATTTGAGAACATTACACTAGAAGGTTCCATAGGTATCCTAGTTGTTACATGAATTAGTGTTCTTGAAGTTTAGTGGGAATATCTGTTCCCTGATGGATGTGGTCTAATTATCATCCCATGCGAATTGTTTGTTTATGAAGGTTAATATTTTGGATACATGAGGAGACTTAAACTAAATTTGACACCCATTTGAGATCGTTCCCTTGGATGACTACCTAAATATCATTTTTATTACAGAAATTAGAGTTCTCATATTTCATTTTGATTCTCAACACACTGATGGATTTGGTAGAATTATCGTCCTATGGGAATGATTGTGTAATTACAGTATAAATGTTAGCGACATGAGAGTACATAAACTGATGTGGGTTTCTATTTATTCTTAGTCATCAAGAAGTAATCAAATGTTTTTGGGTTAAGTTAGTAACAAGTATAAGGATCAGACCATAAAATAATACATGATCTTGAATTCAATGAATAATTCACATTGTGGATATTTTTAGGTTTAGAGTTTAAGATAATTAGGTCAAAGATGATACATTACATTCCAAAGGTTACAATGTAGACACTTCTACTCTGTTTCCATTTTTTTCTATAAAATAAACCCTCATGAAAAAAGATTCATGTCTAGACCCATGTTTTAGACAGCCTCAATTTTCCTTGTTCCCATCTTTGACCCTTATCCTCTTTATGTCCTATGAAAAATATTTCAAAAACATTTGATGAGCATAAAAAGCTCAGTAAGTGGTACACAAAGAAGGAAAAATGTTAGTTTTTCAAAACAACAAGTAAACTATGAACACTTTATCATAATAAATACTTTTCACCTTTATGAAGTAGTAAATACTCTTCACTGAATAAAAGATCATTTCATAACCTTTTGTAACCAAAAAATTACCATAAAACCCATATAAAGAACACATTACATGTATAGGTAACATGGGACATAAACAAACTAAAATGGAATTACCATATGGTCGACTTCCACACATATCACTAAATGGAATACACATTAGGCCGACTTCTATACCAAATGAATTGGAGGATATGACGTAACCACCCATCCCGAGTTTTCACAACACCACCATTCATTTGGATTATCATCTAACCAGACTTTAAATGTCCATGTACCTTAATTAAATCACAACACATAAAATATTGTAAATATAAACATTTCAGTAATAAAATTTCATTTTCAATCACAAGAAGTAATTTCAAGATATTTAAATAATTAATCTATTTCAAAATCCATTTTCAATACCCAAACAGAATAACTGATTTCTTTTCCTTTAAAAAAACATTATGGCTTATAGAGGAATCCAACTAACGATTACGGCAGCAGAGAGGTCATTGTCACTAAAAACGTTAAAAACATTCCTTTTTTAATTTAGTAAAACAAATCATAGAGAAGATATTCCCATTGAATGAAATTAAAAGTAAAAGGGTTTCATACACCAAATAAAATAATGGTGTGTATAAAACAGAATATTCCACAATGAAAAGGAGATTGAGACGTACTCTCTTACCTCATGTCCGACGTGACCCAATCGTTCTTTAATCTTTTTAATAATAAACTAAATTAATTTATTCTTTCTTAAGAACCTTTTTCATGTTTATTATTCATTTTATATCACTTATTACCATGTCATAAACATTATGTAATCATTTATGATAATAATGATTGTTTTTTTGATATTGGGAACTTGAGTAAAAAAAATGAAGACCTTATAATTACAAGTTGTCCATGTCGTCAGTATTCTACTATCTCTAGAATGATATTCATGATTTAGATATCATATATATCATATATATCAATTATATAAATGTATTTATAATAGTAAATAAAATTTGGAGATAAGAAATGAAATGCATCGTTCGTGGACATAGTATGTCGTATGTACGCATGAACGCAACTTTCATTTCTATTTTGTATTTTAAGGGAATTAAAACCTAATGATACATAGGTGTATTATAAATATAGTTTAATTTCATATATAATATCATTAACTCCATCCTTTATATGTCCCACAAATGGAAGTAATGAGTCATTTCACTTTGAGGGGGCGATAGTCCGCACTTTCTCAAATGAAATTATCATGTTTACCCATAATGGAAACCAAATAGGTATTATATAAATGAGAAATAAAGATTCATAAAGAAAACATAAACATAATATATATCATATATAAATATATTTTCATCTTAATGACCACTGTGAGTGGTGGTAGGATATAATCAACAATCATCGTTTCGTGAGGTGTTAGTTTACCATCCACATAAACTAGATGTTTTTCACCCATTACATGGAGGTGTGTGTAAGAGTAGTTCGAAAACTTCTCATAAAAACATCATAGTATATTGAAGATACTGTTTTTGTAATAATATAATGGAATAAAAAGAGTTAGGGGGTTGGATAAGAAAAACAAAACAAAAGAACTTAAGATAAGGCGATGCCTTTATTTTGGGTAACTCCCTTTGGATTAAACCAAAAAGGTCTGTTGAAGTGCCTTCTCACTAAGGTAAGGATTCTAGATGGAAAAGAGGGAACATGAGAGCTTATTTGGGTTGGGGTTGTATGAGCCATGGAGCTTGAGATGTGTGAGGAATGGGTTATAAGTGGTGTCCTTTTATAATGGAGAGGAGGGGCTCATTAGGAATTTTTGAAACAATTAAGTTATTATAAACATATCTTCGGTATAAAAATGTCCTAATATCAATAATGTAGAACATAATTTGAAACATGGTCGAAATTAGATCATCCAATAATAATTGTACAAGTTTTGTATATTAATTTAATCTTTATAATCTTAATTAGTTAAATCATTTATTAATGAGGTAAACACTACATCTATATAATGTCATATATAATTTAATTTATTGAATGTCTAAAAAAATAACATGATGTATGAAATCCTTTTAGATTTATAATGAATATTCATAGTCAAAGAGATAATATATATAACCCTTATATAAAATTTATTTTACTAAATGATATTTTTTAATGTCATTTTTGTCATTACTTTAAGTTAATTAAATTAAAGTGTCATTATCCCTCTTAAGTGGACCCATTGGGTCCCAAAATCACCCCAATGATTCCCATGGTCAGATATGTATCATCCAATAGGATTAGAATGTCTGTTAGGGTAATTTAATATTATTATAATAATATTTTTTTACCCTTATTTACCATATTCACCCTTAAACCATTGTAATTAACATTTTTACTCAAGTAAATATTCATAATGTATAAAACAAAAAGTTTAATTTTTACATATTTTGGACCTCATGATTCCAAATATGAAATCCATTTTTCAAAATACAAAAATCAAAATTGGATGAATTTAATTTAAATTTAATTCCCACTGTCAAAACCAGAAGCACGTTTTTATAAATTTTAACTATCAAAAGATTGACACATTTTATGTCAAATTTCAATGTGAAATTAATTCAAATGAACATAATTTTATTAAATGATAAAAAATATTCTAATTATAATTTAAAATTAATTAAAAGGATAATCCATCCCTATAAATAAATTAGATTAAAATGCATTTTTGAATTAAAATACAGTATTCTGCAATATTCATTAAAAATGAACTTTATCGAAAAAATACAAAAATTTCATCAAAAGTAAATTTTGATTCCCCTATTATAAAGTATAATTTTATTTTCTAAAATATAATATATATAAGCGGCCAAAAATATATTTTATGAGGGTTCTCCATTAAAATGTGTTAAATTAACCATTAAATTAAATTATTCTTAAAATTATATTTATTCACATTTTTAGCCTCTAACTTTCATTGGATAAATGTAATAACCTTTTACAAACACGTACAATCATATTCTAGTTAGTTCTATTGTTTCATTCCAATACAATGGCTAGGAATTAATTACATTTAAAATAATACTATTATATTATTAATGTGCAACATAAGATCTCAAAAAAACCAGTTGTTGCGTATCTAGTACGCCATCAAACGTAGAAACCATTTTATAGATAAATTATTGTTTAATTAAAAAATATAAATAATTATGAAAAATTATTATTACTCTATTTAACTGAGATGTTACATCCTTCCACAATTTTGTAAATTGTGTCCTTGGAATGTTATTCTGTTTTCAAATAAATGGGGGTATTTATCCCTCATAGAATTTTCAGATTCCCACGCTGCCTCTTCAACAATATGATTTCTCTAAAAAAACCATTAACTGATGATTTACCTTATTTTTGAAACACTTTCACTCTTCAGTCATTAATATAGACATGATGTTCCTCATAAGAGATATTCTCTTCCAACTGAACTACCTATGGGCTCAAAACATTAGAAGGATATGTCATATACATTCTCAACATTGAAACATAAAAAAAATTGTGTACATGGGACAAATATGGAGGTAAAGACACTCTATAAGTTGCTGATCCAACTATTCCAATATTTCATAGGGTCTTATGATCCTCAGACTCAACTTTCCTTTCTTACCTAAACTCATCATAATTTTCCATGGAGAAATTTTGAGAAATACATGATCACCTACTTCAAAAAAAGATCCTTCCTCTGGTTATCCATATAACGTTTTTGTCTACTCCGGGTTATTCTCATGTGCTTCTGAATCAACTAAACCTTTTCTACCATCTATTCTACCAATTTTGGTCCCATTAGCTACCATTCACTTACTTCATCACCAAATGCTAGTGTTCAACACCACTTCCATATAATCCCTCAAATGGGGCCATCTGTATACTGGAATGAAAGCTGTTATTATATGAAAATTCAACAAAAGAATGATTTTGTTCCCAACTTCCTTGTTAATTTATCACGAAATCATGCAACATATCCCCCAAGGTCATAATTTTTCATTATCACTGCCCTTCATATTGTGGATGAAAAGCTGTACTTAAATTTAATCCAGTACCCAACAACTTCTGAAGGCCTTTCCAAATGTTATAAGTAAACATGGGATCATGATCAGATACAATGGACAGGGTGACATCATGCAACCCAAATATCTCTTTAACATACAACCAATAATGTTTTTTAGAGATAAAGTATCTCAAATATGAAGAAAATGAGTAAATATAGTCAATAGATCAATAGTAACCCAGATTGCATTGTTACCTCGATATGTCTTTGGAATTCCCAAAAAAACGTCCATGGATATATTTTCCCATTTCCACTATGGCATCGATAAAGACTGAAGAATCCCTTTTAGTAACTATCGCTCTACTTTATCCTACTACCATGTCCAAAACATCATATTTAAATTAAAAATATCTGTTTTTATTCCATCCCAGCAGTAATAGTCTCGATGATCTATGTACATATTAGTACATCCAGGATGAACATAAAATAGGGAACTATGAGCTTTACCTAATAATTCATTTTTCAACAGTGAATCGCCTGACATACATAATCTCTTTCCAAATATAAAAAAAATCATTATCAATTTTAAAATTATTAAAATTATCCTTCTGAACCAACTCTACATTTTTCTGCAACTCACTGTCTTCCGTCCGCGCTAACTTTATTCTGCCTGATAGAGACTATTTCACTCACACCTGAAACAAAATAGAATATTTTTCTGCACCAACACCTTCTATGCCAAAGTTCATCAAATCAAAAACCAAAGGAACTCATTTCAAATGTTTCATTATCAATGAAGCATTGTATTTTTGACTCAAATCATCATCCACTTTATTTTCCTTTCCTGGGTGATAATGATTCATGCAATCATAATCGTTGATTAATTCCAACAATATACTCTGTCTCATGGTCAATTATATCTGATTTAATATATACTTCAAACATTTTTGGTCAGTATATATTTTACATTTTACTCCATTAAAAAGGTGCCTCCATATTTTTATAGAAAAAAACACAGCAGCTAATTCGAAACCTTGTGTAGTGTAATTTAACTCATGAGGTTTCTATTGACATGAATCATAAGCAATTACCTGATCATTGTGCATAAGGACACAACCATTTTCTTTCAATGAACATCATTGTAAATAACAATCTCAATATTTCTAGATGGTAGTCACAAAAATGGAGCATGCACCAATACTCATTTCAATTCTTGAAAACAACAATCACAGTCTTTTGTCCAGTGAACATAACACCTTTTCGAGTTAACGTAGTCATTGGACTAGATAACAGTGAAATTTTTCAACAAACCCCTAGTAAAAACCTGCCAAACCAAGAAAACTATGGATATGGGTTATATTTGTGGGTCTTGTGAATTCATCAAGAACTTTTGATTTAGTAGGATCAATAGTTATGCAATTTATTGAATCAATGAGACCAAGGAATGAAATTTTATGTAACCAAAGCTCACACATGCTGAATTTCCTATACAGTTTTTTTCTTTTATGGTTGGAAAGAAAACCCTTAAATGACATTCATGCTCCTATTTCCATTTTGAATAATCCAAAATATCATCAATAAACCCAACCACCATTTATCACCTGATTCAACTGATCCATCACTGAATCAAAATATTCGGTTCAAATTCCGATCATCTCAGGATGACGATTTGGACGTTCATTTCCCTCTATATTCCTTCACAGCACAACTGCCCTGTTTTCTCTGCATAAAACCATTCTGAACACAGAAATATCTTAGGCAATGAAACATGGTAATCTTTAAATGCTATATCATTTTAATATTAACATAAAGTAATTTATGGATATTAATTTAAAAATACCCTTTATCATAATGTTATCTAAATCGACCTCTGATACCAACTATAAGGAATCGGCCTTAAAACATTACATAATCTTGAATTCAATGGATAATTCAAATTTATGACATTTTCATTTTTTGAGTTTTAGTGAATTGGGTCAAAACTATTACATTACATCCCAAATGTTTCAAAGTAGACACTTCTACTCAGTTTCCATTTAAAAAAAAAACTCTTGAAATAGGAGTCATGTATAGTCCCATGTCTTAGACAGCATGACTTTTCCTTGTTAACATATTTGACCCTATTTCACATTATGTCTTGTGAAAAACATTTCAAAAACATTATATTAGCATAAAAAGCTGAGTGAGGGATACACAATGAAGGAAAATGATTAGTTTCTCACAATAATAAGTAAACAGTGAATACTTTATCATAATTAATACTTTTCACCTTTATGAAGTTTTAAATAGTATTCATTAAATAAAATTTCATTTATTACCATTTTTTTATCCAAAATATTTTCATAATTCCCATATAATGAACACATAACATATATAGGTATCTTGGGACATAAACCTACAAAAATGGAATAATCATACGATCGAATTACACACATATCACTCAATATAATCACCATACCACCGACCTCCATACCCAATGCATTGGAGGATATAACATAATCATGCATTCTAGTTTATCATGGCACCACCCATCATTTGGTTTATTACTGCAACACCCTTCATTTGGTATATCATGTAACCACCTGTCAAATGTCCAAGTACCATAATAAAATCATAACACATAAAATATTGTAAATATAAACATTTAACTAATAAAATTTCATTTGTAGTCACAAGAATTCTTTTCAAGATATTTAAATATTAAATCTATTTTAAAATACATTTTCAATAACAAAAAATAGTACGAGATTTCTTTTCCTTTTAAAAAGAAGTAAGGCTTATAGAGGATGCCAACTAATGATTATGGTGGTAGAGATGTCATTGTCGCTCAAATGTTAAAAACAGTCCTTTTTCATTTAGTGTAATCCATCATAATGAATATATTCTATTTTAATGAAATTAATTGTCAAATGGGTTTATACGCAGTATAAAATAAATTCATGTATACAACAAAATATGCCTTAATGAAAGGAGACTGAGACGAAGTCCTTTACCTCGTGTTCGACGTGACTCGATCGTTCTTTAATTTCCATAATAATAAACTAAAGATAATTTTAACATTCTTAAGATCCATTATCAAGTTTATTATTCATTTAATATCATTTATTACCATGATAATGATATTATTTAATCATTTATTTAAATAATGATTGTTTTTTCAATATTTGGTACTTGAGTAAAAAAATGCACACCTTATAATTACAAGTTTTCCATGTGGTCAATAGTCCATTATTTCCAGAATTATATTCACGATTTAGATATCATATATATCATATATATCATGTATATATATATGTATTTATAACAGTACATAACATTTGGAGATAAGAAATGAAATTCATCGTTCATGGAGACGATATGTCGTATGTACGCATGAACGCTACTTTCATTTCTATTTCGTATTTTAATGGAATTATAACATAATGATAAATAGGTATATTATAATTCCAACATAATATCATATATAATATCATTAACTCCATCCTTTATATTTCCATCATATGGTAGTAATGAGTCATATCACTTTGAATGGGCAGTAGTCCGCACATCCTCAAATTAAAATTATCACATTTACCCATAATGGAAACCATAATGATATGATATAAATTAAAAATACAGAAGAATATAGACAACATAAAAATAATATATATCATATATAAATATAGTGTCACCTTAATGGACACCATGGGAGGCGGTAAAAGATAATCGAACAATCATCGATTCGTGATGCGTTAGTTTTCCATCCACAGAAACAGTATGATATTCACCAATTAGATAGTGGGGTGTGTAAGTGTAGTTTGAATACTTCTCATAAAAACATCCTATTATATTTAGGATACTGGTGTTCTTATTAATGAAATGAATAAATAGAATTTAGGGGGTTGGAGAAGTAAAATAAAACAAAAACACTTAAGAGAAGACGATACCTTTAATACGAGTAACTCCCTTTAGATTGAACCAAACCGGTTTGTTGAAGTTCATTCTTCCTAAAGGAAGGATTCTAGGTGGAAGAGATAGATATTTAGATATTATTCGAGTAGTGTTTTGATGATCCAAGGGGCTTGATAGGTGTGAGGAATGGGTTAGAAGTTATGTCTTTTATAAGGGGGAGGGTCACTTCAGGAATGTTTGAAACAAGTATTTTATTATAAACTTATCTTTGGATTAAAATTGTACAAAAATAATTAATTTCTAAGATAAGATTACTCATGGTCGAAATAAAATCCTTCAATAAAAAATGGACATGTTTTGGACATTATTTTAATCTTTATAAGATTATTTATTTATATCATTTATTAATTAGTTTTGCACTGCATCAATATTGTTCCATTAATAATTTAATTTATATTACGTCTACAAATTATAAAAAATACCATTATGTACGAAATATTTTTATATTTCTTATGAATATTTATAGTATAAGAGATAAAATATATAAACATATTTAAAAATTAATTTATTAAAAGATATTTGTTAATGTAATTTTTGCCTTTACATTAAGTTAATTATAATGAAGTTTCATTTTCACTATTAAGTATCCCCATAGGGTCCCAAAATCGAACCAAATATTACCATGGTCATATATGTATAAACCAATAGGATTAGGATACATGTTTGGGTAATTTAATATTATAATAATAATATTTTATTACCCTTATTTACAAGATTTATCCAATAACTATGTTAAATAAATATTTTACTGAGGTATATATTCATAATGTTCTAAAATAGAAGTTACGTATTTACACAATTGGGACCTCCTGATTCCAAATATGAAATACATTTTTCCAAAGTCAAAACATAGAATTGGCAGAAATTTATTTAAAATTAATTCGTGCGGTCAAAAGAAAAAGCCTGTTTTTAGAAATATTAATTATAAAAAGATCTACACTTGTTTATGTCCAATTTCAAATTTAAATTAATTAAAATGATCAAAATTGGATTAAATTGTTAAAATATATTGTAATTACACATTAAAACCAATTAAATGGATAATAAAACCAGATAAATAAATTAGATTAAAATGAAGATTTGTATTAAAATACAGTATT
Source organism: Viscum album (assembly GCA_963277665.1). NCBI lineage: Eukaryota > Viridiplantae > Streptophyta > Magnoliopsida > Santalales > Viscaceae > Viscum > Viscum album. Next base: position 640,710,205 of record OY728157.1, read on the forward strand.
TTTCACTATTCATTAAAAAATAACCATTATAAAAGGAATAATCAAATTTCATCGAAATTAAATCTGGATGTCCATATTCTAAAGAATAACATTATATTGTCAAATAGAACATATAAAAGTGACCAAAACTAGACTTAATGATGGTTCTTTATTAAAAGGTGGTAAATCAACCTCTAAGGTAAATTATGCTTAAAATTAGATTTATTCTCATTTTAAGCCTCTAACATTTATTGGATAAATTGAAAAACATTTAAAAAACATGTATAATAATATTTCAGATTTTTATAGTCACACCCGCCAATAAAATAACTTAGTGTTAACAACATTTAAAATAAAATTATTATATTATTAGGGTGAAACATAAGATCTCAAAGAAACCCATTGTTGCGTATCGGGTATGCCATCAAACATAGAAACTATTTAAAAGTAAAAATGATATTTATTTCTCAAACATGAATAATATTGAAAATGTATTATTTATTTATTTACCTTGAATTTTACCATATGAATTCCTATAGTTTAGTGGATTTTGTCTTACACAATTTCATTTCCCTTGTATTGATGTAGTATCATATTATACCTCTCATTAGATATCACACACTATGGTTTACCGATAATAATGACATGATTGTTGCCACTATCTAGGCGTACAAAAGTTATTATTGGTTTCAAAATCAAGGGATGGATTACAATTATTCTCACTACCTGGGTATGTAAGACATATCTGTTGGGACAACCCATTGAATGTTTACTATGGATCTCAAGCATTATGAATGAATCCAATGTATCTTAGTAATTGTAGGAATCTACGTTCTCATAGTTATATAGGTCAATTATTATACAATATTGTGGCCCTTTATGGAGGCTGGACAAGGTTATGAAGTCCTAGGATACCGGATTGACTTGGCGTTCTAGTTATCCAAACAAGATTTTGTATTTTTCTCACCATACCTTGACTGTCTAAATCACATATCAATGGATGTCTTCTTGAAATATACAAAGACACTCGAAAGATCCATTTTACTTGTCTAAGGGTCATCACATATCCTGGATGACATGTCCAAATGTATTCACTTGATCAATGTTGACTTTTCCTGGGGACATTGGAAAAACCAGATGAATCTTTCAAGAAGCCCACACATGATCACGAATACAATGCTTAGAGGGAACCCTATGATCTATCTACCTTTACCTGGTGCCATCATGAAAGATACTTGACACATTTTTTAGGGTGTTCTTAGAGTAAATGTGAAATGAAAAATAGGTTTTTATATATCATATCTAATATGTTCTTGTGTAATCATTAAAGTTATAATAAATGTATGGGGGCAATGAAAGAGCCCATTGGCATACACTGAGGGCTTCATAAGGTCTGTCTAGATTTTTCAGAGGGTTTCACGTGTTCTAATTGACATTCCAAAGTGCTGTCAAAAGTCATTGATGGCATGCACTAATGATTCCATATGATCTGTGTAACACATCCAATGGACATTAAGATTCCTAGATGATTGTCTCAGAGGGTTTCACGAGACATGGGTGGAATGATCAAGGGGCACCATGTGATTATGTCTGGTATGTCTAAGAGACTTATTGTAATCCAAATATTATTCCAAAGGAGGGTCACATTACCATGGTGACATGTCCTACTATTTTCTCATGTCACAGATGGTTAATTTTAATCTCATCAGGATTAACATATATGGTTTTAAAAAAATTATCTCATATTTAATACTTTTTTATATCCCTTTATGTCGCATGCCCTAGATTTCTTAGTGTCGTCTTCTTTTATGAGTCTTCTTTTATATGAAATATTTGTGGTTTCATTCATATAACCCACTAGAAATCTATCACATAATCTATGAGTGATCATGCTAATTTTCAATGTTTGATGCATGATTAATCTAGTTTGCCCATATGATACCAGACATAGAACATTTACTACCATGATATTATCCACAACGAGAAATATTCTCTTATTCATGGGCTCCCTATTGTAAGGATTAAAAGAGTGCTCATTTTAAGGAATATGTGTAGGATTTATAGGCACCTTCACCACTTCTATTCTACTCTTTGTGTGGTGTGTATCATAAAATCCATGATGTAGTTAGTGGACAGATTTAATGTCATTAATTTTTCGAGGTCCTGAAGTTCATATTTCCATAGTGTCACATGATTATTAGAGACAACAATAATATCATGTCAATGCTCCATTTATATAATTATAGTCAATAAATGGGGCCTTGAAAAATCTAACAGACCTGTCGAGATAATTCTATATTTCTAATTCAACATGTATAATATCATTCATGTGATTAGGATTCCTTTTAATATATTTCATGTGATACTTTATGTCTTTTTGGGAAATTCCATAGGACACAGATAGAAGGCCCGAGAGCCATAGATAAATATATCCATCTTGTTAGAAGGGATTTTTCAAGGTCTTGTGGATACCATGAGCGCGTGGCATGGAGTTTATGAACAAAATAGTATCCTTAACTTGTCTCTTATATTTTTATATTTTATATTTCAACATATTTAGGATTTATCCATCTTCAAAAGTCTGTTCAAAGAAAATCCCTTTCCCCATCATTGATACAACGAGTGAAAAACCATAGGTCCTATGGTGGTGTGTGAGTAATTTATTAAAAACCTGTTATTTTTTATAAAGCTGAAGGTTGAGCATGTGATTATTTGGAAATTCATGAAGCCTTCACATGATGGTGGTGACATTCCAGCAGTCTCTTGTGACCCATGTTAGACATGTAATCAGGTCATCTACAGTGTCACTAGAGCTGTATGGGATCATCACGTGTGGTGTGTGACAACAAGAGTCTATAACATTTCTACATTATATATCTATTGTTTATTTTTAAAATAATGGGGATCTCGTGTGGTTTTGGGACTACAAATGAAAGAAATAAATATACCTATCAGTGATGAGTGACATTATATTTATTACCTCTAGTGGATATAGTCTTTTTGATATTTCCCTCATATTTTCCATGGACATTTGGTTAAATTTTCAAGTTCATATGCAATGGAATCTCACGTGACATAGGTGAAATATTACTGATGCAGGTGTTCCCTCAATGACTGTCTAAGGCATCATCTCAGGGGAAGAATTAATTTTATAATTGTTTCTATTAGAACATCCATAGGATATGACTTGTGTGTGACAATCGACATGAACTTCTCTATATCATTAAATCATGTATCTTCACGCGGTCTAAATGATTTGAGTGATCTTATCCACCATTTTATTCATTTTTTTGTGAGGAACAAAATACCCATCTTTATTTATTCACCATTTTTTAATTTAGTAAATCTTATTTGGTGGGGTCAACACCTATGCACAACCTCGAGTAAACTACAATAGTTTATTAATTTATTTTTTTGTGACACAATCTTTTTGACAAAAAAATTACTATGTCTACTAACCATAAGGGAAGAAAGTATTCTTTTTGAAGTATGATTTTTATATTGTGTAGTAGATGTGGGTTGATAATATAATGTAATTATTTTTTATATAGAATATACAATTTGTAACGGAAACAATGTTACTGATGCCTTGATCTCAAAAAATCAGACTCAATCTCCTCAAGCGTCCTATTCAGAATAGATGATAATTAAAATATTGGTAGAGTTGCATGTTTTCCATCGAGATGGCCAAATACATATTAATTTCTTATCATTTTTAGTGGAGTCCCAAATTTTTATCTTTATTTGGTTGAATTAAAGAGGTTTGGATATTTTTGAATTTTTTTGTATTTATATACTAAAATCCCATTTCAAATGTTACAAAATAGCACTAATATATTACATGTATTTTAGTTTTATTATTATAATGGAATATCTGACATCAAACCACTCATTTTCAATTTTTCTACTAAAAAAATAATACAATTTTCGTGATGTGTCAATTTACCTTCATCATGGACGGTGTGTTTTTATTTTATTTTACCTCCATGAAGTTTAGTAATAAATTCCTTATTAGGGTTAAATAATATTTCATTATTAATATAATAAGTAACATAATGGTTTTAAGAAATTATTAATCATTATATTAAATAAAATGATATGTGTTCCTGATGGTTATACAAACCACAAAAACAATTAAAATGTTGTCTATAATGTTTTATATAATGAATAAAACATATAATAAAAACAATTATATGGGATAATTTAAAATAATGAAAACATATTAATTATATTTTATTATAATTATGGTTTTTTTCATCCATTTCAGTTGAAAATCCATAGTGAACCATCCATGGAAACCAATAAATAAATACTCCTGAAACAATAAATAAAATATTTTAATGATAAATGGGTTGAAATATGTTATAAAAAAATAATATAAGGTATTGTAAATATTATAATAGTTCTATAATATATTATTAACACTCTATAGAACATTATATAGGATATTTGAAAACTTTTTATGTGTGAAAAAATAGATGTAAGGGACTCATTATCTAAAACATTGTTTTCAAATGATTTAATGTTTAATCCTTTTAACTATTTTTTTGACCATGTTTTAAAAATGGTTTTTAAGAATATATCTATATGGACATAAATGTTTTTAAATATTAATTTTATAATTTATCTCATTTTATTAGAAAAATATCATTTCATGTTTTACTAAAATTACGTTTCATTAAATTGAATCTTTTAAATTTATATTAATGAAAAATTGAAAATGAATGTTTTTATGATTTACGTATTATGGTTTTGTGTTAATGTTATTGTTCATGGGGATTTTTTATAGGTAAGGGTGTGACCTATATGTCCATCCAATACATTGGGTATGTATATGTTAGATGTTGAACATAATGGTTATTCCATGTTGAACTATGATGATGACACCATAAGGTAGTCGTGAGGGTTACATATTAATGTACTCATAAGGGTTTCCTTGAAAGATATCAATGAGGGTTACAAAAAACATTATATTCATGTTGGTTAAATAAATATTAATTAATTTTCTATGTTACAATTTTTTTTATTTTTTCTATGTTTTATGGAAGTCCCATGAATTTAAAATGTAAGTATATGATACGTTATGGGTGAGAATAATATATTTGTGGAAATGATTTGTTATGATTATAAGTAATCTAGGACTAATAGTTACATTCTATTGACTCCCATGATTATATTTTTATTATAGTGCATTTTTAAAATAATTCTAACAGTATTTAAGGATTTGTAAGAGAAAATAATAATTCAAGATAAATGTTTTGAGGAATTATCATGATATGATTTCATGGTTTAATAAAAAAAATTGTGTTACGTAGTAAGTGGATTTTATTTTAGTAGCACAATATTTCATTTATTGTGGGTTGATATGTATGAGTTTTTTTCATATTAAAAAAACTCAAAGCTGCAAATATCTTTTGGAAATTTTGAAAGTGAAATTTTAAGGAATTGATAGATTTTTTTTACGTTTAAAGGTGGGTATTTATTTTTGGCATCAGACCACACTTTAGATATTTTATGTGGTTCATATGCTGTTAATATAATTATATAAATGATCTTTTCTGTATGGATAATTTTAGATGATATATAATTTATTGATTAACATCTCACTTCATCTATGATATATATGTTCTAAATGGTTATCCTCGTATAGAACATGGGAGATGATGTGGGAAGAAACTGATAGGGTGATATCTTTCCAATGTCGAAACCTGGATGGTGATAATTTTAACACAGTAGATTGTGATAGTAATGACTGATTTGATGTATGCTATAAATGGAGGTGGAATCCATTCAAGAGAAATACTAAATCTTCCATAAAGAAACCAGAAAATAATATACCATTTTATGATGAGAGACTCTCATATATATAGTGGATCATATGAGTTGGTGATGGATGATGTATAGAATAAATTCATTGAGAATATATTTTATTTCATGGGTAGTTTAGATAATAAAAATTTTATTCTTTCTATTTATAGTTTTAAAGTTAAATCTGATCAGTGGTAGAAAATTGTAAATACAATTTGGTATATAAAATAGATTGTTGACATAGAATGGGATGAATTTAAGAATCATTTTCTGGAAACAAATTTTCTTATGGTGGTCCGACTTATGATGGAAGTGAAATTCTATTAATTGGAACAAAAAAGGGGAATATTTAATGGCTTCATAAGATGAAAACTTATTTTTTTTTGTAAAAGTATATCCCAAATATTATGCAAGATCATGATAGTAAAATCAGTCATTTTTACTTTTGATTGATGATAATATATAACAGGGAATTGAATTCTCATTAAGTACAATGTAACTAAAACATTTTCAGTTTGTTGAGAGTGTAAAAATTGAGTTTTCTAGTGATCATGTGTACTTCAGAAACAATTAAATGAAACCGAATAGATGGAATGATGGGGGTAATAATGATTCATTTAAATTTGAAGGTATGAAAATCCTGCATCTAATGGGTGGAAGCTGAGGAAAATAGAACCTTGAAGAAATCCTTAACAATTCTAGGATGTGTTTTGAAGTCATATGTTTTAATATATAGACTAATATTGTAATTAAAATGATCTTATGTTTATTTCTAATAGGAATGTGGTATGTTGTTTTAAATGTTTTTTGATGGGGAATTATTACAATACCTTCCCAAAAAAGATTGGAATGATGGAAATTATCAATATTATTAGTTGAAATGTGTAGTAAAATCTTTTCAAACTATGACATATTATGTTGGACTATACAATTAATGGGTATCATGTACATTTTTTATTTACATAGATTTTTCTAATTTTCCTTATGATATAGGGCCTAAATTGTCCAATGTTTATGAGAATCTTTCAGATAAATTAAATGTTTCATATCATGAAATGAGATCATGACTTATGGTTAAAAAATAAAGGGTAAATTTTAAAGAATTAATGAATTATGATAATATTTTTTTTGTTGGTTATGGAAAAAATTACATGAAAACCATATATTATTACCCTCATTATAGTTTAATGATATTCTGGGAATATATTTTCTTTCAATATACCTTGATATGATTCATTGTTGATATGATGATGTTTTTTTAGAAAGAGTTTCTATTTGATAATAATAGTAATCCCATATCATTGATAACATATCAAGAAGCTGATATACTATTAAGAGAGATAAAATAATTATATCATGAAAATAATTGTGAAAATAAAGAAACAATTAACTTTAATAATCTGCCAAATATAAATGAATACATATATTTTTTCCGATGTGTTTCCCAGTGTAATACCATATTGGGGAGTTCAATTTACTAATAACATAGTTCCTCATTCTAACACAGTTTCAAAACACATAATAGAATTGTTTAAGTGAAACATATATAATTAATAAATATTTTTCATGTGATTCTTGATAAAAGATTCACCAATCATATCACAACACTAAGGGGACCTCATATTATGTTCATTAAAAATGAAAGAATAGTTTTATCAGACATTGTAAACAAACTGGCCCGAGTTTCCCTCACACTCGAAACTTAACCCATTCCATTACATTCTCGAAGGGAGTTTCGGATCCCTATAGGCTAGGATCAAGCACTCGAGCATTGAGAAACATAATAGAGGGAATAATTTAAACCAATATGACCGAACACCTGACATATTAGTACTAAACAAAAAAGAACAACAAATGAAAAAAAAGATATATATGTGTTGTAAGTGAAAGAAAGTAGAGTAAAAATACTACAAGAAAAGTAAATAATATCTCTAAAAGTCTATCCCAACTACAAAGGACCCAGACAAAATAGATTCTCCCAATGATGTCACGGACAAGATCACACCATCACACCACTAGCAACCAAACCATATAAAACAAACCTTTCCTTCTCACTGTGGTTCCCTGACTTTCCCAATATTGGAAGACTAAAAACTATTTGTGTACCAAAAATATGGTCTTGAGGGTGTGAGATAATAGCCTCAGTAGTATCCCACCTAGGTGTTCCATAATAAAAAATTGTATAACAATTCCTGGATACTCAATTCAAGTAAAAAAATTCCATTATAAAAAATTAGAATGTTTTATATAAGACATGTAAAAATTTCACTTTTCCACATTTCTAAACAATAGTAATTATATCAATTTCAAATAAAATTTTCTATATCAATTTTTTTCAAAATCATAAACATGAATATTTATAATAACTCAAAATGACAAGAAATAAAAAATAGAAGCACATGTATCACAACACCATAAAATACAATAGTTCTATGTCACAGAACAACCGTACCACAATAATGAAGTTGACAAACGAGTTCCTAGAACGATGGGCCTTGGAAGCAGAAGAATACCCCATCCGTAAACCCCAAAAAATGTCAATATTGATCTCCTAGAACAACTAGAATATGAATCATAGAAATACCTACGAAAAACTAATTAATAATCAAAAAAAATTATGATGGATGATAGATAAACCTTACACCTATGTTTCCAATTTAATCCATGTTCTATTTTTCACAATTCATTTTAATTCATTGAAAACCATTTAAAAACTATTTCTAATTTTTTTATTTATTCAAAAATATCCTATATAAATTCATTTATGAATAAAAAAGGAATCCCATTTTTTTGTGAAGACACATTTCAACACACATAAAACAATTATTCCAATCACTCATTATGAATTAGTATTTATGAAAAACAATAAAATTCATTACCATAGGCTAGAGATGGAACTACCTACCTCAGAAGTCGGGTCCCACAAAATGATAGTGGAATCCAAAATCAATGAAACTAAACAACATCATTGAATTCCATAGAATTCATTCCCCATATCATATGATTGCTCAAATTTATAACATATCGTGTTGGTGGAAAAGGTAAACATCATGTACCTTAAGAATAGATGTTCTTCGGACCACACCTAACCATAAAATGGAATTCGAAACAATATCAAACAACAAACCTAGAATAAGACAAGAAGTAATATATTTTATATATCCACATATCGACTATATATATTCTATGGCACAATCTTTCAGATTAAATGAAGAAGAAAAAAAGGTTTGTCACCTAGAGAAACGAACCTCACCTGAAATAAAGATCCAACGCCGAACGTATCGATCTTGGAGGATCAGTGTCTTTGAAAATCACCTAGAATGTTATTAGGTTTGTGATACAATAGGTTCTGAGAATGATCCATGACAAAAAATATGATTTTCCACATTATAATCCGGACACTCTCTATTTCTATATATGTAATATACTGAGACGTTATGAAATCCATGGTATACAAGTATGTTTATAATGTAATTCCCGAGATTAAAAATTATGTTATTTAAAAAAAATATTGATTTGAAATGACCATTCATAATGCATAATCATTCACAAAAAGAATCTACTTTCACTACTTATACCCATCAACAGATACACAACATGTAACCCATTTACACAACATTAGATCCTTCATCATCCTACAGAAATCGTCAGTTAATGTTGAAAGACCCAAAAATATCTGACATCACCATTATATGTATCCTCCCAATCTTAAATGATTTCAATGACATGATGAGGTTAAGAGAGTACCTGATTAAATGGTAATAGGATATTACAAACTCCACACCATACTAACTTTATGTCATTAGGAAGTCAATGGATTATGTAATTCCTAGAAATTGAAGAGTCCCCTACTCCCTCATCAATGAATTTTACTCTTAATTATCATGGAAATATGATTATTGTTTTCAAAAAAATCTGACCAATTGAATCAAATTCACATGAATGACATGAACATGAGATTCAACAATCTCTACTAGTTTCTCCAAAAGAGAAACAACCGGATCTAACTCAATTTCCTCCCGACATAGAATATGAGCAAGATCACAATGCTATTTACTGAGATGAGATATGTGGAAAACATTAGGAATATCTATCTTCTAGACTGGAAATGAAAACAGTAAGAAAACTATTCCAAGTCACTGAGTGACATAAATGGTCCAAATATCTCATATCAAACTTTCCTTATTTTCTATGTTGATAGTAACCCAACCGAGGAGATACTATAAAAACCCATTAACCTATGGAAAACTACAATGCTCATTGTCGCTAACCCACATATGATTTTCGTAGAATCAAGGTTGTATCCATACATTAATCCACACTTAAAATCCTTATTGATGTATCCTGAAAAAACATGGTCCAAAAAAATATACTTTTCCCAACTCGTCCCTACATTGAGGTGATCTACACAGGTGACAATTCAAGGCCTCAAAGGGATCCATTCTAATCAATTTGAGATAACAATTTTTGTAAAAAAACACAACTATCCCAAGATGGATATAACATGTTCTCATAAAATTTAATTCTCAGGAAAGAAACATATACTCCATATTCTAAATTACTCACTACATTTTACCATCTATTTGTGGATGTTAAGATATTCTCCACATAACTTATGTTTTCATCATATCTTGGAGACTCCATCAGAACCTAGAGGAAAACATAGGATCCCTATCTAAAAAAATTAATGAAGGACCCCATATAAACTAACAATATCCTATAGATACTACTTACCCATATCATTTACTTTATGACTATCCTTCATTAGAATAAAATGAGTAGACATCATCAACCGATCAATAACTTCCTAGAAATCATTCATTTCATGGTGTATCTTAAGTAATCCAACAAAAATGTCCATGGATACCTAACACCATTTCCAAATATTCCCCAGAAGAGGTTGATGCAAACCGAAAGGTTTTGAGTGATATTCCTTTGTGAATTGTATTTTTTAACAGTGAGACACATAATCCACAATGTCGCCCTTCATACTCGACCACCAGAATTGTTGTTCCATGAAATTATAATTATTCATATTGAATGGATGACAGGACCATGATAATATATGACAATAAAATAGGCCTAAACTTCTCAAAAATGATGGGAAGGCAACCCACTTTTCATACTAGATCATACCATTTAAATGAATATAAAACCAGAAATAGTCTCCCTTCTCTAAAGGATCTATTGATACTTCTGAAACACATAATCCTATGGCTGAATCCACGAAATAGACTACATGAGAGATAATTACAACTGATAATTAGTCAGTATGATACCAGAAACATCCTAATAATTATACAGATGCATCTGAGAGAAAATAACCATAATATTCCACTCATCCTTCGATTACAGAATAACATGTGATAATACTTTCTTTCTAAGAGAGTTAGGAATGAAATTTCCCTTCAATGGGGTTTAGGTGATATTGAATTCAAAATATATAAATATATCCTTCCCATCTTCTGTATGTATGATTCATTCCCATCTTTAAAATGATATACCATAGACTATAATAATAAAAATAGACTGTGAACTTCTCCATAAAAAGACAATTTCGTCAACATTGCAATTCATGCATGACTGATGTATGCTCTAAATCATGAGGGGGTAATTCTTTTCATTCTGTTAAACATTATGAGAGTTGTAGGAAATGACATGGTTATCCTACATTAGAATTCATCCCAATATAGCACAAGATTAATCATAAAAATACATAGTACCACTTAATGGGCATTTATTAGATTAGAATAGGTGCTGATGTCAGAAGTTTTTTCACTAAAACGAATGAAGACTAGCACTTAGAATCCCATGTGAATATCACCTTCTTTCATGGTAGTATATTTAAAAGGTGATTATTGGAAAGGATGTAATTGAAAATTTATCAAGATATCATCATGGAAAACTTCTAAAAATTTGTGAATGTGTTGATGAAATATCTGATTCTTCGTTGCAATAAAAAAATTGAGATTTAGTCTGCAAAAAAGGCATCACAAGATTTTAATAATGACTCTACAAGCTCCTGAAGGTTTCCTTCGTTATATCAGAATATTGAACAATGATCTGATGTAACCCCAAGTGTAGATCGGTCTTAAAAGCCATTTTCCAAATAAATTGATCAAACAGATAATCCATATAATGAAAAAGGTTTTTTTTTGCTTAATCATCACCCTTTTAAACATCTGATAGTCCAAACCTAACTAAATTGAAATGTCTTAATTCTGAGAAAATATCATAGTGGATGCCATGAACAATTTCATGGGAAAACATTAAACGTTTCCAATAGGGCTTCCAACTGAATCTTGATCTTTGTCATCTCTGCGGGTTCCATGCGATAATAATGTATCAAAAATATCTGCATAACTAGAACTATTTAAATTGTAAAACATTCCACTCTATCTAGAATAATAATTGGCAATATTTCTATAAAAATGTTTGGAACGTCATAAACAATAGTTGTAAAATCATGGACTTGAGAGACATCATCGGGAGCAAATGCAACATAAATGAATAAACTCTTGAGCTCTGGGTGGGAAGCCAAACAAGACTAGACCTCACGTCCCACTCCCCTTGATACACAAGAGAATGACCCATAGAAGAATGAATTGAAAAATTGATGAAAAAATAAACCGCATCTTGATAAGTGACAATAAATTATTTAATAATGATGACATTAATATGTTTCAGATAATGAATAAGAAAATCCTAGACCCACTATGTGTCATCTTTCATTAATGAACAATAATGACACCAAAACCCCCTATGTTTCTTCATAACAAGATGTGTTTATAACTATATTTTAAAATAAATAAAATCCATTAGAAGTTGACTAATATCAACAAAATGTGTAGATATAAACAATTGGATGGTACTAGTTCCAAATACTGAAATTTCCACTAAATATTCAATAACGATGGTACCTCTCACTATTACTCGACCTACAACAACCTCTGTTGGACACTCATCCACTACATTATAACGGTTCACTCTTGAATCATGTTTATGAAACCATATAATCGTTGAGGCTTCTGGTTGTGTCATAGAATCTTTTGGATCCAACAAACCCTAACCATAAAAAGGAATAATCATAACCTAACAGAATCACTATAGGTGACCAATGCATCTAAAGTTATTTCTTGTATTTACTAGAATAAGAAATAAAGGTCTTCTGTGTACTCCCATTACTCACCAAAAACAATTCAGATGAACATTACCCACTATAATATATGTTTTATATGAGGGTCACTATTGACACCCACTTCCACAACTCATGAAATGACCTTTCCATTTATTTTTCTTCCCATAAAGCTGTCACTATATGGAAGACAAGAGGTGGTAGATTTGACCTTTCCTGTAATGTCAATCCTTACAATCATAGATTTTTCTACCTTCTATTAAAAGGTATAGAGTTTCAAAAATTATGACACGTGATCTGATATCTGGTTTCAAACCATGCAATTACTTTTGAGCCCTCAATTGCTCATTCCTCACCATGTCTGGAGAATGATGGACAAGCATAGAAATATCATTAGTGTAAGACAACAACAAAAATTATACATATTTAAATATAGGAACTCCAGACACATTTCCAACATATAGGAAACTATAAAAAAATATCTAAATCAAAAGGTTTTTGGAACCCTTCCAATACAAGTCATATACCAATCTACCTAGACCGTAGAATCACGCTATCACATACAAGACCCTTCAATCCAGAAATCAAAAAAAATTACCCTGATATTAATAGTTGTCTAAAAAAATTTGAAGATATGATAGATCATATTGATACAATAATCTACATATTTAGGTTCTGTCATCAATTTAAAGGACAATGGATTATTGCACAAGAATTACAATGTTCAATCTCTTTATCCTTAAACACCTAGTTGTACCACAAAAACTCTGTTATGATCCTATGGTATATCCAGATCCACAACACTGACTTTATGTACAAAATTATCCAAAATTTTATGATATATCGGTGGATTTCCTTGAGTATCATTAGTTTCAACCTCTTGAGTAACTACTGTAGTACATCTTATTGGCATACTACTGCACACTATAACATGAGAATAATCAAATAACAAAATAAATCTAAATTCAGACTATAAAATCCATAAGAATAAACATATATTTAAAACCAACACCAACACTAGGGATGAATATCCCATCATCACATGAAACTGGAGGCTTGTTACGACAAGATCTAGACATGAACTTAACGGAAAATAACACTCAATTACAGAAAATCATATCTCCAGTATAATATAAGTCCCTAGGAATATCTTTTTGAGGTCAAAACTCATATGATTCCAAATTGTAATAAACCAACCATGGCTTTCCTCAAATCCTGCACATAATATATTTTGTTAAATACCATAAGGGCATTTGAAATCCTCACTGGCTGGCAAGAAGCACCCCGGAAATCGACAACAACAAAAGGAAATTATTTCTCGCAACCTAATCAAACACATTGTATATATGTAGTAAATAAAATGAAAAAATATAAGTCAAAAATTATATATTTATGTAGTATGTTTTTGAATATAATGTAAATAGACTACAAAAAATGTAACTAACTAATACAAATGAAATGCCCAATTCTAAAGGACATAAAACTAAAAAACGACTCCAAATGATGGCATAGAAAAACTCCAACAGTATCAACACCAGCTACCCGACCTAATGACATGAACCTCTACACCACCAAATATAGCTTTTCAAGTACCTATACTAGAGTAATAACAATAGTCTACACACTACCAAAGTGGTACACATGGTTTGTACTAAAATACATAGTATGATCCCACCCAAGTTTTCAATATATATACTCTTTATAATAAATTTAGAATGATCATTTTATGTAGAAGAAAACTTAGCATGAAAAGAAGTAAGGAAATTTATATAAAACTTGTTAATCAATAACCTTTCTCAATATGATCAGACACAATAAGTTTTATCAATTATTATTCTCATTTTCATATAATTTTTCTCACATGTATACACATTTATATCAAGGGTAACTTAGAAAGTCAATAAATAAAAAACATAATTACAAGTATTACATCCTCAAAAAATACTACATGCACATTTCATAGAGTACTTGTATAATAATAATCATGTGCACAAACAAATTCATAAAAAAATGGGTCTAGGTGGTAGATGAATACCCAAACTATAAAGGCCTAATCAATTTCTATATTTGTCTATAGAACAACTGACATAATAAATATAGGAATTCCCTAGAAAAAACCTCCTTGTTTATCCAAAATTTGATGTTGTCCTCAAGATAAACTATCCCCTTACGTATGAAAGGTATCCCATTTATTTCAATGACTTGAAAAATATCAGAACAATTTCAAATTCAATTTCAATGGATTGAAATATCCCCTTACCAATTAAATTCATCAATAACCATTGAAAACTATTTTTTAATAAAAAATATTTTCGACACAGAAAAAAAAATTAATGAAAATATTTTATTATGAATAAATTTTTAATGAAAAACTACAAGATATATTATAATAGGATAAAGACAGAACCATATACCTAAAAACTTGTGTTTCACACACCTAAAATTGAATAAAAAATCAATGAAACCCAACTAAAAAATGAATGGCCAAGAATCCAATCCCCACATCTTAGGATTGATCCAATTTAGAAAACATGGGCTTGGTGGAAAATTATAAAAATCTACTTCAAAAATGGATATCTTCCATACTACTAATATCTAAAAAAATATCCCGAAAAATATCTCACACAAAATATATAATAATACAATAATAAACATCCAACATAGATCAATGGATCAAATACATTTTCTCTAGGGAACTACTACAATCACAACCACTAAAGGAGTGGAATAGTCACTTACCTGGGGAGACCCACCACAACAATAATAGAGATCCAATGCTGAAAGAATCGATCATGGATGAGAAGTGTCTCCAAAAATTGACTATGAAGATCCCCCATTCTAGAGATAAAACTCTTGGATAATAATCCAAGAAAAAACTACTGCTCAACAAATTTATAATTTGGATGAAGGTTGTTTAATAATGTGTAATATAGTTACACACCGTGAAATCTAGTGTGTATAATTATGCCAAAAAAACATGTATCCTCATATTAAAAATAAATTATTTAAAAAATTCAGGATATGAAACCACCATTCATGAATTTTAATATTTCAAAATGGGAATTCCCTTTCATTTATTCTACCCAAAAAAATTACTTGATGTGTAACACAATTAAATTATGTGAAATCCTTCTACGACCTATTGGAAAGCATTCTTAAGGTATAATTCCCAACAAATATCTGACTTCACCAATATAGGTATCCCTCCAATCATAAAGGAGTTGAAAACCAATATGATGTTATGGTCAAACATAATAGAAAATTAAAAAGATTTATTATTTTTCATTGATTATACAACTCTAAAAAAATTACAATTAAAAATGATTTTCCACTGACTTATATTGATGACTTGATTGGTTATCTCCAGGGAGGTCAATAACTTTCAATGATAAACTTAATATCCTAATATCATTGATTGATGTAAAAATTGGATGAAATTCGAAAAATATAATTCCATACTACATTTAGTAATTATATGTTTTCCCTGTGGTTTGGAAAATTCTCTTGTTTTATTCTCAGATCTTATGAATATACTATTCCATGAATATTTGAATAAGTTTATTATTTTTTTTATTGAAAATATTTCATTGTTTAAAATATTTTATGAAGATCATGAAAATTATTTTATTATTTTTCTGAAAAAATTAAAGAAAATATGTTATATATGAAATTTAGAAAATGTGATTTCTGATTGAAACTGATTAATTATATTTGGTAAAATACAAATAAAGTTTAATAATAGTTTATATCACCAAAAAGGTTATTGAGGAATGTCCAAGAGAAACAAATGTTATAAAAATCCGTAGTTCTCCAAAATTATCATGTTATTACTTATGGTTTGTGAAAAACATGATGGATTATTTATCCTTATAGATATGTTTAAATGAAAAGTAGTTATATTTATTTACATTTTAGACTATGATATATCAATTTAGGAACATAAAATGAAATAGGTTAATCTTCTAGTTTTTCCCTTCCTTGTTGAAATGGTGATGTTTTCATATACAAAAATACTTCACTGAAGGGACTTGGTTGTGTTCTGATTCAGAATGATCAAGTAATTTCTTATTCTTAAAGAAAACAAGAACCTCATGAGTTAAATTATGTCACACATGATCTAGAATTAGTATCTGTGGTTTTCACTTTAAAAATCTAGATACATAATTAATAGGGAGCCAAATGTGATGTATTTATTAGTCATACAATTTTGAAGTATATATTCCCAAAATAATGAATTGAACATGATGTTTTGAATATATATTGAATTATTAAAGGATTATAATTTAATAATGAATTTTCATCTTGGAAAACAAAAACTTTTGGAAGATTAATTGAGTTCAAAGCATCATGATAAATTTTCCATGTTGTTTCAAGAACATTAGTCCTTGGTTAATGATTTTTTATATTTTGGATTGGATTTTTTTGTTATAGGAAATTCATCATTTTTGCTTTTTTTGTCAGTGTTGTCATGTCTCACAGATATATTTAATCAAGATCATTATAAATACC
Source organism: Viscum album (assembly GCA_963277665.1). Classification (NCBI taxonomy): domain Eukaryota; kingdom Viridiplantae; phylum Streptophyta; class Magnoliopsida; order Santalales; family Viscaceae; genus Viscum; species Viscum album. Next base: position 640,727,636 of record OY728157.1, read on the forward strand.
AAGAGTTGTAGAAAATTATATAATTGTTAATGGAACTTAAATTTCCTTAATTTAATGTTGATAAAAATTGTGTCTTGATATTTGATATTTGATTATATGTGCTTTGTGATTCCGAGATGAATATGGATTTATTAAAACAATATCATAGTCCTTCATTTTTGTTCATCCTAGCATCACTATGATGTATAAAGAATTTTGGAATTATTACTGGTGGGGTGGAATTAAAAGAGATATTGCTGATTTTTCAATGAATTTTTTTACTTCTCTATAGGTTAAAGAGGATTGAATACTACAAAAGGGAAGTCTTAGCCTTTTCCATTTCAATATTTTAAATGGGAAAATATATCAAAGAAATAATATTAACTAACTAATAAAAAGATTTTATTAGAGGGTCATATTCGATATCATAAATATGGAGAAAGTTTTGGTATTGATTTGGTAGATTATTTAAATCATTATATAGAAGGTTAAATAAAATTTAAAATATGGAATGAGAAATATAATGGTTTTTCTCACCTATCGTTTGTTTCTTTCAGCCATTACATTCTCAACCCTTATTTTTTTGTGGTGTACTTCCCATTTAATATATCATCTCATGATTATTATTATCATCATGAGATTGAGTGTTTAATTTTATAACAATCTATATTCATGGAGATTATTATTAAATTATATCAATGTGTTATGGGACACATAGAATTAAAAATGACTTTTTATATTGATTATTTGACATATGAGGAATTGATTGGACTAGAAATCATGGGTTGGGATAAGTTATAGTTAGGCCCTCGATGTATTAATTGTTCTTGTGAGACAAAACTATTGGCGCTTTTTTATATATTTCAATATATAATAAAATAGGTTTGTACCTATAGAATTAAAGTTCCTTGAGAATTTAACATGAAGACATAGTGGTTCAGGTGACAGACACAAAACAACAAATAATTTATAACTGACTAAATTTACAATTGAAGATTTTTTACCTAGATTATTTTATCTATGAAAAAATCTATAGAAGGATTTCATTCTCATTTTATTTATTAAATGGATTGTCAACTCAGTTATTTAACTTTTCATATTGATTATTATTTTTTTATCCAAGTTAGATCCTAATGTACTTAACCCATACTAAGCATTTGAGCTCACCCATTTTTTTATATGAATTATGAATCCATTAAGTGTAATTTTTATTTTATTCAATGTTATAATGGAATTCACAATGAAATTATAAAAATAAATTTGTTTTATTTTGAGTTTTCAAATGTATTTGAAAATAATATTTGTATCTACTTTACCAAGACTACATTACTATTCCTATATTATGAATGGGATTCATTATTATCATTCCTATGTAATTATGTTTGGAATCGACTATAGGAAAATTAGGTCTGGGTACTTATAAATTTGGTTGTGAATAAAATCCTTTTGAATAAAAATATTTTCTTTCACATAAAATATTGTTTTTTAAAATTTTGATTTAGTCACGGTTTGTGAAAATACTTTAATGTAATTTTTTTTAAAAAAATATAATTAATATGAAAAACTAAAATTAATATTTTAAATCATAACATTAAAATAAGATCAAAATAAATATTCAAGTTCAATATTTATAATTTTATTTCAATATTTTAATTTATATAAAACATATAAAAATAGTAAATATTAATTTAAAAATAAATATTGAATAAATTATTTATAAAGATAATAATAATTTATTATTAGTTTTAATGTAAAATTAGTTAATAATTTTAACAATTACTTTTATTTATTCCATTATCTACATTTTCATAATTAATTATGGTATAAAAGCATTGTAATGTTATGAACATTTTATCTTCAAAAACCCGCCCTCCTTTTACATATGTGGAATAAATTTTATGTTATATATTCCACTTCTTTTAATTTAAATTAGAAAATTGGATATATTATTATTTGTTTCAAGAATAATATTATATACTTATATATATGTAAAATTATTATTTTAACAACTATTAATAGTGAAAATAGTCAAAACATTTAACTGGGGTTATTGAGAAACTGCATTTATATGGCATTAAACTAGAAAGTTGCAGGTTAAAATAACCAAAAACCCTATAAAAAATATATTTTATGAACATATATCTACCATATAATGTCAAATTTGCAATAATAATCAGTTTATTTCCTTCTGAAATGTTATAAAATTGGGTATAACAAAAAAAATTATAAAACTATAGGTTTTCCCACTCACCTAACTTATAAATGGTTTCCAAACATAATCTATTGTTCATATCATGGAAAACATGCGGATTGTCCAATTGAATCCAAAATTAATTCTCAACATCCATAACCACTTCTTATAGGTAATATTTTAGGCATAAGTTCATTCTACAAAGGATTTTAGCACAAACTAATTTAGTTTACCATAAAAAGAGAAAGCTATCTACAATGAAAATATTTATTTCATTTCATCAACTATTTTATTAAATTATTATAAAAGCATGATAATAAGAAAAATAAAGTATATTCCATATAATTATAATTTTTTACTTTGAATTAAGGTCCTAAAACTATTTCAACATCAAAAAAACATATTCTGAATTCACTATTCATGTATACGTCTGTCTACCACATCACAAACTATGCCATTCATTTTTCCATTACCACCATTCAATGTAGGGAATGATGACATATTTAAAGTATATATATGATATTTAAATCATAATTATACCTCTTATGTCATTATTTAACATATATATTTTACATTCCATTCAATTTTTGATACGATAACATATCTCAAGTCTACGCTAGACTACCACCTCATGAAGCGATGTGTGTCATCTTTCACTAAATTATTAAATGGAATTTAATAAAGATAAAATTAAATAATATGTGTGATATAAATTAAATAATTATTATACTAATGAAATATTTATCATTATAAATTTATATTGTACAATTTTATTTAATATAAGAAAAAATGATAACATCATTAACTTACTAGTGGGCTTCTGGCTTGACAAAGGGATGTGGCCCAATTTTCATCACCACACTACATGGGTGATATATATATATGTCAATTTACTGAAATCAAATGATATAAATGATATTTTGATAATTACATGAAGATTAAATATTTATTAACTCTTTTCTATAATGATCTTTGAAAAATAAAAATATTACACAAGTGTACATATGACCTATCATCTTAGTGATTCTAACGTAATCCATTTTCCATATGAATATATCAGGACTGGAGTTAAGACTGTAATTTACATAAAAATATAATTATTATATCATTATTTTTACTATATAGATTATTTAAATATATAATATTCATATGAAACATAAATTATTTAATAAAACACAACTAAGAAAACAATGGAATTAAGACACGAAATAATGCGAATATTTGATGATTATTAACAAAATAGTGACAAGATATAAGGAAAAAATACTATATGATATTATAAATATTAATATTTTTCTATAATAATTTACTAATATTTTAATTCCCACAATTCACATGGATGAATCATGGTTAACCAAGAATAAATAATGAGCTATGAAAATTTATTACTAAATTTCCATTCCTTATGTTAAACGTCAACATAATTGAGTATGTCATCCTATAATAATGTGTTTTATGAATTTTGTTTATTTATTGTAGTCTATAATATTATTTTATATTAATTTAAATATGAATATATTAATGTATTCATCTATTAATCCCACATAAATGATATGATCTTTTATAGGATTCTATGTCAATATGCTTTCATTGAGTCACATTTCAAGGTTATGGACCAATTTATTTTATATGGTGTATATAATTATCAACTAAAATGTAATGTAATGAACCCATCATTATTCATAGTATTTTATGTATCAATTTTATTTAATTCATCCATGTGGAGTTTATTTAAAATTTAGGATGTTTTAAATAATTTACAATCCCAATTACTTTTCATTCGGTTATATTACATATTCATCATCATTGAAATTCTAATATTATGTGTGAAATGAAACATTATTGCATTATATTTTATTTCAAATTTTATTATGTTTAATTATAGGTGATATACATAATTGATTGACTTATTAATTTCCATTTCTACATTATGACAATTATAATGGTATATTTCACAATTTCATTGTAATCATGATTTTTCATTTTGGAAATATAGATGATGGAAATTATTTCAACATTTCATTATAAACACATCGAATTTATTATCTTAATTTATTTGTAGAAATATATATTTCATTTTAATATTTTAACAATTTTGTTACTTAAAATGTATGATAATATTTTTTTGAAAATACGATATAATTTATCTCTTCATTTAAAAATGTATATTCTTAAAGAACCATGTTTTTTAAAAGATAATTGTAATTTTTTTTAATTTTAATAAATAATTATAAAAATCATTTTTACCCATTTTTACCTTTAATATATTTTTTCAATGAAATCATCATGTTTTTTGGAAATATTTCCCATTTGGAATTTACTGAAAAATTGTATGGAAATATTGTTTTAACACATAAAACATTAATGGAATTTAAATATTTCAATACTAATAATATATTTTAATGATTTCCTTATAAAAAATTAAAATATATGTTCTGAGAAAAAATATTTCAAATTCTATTGAACATTTCATTATAAAAGTGTTGTTCAAAATCAAAATTTATTTTCCCCATAAATTTTTAAAAATATTTATATAATATTTTTATGCATCAATTTTAAAATCCCATTAGTCTTAATGTAATTGGTATACATTTTATTTATAATATCCCTATTAATATTATATTTTTTATCATAATTTTAAACAAGGGAATTATAGAAATTCACATTTTTTATCCTTTTTATATTAATTAAATTTCACTTGAAATCATTACATTTATGTGATCATTGGACATTAAATTGAACCAAAAGATCTATAATATTTTTCTTTAATATATTAATTTATTAAACCATATTTCATTATTACATATGATTTTCTACATTTTATTTAATTTTTTAAGCGAGGAATTATTTATAACTTCATTTTCATTTTTCAATACCGTTATTTGATGATATAGAACATTATTCGTGAATTAAATTGATTATTCGATATATGAGGAATTATTAGGAACTGGTGTAATAGATGGGGTATGAAATTATATTTTCCAATGATTCATTGGTATGTCCCATTAGAAAAATATGTTTTATATTGTTAAATATAATGTTAACTATATTTTAAAACATATGGTGGAAGGTCTCGATGATATATATATCACTATTTCAGAGATCATGTCCTATAATTATTAGCAATTTAGTCAATTTTGAAATTAGTTATTATTATCTATGATATATTTATAATGATATTGTGTATAGAATAATTTAATTCATAGTTTCTTACTTAAATGTAATGTGTGTTCAGTTTCTTACATTTATTCATTTATTATTGCTTGTAAAATTATGGGATTCATGTTATTTCTAATATTTCATGTGTTTATAGTTATTTACCTTCTCATATTGATTATTATCAATGATATTTATTATTGATATTAATTTTAATTCAAATCATTATCATTTTATTTAATGCCTGGTGTTTGTGTGATAAATTATTCAAATTCTCATAATGATTATTCATTCATAAATCATGCTAGATTCTTCTATACTTACTAGTAACTGAGAATTATAGTTCACCATTATTGTGTTTCCTTCCACAAGAATGAATGATGTTTACAATGATTTATATAAAATATTACATAATAGATAATAATATTACTACTAAACAATGTTGTAATTTTATATTCAAATAAAATGTAACTCTCAATTAGATATGTAGATTACATAAACTACTAAACAATTATTTGTATTAGGGTGTGATTATCTATATATTGTCCAAATATAAATTTTTATATACCATTTATGTGATGATGTTGTTGATCTAGAAATATTATCTATTAGAAGAACATTAGAAGAACCATTGGCATGTATATTTAAAAATTACATAGATTTGAGACCTTGATCCTATTATCTAATATTATTATAATTATATAAAGAATTCTATTTTCTAGGTAAGATCAATATTATATATTTCTTCATATAAAAACTTCCTAGTATTGATAATACATGTATACATATTTATATAAAAAATATACCTAGGGTAGTAATTATAATATGGGAACATTGGGATTTACCCAATAATCACATGGTGCTTGATTAGGATACTTTCTATGCACCTAGTTTAACACTACCATGGGATATTCATAAGAAAGTACAATTTTCTACACGAACCATTATGTCAGTTTTGAATAGATGATGACAATGAATGATGTAGGATAAACATAAATTGTATTAGATTAAAAATAATGTGTCTCAAAGGAATAGAAAAATGAATTAATTTTGAATAGAATGAAATAAGGAAATGTTTTCCAATTAAAAATAGTGAGTAAGATGGAAGGAAATTAATTTCATTATTGGTATCCATATATATTTCATATATTAAATGTGGATTACTAAGAATTATTTGAGTTAATTCCCGCATATATAGGTTAACTCCTAGAACTTATAAAGTCCTATGTTAAAATAAAATGGTTGAAAATATTATTGGGGTTCCAGATTTATATTATAGAAGTATTTCACCAATGATAATTTGTTATTAGAATCAAGAAACCTTAAATTATTTTGAGAAATTTTATTAGACTATATGTTTCCATTTACAAAACAGTTATGTTTTCCATATTGGTTTAATGATTTTAATAATGATCATAAGATAAAATTTATAAAAACCAATTTTAATGTTTTCTTTATTTGCGATTATACCTTGATTAATGAGATTATAGTATTAATTTTTGAGAATTATATTTTTTCAGTGGAGAATTTATTTTAGGAATAATGTATTTACATTTTATAGAAATAAGTTAAATGTTAATGAAAACATTTAGTGTTAAAATGTGTATTAATGAAATTTTCATAATATTCAAATATGATTATTAACATTTTTGAAAATTTATTTTATTTAACATCATAGTAATAAATTTATTCAATTATTATCTTTATTTCAAGGATACCCATCATATGTTTTGATAATTTTATATGAATTGTATTTATATTTTTATAGAAAGGAAAACCAAAATTATATTCGAAAAATTGTCACATCTCCCACAGTTTCAAAACATGAACCCTAAAATGATAGATTATAAGTGATTAATGCATTCCAATATCCTAAATGATATCCTGGATAATATACTTAGTTACATCATTAAAGAAACAAATATTTATCATCTATTGGTGTCAATGTTTTTGTCTATTTAATTATATATTATATTACAAACATCTTAAAACCTTATTGGTTTAGTAAAAAAGTTATAAATAAATGAAAATAACTACACTTATTTTATGTAACTTATAATCCTTTAAATGAGAATTTTACTACATCACAAATATAAATACATTTTTAGATATTCATTTACTTGATTCTGTTATTAATAAGAAATTAGTCTAAGAAAAACAAAAAGAAGAAATTACTATTATAAAGTAGAAATGTCTCAAGTATATATACTTAATTATACTGATAGTTGGTAAAATAATTTCTAAAATTAGTATAGTTATGTTGATTTTTACACTATTACAATTATTTTTTAGTATATTAATGATATTGTTTACACAACATTGGTTTACGGTTTTGTGTTCATTGACATATATTTTATCACCCACTATATTATGATCTATATCCTCTATGACACTCCATTAATCATTATGTATTAGTATTCTAATGTATTTAAAGGATTTAATAAACCAAAAACGTTATCCTACTTGTAAACAATGTTATATGTTTATCAAATACGTCTTATGTAATTCTATTTTATTTATAGTCTTTATATGATTTATATACTCTTTTTATAATGTGGGTTTTCCAAAAAATAATTCTCAAATTTATACTCTATGATTTACATGATCGTGTTGAAATTTCAAGGATGAAATTTATTTATGATTTGTGGAATATAATTGAATATAACTCTAAAAAATATATTTAATATCATACTAGACATGAGAAAATGAGCTTAACATCCATCAAAATACATTCCATTAATTCTTTCAGCATTGATAGCTTGGGTACAAGTATCATAGACTTTATATTAAAAATATTACAGCATTATTAACTAACCATTTAATTATAGGGTTTCAGTTATAATTAAAAAATAATGAAAATTATGGTTATATATTGACTTGAAATTAAATAATAGTCATTTTGATGAAAAATAAATGTATTCAGAAAACAATATTTTGTCAATATGGTAGTTTATTCAGGATTTTCACATATAATTTAAAATAAATTTCTACAACATAATAAAGTATATGTCAAAAAACTAAATTAAATTTTGAAACAATAATATCAAATTATTTTATAGGGTCCATATTATTTATTTTTATGAAGTGATTCATTTTAAAGGGAACAATGAAGAATATAAAATTTTAATTATTAGATTCAATATCATTTATATTATTTATAATGTTAACAAATGTTTTTAATATTTTTTAAATTTATAAAGTCATTAAACATATAAATATTAATTTAATTTACGATAATGGAATCATTTTTGTATTTAATTCTCATATAAAATAATTGTAACATTTTGAACGTCTTCTTTCTGAAACCCCACATTGTCATCACAATTATGGCATTAATTTTAAATTTATATTTTCAATATATGTTAATTGAATTCTTAAAAAACAAATAAATTTTTCTAATAATAATATTTTATAGTATATATTATTTGATGCGTACTTTTTGACAAAAAATTATAGTAAAAACAGTAATTATTATTCATTGTGGTTAACTTGAAAAAGGATTTTCTTGGGTTAAACTTGAATTCAACTATTAATAAAAACCAAAAAAAAACTATCTAAAATCAATATTATTATACAATTTCGACCATATAATTTCTAAATAAATTATATAATAATTTTCTTTTGCAATTATTACTTTTAAAACTAATTTATACACCTGTTTGTTATTTGAAATTAAAAGTCTTCAACTCAACCAATATATAAAATGCCACTCTCTAACCTTTCTTATCCACACCTTATCAACCCATCATCTATAATTTTTTTACCAAATAATAATTAACATTACACCCCTCCATCCAAAATTCATTTTTCTTGTTAAAATATGTCTATGTATGATTTTTGATGAAAACCTATGGTGTATACCTGAATTTGATATAATTTTATTCATTGAGGATATTTATTTTATTTTATCCTCCACCTCATTAATTAAATCTTTAATTATTGTGATATAATTCCCAATAATAACCCATACAATCAAAAGTATTCATGTCATGTACATGGCCAAAAACATTATCCACTCCCTATAAATGGATATCCCAATCAATATTTGTGTGTATGGGAGACTACTTCCTCGCAAACTAATGAAATTCCTTTCTATAATACTAACATCCACAGTAGGTTTTATTTATGGATATAAAGTATATATATGATATTGATAACACAAATTTAAAGCTTCATTTAATATATCATATACATATAAATATATATTTCATTTCATATGGGATATAATAACCTCACTTGTGTGTACGTTGGACTATAGACACACGAAGAGATTTGATTCATCTTGCACAATAACATTAAATAGAATGTAATTTTTATGATTTTATCTGATATATATAGACTAGAAGAAATATGTATTATATTGAGAAAATATTTATAATTATTTTACTATTATTTTTCATTTTCACTCATACACTGATAAATGAAATCAATGTTCGTGTAAGTGTGGATTATCGCCTTCACGTAGAGATATGACTCTCTTGTCCTCACCACACCTCATGGGGGACATATATATAAATATATAAATAACTATTATAATATATATGATATTATTTTCATTTATTATTGTTAAAATATTACATACCCCTTTTCTATAAGAATCATTAAAAATATAATTTTTACTTATGCATACTTATGGCATTCCATTTATGTGATTATAACATAGTTCATTTTTCATATAAATCATTAATTATTGATTTTAAAAGTATTTTTGAATTATAAAATGATAGTTATTTCATTTTTAGTTTTATGGATACTATTTGACAATATAATATGAATATGAAAATAATCATTCATAACAACTAATGAGTGAGATAACAAAAAAAGTAACACTAAAAAATCAAAAAAAAAATGAATGATTACAATCTAAAAAGTGATAAGATGATATGACTGTATAATATATGTTATTATAATTCTAAATATAGTTTTTGAATAAATTAATAGCATGTTTAAGAGAACAATATGTTATGTTAATGCATGTTCATCCAAAACGATGTGTGAGGTAATGGAATTCATAACACAATTTAAAATCATTGGGTTTAAAATATACATCATTGATTATGTGACACTATGATTATTTAATTAATGAAATATTATTATTTAAAACTATTGTTGAATTTTTTTATGTGTATTTAAATTTGATACACGTAATCAATTTACTGATTAATCCCCATTTCAGTTATATGATCTTTGTAGGGTTCCATTCAATATTCCCTTTAATGGGGAGCATTTATAAAAAATTAACCAATTTAACATATATGGTTTATAAATTAATACATAGAAACTTAATGTCATGACTCACATATAAATAATGGTATTTTTATTTTTATTTTTATTTATTTCATTACTATCTAGTTGCAATAGAAGTTACCAAGGGGTAATAAAATTCAAAATAAAATTTCATTTCATTGGTTTATATTACATATTTTTTATCGTTGATACTATTATATTATATGTGAAATGTGTTTTTATTATATTATGTTCTATTTAATTTTTTTAACGTATACACATATTCTATACACTAATTATTTCTCACTTTAATATTTTGATATTTGTATGAGTTTATTACAACATATTATTATATCGAGATTGTATGTGTTTTTCAGTTGATGGAAATTATTTGAAAATTTCCTAATAAATTATTTTATTCTCTTATCCTATAATTATTAATGATATTTTAATTTAATAGTTCAATTTTTCTACAAATCAGAACTATGAATATTGTTAAATATTTTCTATTTAAACTAAACTTTAGTTATCTCTTTTTTCAGAAATATTTTTACTTCCAAAACAATGATTTTTTTTAAAAAAAATTTTATTTTAACCAATTGAAAATTAATTAAAAAATTATTTATACCAATTTTTTACAATAAAAATATTTATTGAAATAAATATTTCAGTCATTTTAAAAATAATTAAGCTCAAAATTTTTAAAAAAAGTGAAAAACATATCTATATTAAGGTGTATGACATAAACAAAATATCATTCCATAATGTCCATTTAAATCTTATAAATATTCAATTGTATGATTTTAAAAATATTTTCAATGAAAAATATTTTCAAAATGATTTATATGATGTTATTTATTAAAATATATTTTCAAAATTTATGTTTTATTTTACATTATATTGTTTTGAATTTTTGTTATATTATTTGTATTCCTAAATAAAAAAACACTTTATAATTACTCAACTATGTCTATTTTTTATTGATACCGTGCTTATTTTTTATATCTATTTTTTGATCATTTAGACTATGTAATGTATAAAAATTATCTTTCCCGATTCAATATTATATTCATTTTCATTCCTTTTAAATATTCCCTTTCATATGATTTTTTGATATTAAATTTCCCCTGAATATCTATATTATTTTATCTAAATATTAGAATATCATAAGCCATATATCATATTTACATACTCTTTCATACACATAATTATATATTAATATGTTGTTAAATATTTATAAATATATATTCTTTACTCAATATAAATATTTGATGATAATGCATATTTTTAATGAATTAATCTTATAATTCCATATATGAGTATTTTTTTAGAACTATTGTTATGATTGGGACACTATAATATATATACCCCTCATTCATTAGTAGGTATCATGAATAAAATTGTTAAGATATCCTTATAAAAATTTTTACCTATAGTTTTAAATAAACATCTAAATGGCCTTTACAATAGATGTTTCATGATGCTTGCAATCATGATGTCTAATAATTAATTAATTTATTAATAAATAATTCAGTTATTATTTTCCTTTATTTTAATTACAAATATATTGTCTCTTGATTAAATTCATTAATAGGTAATTATTTAAATGCAATGTCAATTTAATAACTTACTTTCTATATTTATTATGAAATATCCAGTGATGAAACAGAATTATTCATGTAAAGGAATATGTTTTCCTTTTGTATGGTTTCCATACTATTTATTCTCTATGATATTTTCATATATATATTTTATGTAGATTAATTTTCATCTTAATATATTTATTACATGTAATGGGGATTTATATATTTTCCTTTCATTATATATTATTATTTTCTCCTTGATTGCATCCATTTTATGTCAAATTTATTATGTATTTTATCTCACCCTTATTTTGTTTCCATCAGCAAGAATCCATGAAGTTTACCAACATTTATCTTTAAGGATATTCTACAGGAAATAATGTAATTCTTCAAAATGACAATGTTATAATATATTCATTCAAATATAATATAAGATCCAAGAATATAGCTTGTTTACAAAGACTAAAAAACTATTTGGTCTATCAGGATATGATTCCTTATATCATTATCCAATGAAATAAAGAAGAATGATTTTCCAGGCTAATGGGGTTTTGGTCTCTATAAATATGGATATTATTTATTATTGGTTTTACACCCCAAAAAATCACATTAGTCGTGGTTCACTCCTTTGAAAATCATATTGTATATAGTCCCATTCATAAATTAGTTCACTACCCATTATAAACCATTTTATCTCATGAGATATATGTCATTATCCAATGCGTTGGAGTGATATACTACTCTGGAATATAACATAATTAAAATACTACATTAGTGTAACAATATTTCATATATCATTTATCATATTAGAACCCATGATAAATTTTTTGTTTCTTATAAATTTCATCATAACAAATCACATGAAAAAGGTCCTAGTTTTATAAATATTTCATCAGTGAAGGAAACCATATACCATTGAATTGAATCAAATTTCATTATAATTGTTTAATCATATTTATAACCCCTCTATAAAAATAATAATAGTGTTATCATTGTATTATATCCAAATAAATGAATACATTTAATTTAGAGATATTGTCTATATGGAATACAAATGCCATTTACATATTGTTGAACAATTAGTGAGGAAAATAAATTTTATATTTTGAAATAGCATAATAAGAAAATATAATAATATAAAAGAATGTTAATTATTTGGATGGAATCATGTAAAAATTTAAGACAATATTGAAATAAAAAATCATTTATGATAGATGCAATATTAATCCTTGCTTTTTTAGTTAAAAAACATTCCTTCAATTAAATATTCAAATAATTCACAAAGTACTTCATTTATAATATTATAATAATAATATATTCAAAAAATAAAATAAATTTAAGCAATGAGTAAAATATAACATTAAATGACCATATATTAATTGTGATAAAAATTATTTAATGTTTTTTCTAATTATGCATATTAATGAAAAAAAATTCAACAAAAGAGATAAATGCTATCATTTTCAACAAAATATTACGTTTTTGTATCATGAGTACATAAGTTCATGAATTTAATGACATGTATTTTCTCCAATTTTATATTTATAAATTAATTTTCAAAATTTAGAGACTAGAAACGAGGATGGGGTGATATTTTGAGGCCCAGTGTGCTTGAAGAGATATGATGAAAAATGATATGTTTTTAATAAAGCATGTAAATATTGTTCCTTTAAATGGGAATCACAAACAAATAGGTTTCAAGATCAATAATATAGAATATTACAATAAAATTTGATATTTTTCTACTATGACATTTGATGATAAAATAGATAGTAATATATTTTAAATAAAAATAAAATCAACATTATATTATATCAGTAATATAGAATATTACAATAAAAATTAAAATACATTAGTAGATAAAAAATATATCTTAAATATAATTATTTAGGGAATAATAAAATATGTAAATTAAATATAAAAATATTGAAATTTTCTTCAACTTAATCTACCATATTGATCATATAACTATTAATAATAGTATATTTTACACAACAAGTTAAAATTATAATAAAAAATGTAATTGAAATGAGGGGATACGATAAATTCATTTCACAATGTATATAAGTATATGTATAAGAATATAAATTGACAAATATATAAATGGTAATTATATTTTTTAGTATAATTTTATTATATGAATGATAAGTTTATATTTCCATGAAAACTGTCATTATAAAAAAATGACTCAATGAAACAAATTTAATTTTTTTGTTCCAAAAAAAATAATATGTATCTCTTATGTTATTTGTATTGATTTAATCGGTGTAAAAAGAAAATAAACTAATTTTAAAATGGATTCAAATGGTTCAGAATAATGAATCAAATAAAAGAAATTTTTTTATTTGGATGATATTTCATAGATTGTAAATATTATAATAAAAGTAAATTTTTACATAGACTTACCCCGGGATTATCATTAACATATATGTATGACATAAAACTGACTTAAGTGGAATTTTAGCCACAAATAAGTCAATATGAAATCTATGTTAGGTGAATAAATATCAATGAATTATAAAATTTATTTTATATAGTAGGGTTCTATGTAGAGATCTTTACAGGTATTCTATCTAGAGGATAAAATGATAAAAATATTAAATTAATAATGTGATAAATTATATCTACACAATCATTATTAGCGATATTTTTTAAAAATTCATATTTTTCATATTGTTTAATTTTATTGAATTATTTATATGAAATAAAAATGTTTCTTAATTTATATTTAATTGATAAAATTTATGAATTTTATTCAAAATTTAAGGATATGTAATTAAATTTTAATAAATCCATATATGGCTGAATATATATTTCAATATGAAATACCTATTCATATTTAATATTAATTTGCATCTACTATGAGAATATTTTAATAATATATACTATTAATAGTAATATTTACATAAATAATCAATCTTCTAAAAGAAATTATTCATAAATATTAAATGTAAATTAATTTTTATACTAAAAATAAATTTACACTATATTATTTTTTAATATAATATATGATCTAAAATTTTAATTAATTTTTTCGCCATGAGAAAATTCATCCTGTAAAACTAATTTAATAATTTGAATTATAATCTTCAAACTATGTAAGAAGTTTATGTCACTTCTGTGAATAAATTTCTATGATAGAGTTGATAAATAATTTATTTCTGTATAACTTTAATAGGGGAAAATGTAAATTTTAAGGAATCTTACTAACATAACATAAACAATAATATCTACATGTTTTTATAATGTTTTTTTATAATAAACCATTTCTTTTGAAAATATTTTTCTATTTATAATTGTGTATTTATGGTAAATTATATATTCATCAATGATATAATACATATTTGAGATGATATTACTCCAGATAACCTATAATAGTACACCTCTTCTACAGACCTCAATGAATACAATTTTTTCTTCTTAAATATCAATGAAATTTCATCCCATTATGAAAATTTCACTAGAATGATAACCCATAACCACTTGAATAATTCATTAATCCAATATTCAAAAGAGACTCTCAATGAGAATCATCTAGTTTAGTATGATATATGGTAATTTCTTTCTAAGAGATAATCCAGATAAAGGTTTCCTCATGTCATGTATTGTTCCTTGAGTTAAAACCCATATTAAAAATGTTTTTTATTTTGTTATCATTTATATATTATCCCAGGATACAATTTTTCATAATTTTCATTCATAAAAACTGTATAAAAACAAATTTTATATTATCCATTTCAGGTGACATTGATACAAACATTTCCCTCAGATATAAGGGTTTTGTTCAACCATTATTATTAACATTACATCATATTGTTACCTCATTGGAAATGTTTTTATATGTTTTATCATATTTTATATTGATATTTCATTTTTTATACTCACTCATCCATAAGAAAATTTAATTTTCATAATAAAATAGTTTTATTTTCTCAATAACATACATTATTTAAATTCTAATATATTATGAATGATTACTGAACTAAATAATTTGTATTTATCTTTTAGGAATATGAAAATTCCTACAACAAATGATTTCGTTTGATATATTTTATTCTATATTTTATTTTTCTCATATTAACTTCTTATATATGATTAATTTTTAAAAATAGAATCTATAAATTTATTTCATGATTGTTTTTTATTAAAACATGTTTAAATCCCTAATCTGGAATCTATTTTAATTATTTTTAGTTTTCATCTTCCAAAACTAAATTATCTTTCTTTCCCATTATATCATATCAAAGAATTAACATTACGTGTTATTTCAAAATAATTATTTCAATAATTAATTCTTATCATGTATTTGAATATACAATTTAAATTGATTAGAAATTTAATTCTTTTTCAAATACTACATACAATTTATATGAACAATATTTTCATTATTTTTTATATACTCTCTATCACATGAAATAGTTTATTATATAAAGTTATGTTTATCTAATGAACCACTATATGTAAATTATGATACATAATTTTTTGGTTACTCAATTTATGATAAAAATTCATCTGATTCCATATTATATTAAATAAAATAACATTCCAAAAAAATTTAAAATAATTTATATTATTATTTTTCAAAATTATATATGTTCACATGAATTCATTTGGAAAAAATACATATATATATCATTATAAGATAGATGGTTCTGATATATCACTCCAAAAAATATAGAATATAGGTTCTTCTGAGGATGCGATGACTTTTTTACTAATCATGTGGCCTTAGTAGGCACATGAGTGATTAATGAGTTTCCCATGATGGTGTATAAAAACACAGAATGGATTCCTCTATACATGGAAACTAGGCCGAGAATGAGTGAATCATTGTATCAATAGTGTGATCTTCCTCGGGTGATATTTGGGCTATCCAAGCATGGTTAGTTTGTAAATGTATTATACAGGTATTCTTGTTAGTAGTTAGTCAATATGAATGGAGTTATAGATTTTTGTACACTAGTCTCCCTTGAGATTGTTGGATAAAAAATTCATTTAGTTATTCTATGATTTTTCAGAACATTCTCCTGGGATCCCAATATATATTTCTTAGGATTTGACTCTTCCGGATCAGAGCCAGTGGTTGGGATGAACCTATATGTTTTAGCCTCACCATTTAGTGATATGGGGTTATAGTACAAGAGAGTGTTGACTAAGGCTGATTAAGAATATCTAGTAGTAATATGTTCAATTTTATTCATGATTCCATAAGAATAGTCATTAGTATAGGGATAGAACAAAATATGTGAGTATCTATGAAGGGTTTCCATATGTGACCCAGTTGTGTGATTTCATATTGGTGAAAATTTCATTCTGCTCTTCTAGAAGAAGAAACATGACCATAATCCCTAGAAGATGTTTCATAGATTTGTTTTTGTGATATCCCCTTATACTACTCTAGATATTTCAGTTTATAATTATTGGAAATGATATGTATTAGCTATCATGTGTTTACCAAGTGGTCATAAGATCTATGATATCTATGTTATGAATATGGTTATCTGTAAATATCATGATACCCATATATGATTCATGATTCCACGAATATACCTTTGTATATTATAATATGATATATTCATTTAATCACATGTATTATTTTATTGATACTAACTCTCATGATGTATTTACATCCCCTACTTTATATGATTTTCTAGGTTATGTGTGATTTTTATACAATTGGGGGTATCCATACATATATTTGGATATGTTGGAAATTCATGATATAGTTTATCCCTATAGGGGGAGTGAGCATGGAATGGATGAATAAAATTGGAGGACCTAAGAATGTTGTTGGGGAATGTCATCGTTTTAGAATGATATTTTTCAACGGAATAGGAGGTACGACGACCTCATCACCTGATATAAGGCATATACTAGATAAATCGGCATATAGGTTTATCCTCTGACTGAAGATAGGGATTAAAGGTCTTGTGTAATCATACATTATAATAATTAATATGAAGTACTTGTGACTTATATGACTCAATAATATTTTATTATTGAGACACAGGATCTTTATCCTTGCATCGTACTCCATTTACCATAAGTATTGGTGTATAGTAGTACGACCAAAAATTTTTGTTAGTGAATGTCCCATTATTATAATTATTTTATAAATTATTGTAACACCCCGGGATT
Organism: Viscum album; assembly: GCA_963277665.1. NCBI lineage: Eukaryota > Viridiplantae > Streptophyta > Magnoliopsida > Santalales > Viscaceae > Viscum > Viscum album. The sequence continues at coordinate 640,745,909 of OY728157.1, forward strand.
TTATAGGAAATATTCTTTTTAAATTCATTAATGACTTGTGTTGTACCCTACACCAAAAGGAGCTTACACAACACGCATCCCTGACTTGCCTTGCATTACACGCAATCACGACCTTCCTCGATAGTGTGTACGCAATACCGAGTTTAACTAAACGAGATATTATTATAATATTATTATGAACTAGCCGTTATGAATAGTAATACCCACTTTTTGAAATTTTATTAATTTTATCTTTAAAAATGGACTTCATATTTAGATTCGGAATATAGAAATTAGCTTAGGGTAATATTTTGGTACTTTTCAGATAACTTTCATATTCTGATGAATAGTGAAAATTACTAAATTTTAATTAAAAACAACATTTTTAATCAAAATAATTAATAGTGATAAATTATTATTTTGAGTGGTATTAAATTATATTTAGAATATATTTTTACAATTTAATACAATGTTGGTCATTGGATGTAATTTCACATTTAATCCAGACATAAACAAGTGTCAATCTTTGAATAGTTATTATCTCATAAAAACATGCTATTCGTTTTGACGATGAGAATTAATTTTTTTAAATTAGATAATGTAACTGATATGTTTTTAATTTGGTAAAATAGACATAAATTTTGAATTCATAATATCAAATATAACTTAGGCTTAATTTTTGGTATTTTTCAGAAAACATTCATTTTTTGATGAATAGTGAAACCACTAAGTATAGTTAAAAAACTGAATTTTTCATAAAACATAATTTTACTGCTTCTGTTAGCGGAATTTCGAAAATCCAAGAGTCGCAGTTAATATAAAGGACTAAAATGTGGTTCAATGAGATGAAAATAATTTTTATGAATAGTAACTTTTTATGTTTTTTTACCACTGTTAAATGTAAATAGGGTAATTAAGGGTAAAAGTGTTATTATTATTACCCAAAAATTTGTCCTAATTATATTGGATAAGTGTAATTCGACGAAAAACAACCTTATGAATAATATATTACCATTTAGGCCCACTTGGACTAGATTAGGACATTTATTATTAATTTATTTAAAGAAGGGTTAAAATAATTAAAATCAATGTTTAATAACTTAATAATTTATAATATAGGGTTATACATAATATAAATTCGAATATAAATATTGATTATAAAGATAAAAAGATTTCCTACATAATGGTATTTTATTTATAATTTTTAGACTTAGAATAATTTAATTTATTTATGACACAATGATGATAGAGTAAATATCTTTTTAATGAAATATTGACATAATTGATGTTATAAATACCAAAATAAATGTAATTTGAGACTTTTTATGAATTAAAATAATTTTCTATGTTAATATGACATGTTAGTATTAATTTAATTATATTTTTTAGAACTAATAATTCTGTTATGATTTTCACAAAAATCCATTACCAAATAGTGTCAAAATTGACAGAAAATAGTTTTTAAAACAAATATTATATTATTAATTTTCATTATATTCCTAAAAATCTAAGATTCACCCAAGATACTTATATAATGATAGGTGTATCATTAATGGAACACTTGGGGGTCTCTTTGTAGTATATAGTATGTTTATTAACTATATAATATAAATATACAAAATGACATGGTAAATGTCAATCTAATTAACTAAGAGTTAAAACTAAAAGATATTGTTAATATAATTTCCTAAACATGTATAAATTATATTGGATGAGATTATTTCTACCCATACCCACCTTAGAATCTAAATATATCAATTTTGAGCTATTAAAAATAGAATATGACTTTATAATGAAATAATATTTTTAGTTATTCCAAAGGTGCCCCTCTCCTCCCTTATAAAAGGGCACCTCCTCCCTCTCTTCCTCACGCCACTTCGAGCCTTCATGCTCTACAAAAACCTGAAACATTCTCTTCTCCACTTCCATAGAAACATCCTAGAGGTTCTGGTCTTATTCAAAGACCAATTTTAGTACCCTAAGATGAGGTCTCAAAGAGGCACTTCAAAGAAGAGGTAATTTCTGTTAACGATTCTTTCAACTTTATTTCTTCTTCCACTTCTTCTTCTTTATTTGTTTCATTATGAAGTAATAACATCAGTATCAATAATATACCTATATGTTATTATAAGTATTAAACAACAATATTTCACAATCTATCCATCCTACGGAAAATGAAATCACTGCGCATGCGTACGTAAGGAATACCGTCTCCACACCATGGTGTAATCTATTTTCCACCTCCACCTTACTTGGATGGTTATAATGGTGAAAGTAATGAATATATATGATTATTTTAAAGTGATATTTATTCTTTAATATTATACATACACATTAATACAATTCCACGATCCTGGTAATGATATCATCGCTCATGCGTACGTACGGACTACCGTCTCCACGAACGCGATAAGATTCATTTTCCATGATTAACAATTCAAGAATGATTATAAAGTATATATAATGAATAATAATGAAATATATGACATAATAATTCTACTGTATTTATTTTTATATATATGTATGTCATCTATTTAGTTTCATTCAATTCAATAAGGAAACGAAAACAACGTTCATGCGAACATACGACCTACCGTCTCCATGAACGGTGTATTTAATTTATTTTATCGATCTATAATATATATGTATATGATGAATATATATTATATATATATCATGTTTTAAATTCTGGAATTATTTAAATCAGGATATAATTAATAATATCAAGAACGACAAGTCGAAACACATACGATAAATGAAATGATTTTACCCAAAATGCTGCTTTAACTTGGAATTTACAAAAGAATGGGTAATATAAAGTCATAAGTGAAACATATATGATATCATAACAATGAATATGATTATTTAATAAGTCAATGACATTATTTAAATCATTATACAGGAGGTTCGGATCCATATGAAGCATATCGAACCTAAGGTAAGTGATAACTTTTCCAATCTCGTTCTTATCCGAGATTGTTGATTCGTAAGTATTTACTGGGTTTATTGTTCTCATCCATGTCAATGTTTTATAAAAATGTTTTCATGTATGTTTAAAGTCCTTCTTACCAATTTTTGACTTTTACTACATGGTATGTATGGAATATTTCTTTTACGAGGTACTTTTTGAATTTTCTTGAAAAAGTACGAGAAAATGGTTTTTTTAACTTATACGGCATGAAAGGATTTTTTAGGGTTTTATAAAGACATATTTTCATGAATATTCCTCCAAAATATTTCATGACTATTTTCAAAAAAATCATTTTCTTTTAAAATTTCATGACATTTTTTGAAAAGAAAATGATTTTAAGAAGAAAGGATATTTTCCTCAAGAATCCATTTCAAGTGTTTTATCAAAACCATTTTCCATCTAAGATGACATTATTTCATATGTGTATGTTTCAATTATAATGTATCTATGATTTACATGGTTTAACTTTCCTTATTATGAAATGATATCCATTTCCTTTATATGGATTATGTGATGATGGGATTATGTTTATGAAAACCATTTTATTCGTTGGGTTATTATGAATGATGTATGTTAATTTTGTGGCATAAGTAAGAATGATTTCATTATGATATGGGTGGGACCTATATCTACCTCAAATTCATTGGGTAAATATTTATATCTCATGAGACAGACATGGCTGGAACGCCAAGTTAAACCGGTTCTGTAATACATGACTGGAATGAGGAGTGAACTCGATTCAGAAAGGGACATTGTCCACTAAGATGGTATTGGAAGCAATGCCTTTCCTACAATGGAAATAATATCATGTGATTAATGGTTTTCCACAATTACATGTTTAATTCTCATGCTATTTTATCATGATTAATGTTTATTTATGATCTGTGCCTTACATACTGCCATGATTTATGTCATTGCTCAAGATTCTAATCTTTAAAAATTATGTTCATGTTTTGAAGTTAAAATGTATATTATTTGTTTTATTTTATACATTCTTACCCTTACTGAGCATTTGAGCTCACCCATTATATGTTTTATTTTCCCCAGGATTTAAAAAAAGGTTTTAGGTAAGAAAACAAAAAGAGGAAGATCTTATGGGAGATGTTGAACATCTTTCACCACGATTAGAAGATTATATTCTGAGTTTCCAAAGACACTAAACTATTACGATCCTTGTGTGTCTATTTTTGTTATGTATTATGTATTCCGCTAAACTAATGTAATGTCCATGTACGTCAATCTTCGGTTCTCTACAGTTGGTATTAGAGGAAAGGTTTAGTTAACCTTTGGAAACTAGGATGTAAAAACATTAGTGAGTTCCCTAGAGATATTTCTAAGGTATGTCTAGGGATGTTCCAAAGGATAACTATACGTATCGGTTATAGTCCTAGAATTGTGCTAATGATATTAGAATTTAACCTAAGATGTTAGATATTGAGGGTAACCCCCCATTACTATGTTGTTTTCCCTAGCATGATTTTTACCTCTCACACTATTCTTTTTGGGTTTTAGACGATGGCTGGAACCCGAATGAACCGTGTTGATCAATGAAATGGACAATGCAATGATTGTCCTCCTGAACACACAAATGTAATGGGATATGGAGTGAAAAATATTATTGTTATACTTACACAAGCTATGAATCATTCTAGACATCCACATGAGAAGGGAAAAATATTCTATTGAGTCCTTCATGAGGCAACGTCCACCTTCTTTCAGTGGGTCTTCTGATCCACTGGTTGCTGAACAATGGATCAGTACCACTGAAAAGATATTTTTAGTTCTTCAATGTTATGAACATGATAAAGTCATATTAGCAGTATATAATTTGGAAGGTGAAGCTAATAAATGGTGGAATCTTATCAATAATACGAGGCCAAGAGATGAAATTGAGTCCATGGAATGAGATGAGTTCAAGAACTTATTTTTCAATAAGTACTTCCCTCGTATTCATCAAACAAAGATGGAGAAGAAGTTTCTTGAACTAAAGCAAAAGGATGATTAATCTGTTGGTGTATACGAAGTGAATTTTACAAGGCTTGCAAGGTATTCATCTGCCTTTATCATCAAACCTGAAAGTAAAGTTGATCGATTCTTCAGTGGCTTAAAACCAAATCTTCGATGTGCATTAGCTATAAGAGAATTCAGTAGCTATGAAGAAATTGTGCTTTGTCCTATAAAGTTAGAAATGGAATTTGGTGTTACATATCCATCTCATGGTTTTGACAAGAAACGAAAGATGGAGTTCAAGGAGAAATCTCAGAATAATGGTGAAAAGAAGATGAATGTTTCCTTATGCACAAAGTGTGGAAAGAAGCACGGTGGAGATTGTCTTAAAGGGACTAGAAAATGTTTTAAGTGTGGAAAAGAAGGTCATCAAGCAGGTGAGTGTCTATGTAATTAAAAAAGGGTTTCTAATGATGTGAATAATGAAAATACTGCAGAGAACGCACCACCAACACTTTAATGCTTCATGTGCAAGGAAATGGGGCATTATACTAATAAATGCCCTAATCCAAGGGTTAGTGATGATCGACATGAGCAACAACTTTAGGATAAGGACAAAGGGAATTCACATGCAATCACTATTGGCGATGTTGAATATGACAACGATGTGGTGGAATGATTAAGTGTTTATGTAATGAGATTCCAAAATAATTTTGTATATAGTATCATGGAATATTGGAATATTTATGTATTGGTCAATTGTGGTTTTCAATAATTTTATGGTACTGGTAACCATGGAAAGGGATTGAGATATTTTTGGAAAAATGATTATATGTTCATAATGAAGGGTTAAGGAGAAAATGAAATGTTTGAAATTATTCATGAGCACATGACTAATATAAGGAAATAGTTATATCATGGTTTGAGGTTTTGGTATGAGGAAAGAGTTAACTTTTGACAGCACTCATGTTTTTACTAAGATTCAATGGGTATTCATTTTTCAAGAGAATACATGATTATGGCCTTAGAATGTTTGGAATGTGACGAACAAGACATATCTCATGATGTATGGGGATCAACGATGGTGTTAACATGCTTGTTAAATGAACTCTTTGGTAATTGTTTTCACTATAATATGAGATTAGACAGCAGTATTTTGGATAAGCCTAAAGATTTGAATGGATTATGTTGGACATAAGTTAGTATTGTTTAATGATAGAATATTTTTTGATATTATTTATGGGATTTTATAGTAATGTAGTTTTAGAAAAAGGTCAACTTTTAGGATGGGTGAAAACCCATCGCGTCAGACAAGGCTGTGGGAATCGAACCCATAACCGAAGTGCGACTAGACTTTATCGCCTACCACTGGCCTACATGAAGTACATGTTTAGTAGAAACTAGTTTTATTATATTATGCAGTATGATATATGAAGTATAAGTCCATTTTAGGAACCATATATGATTAATCTCACTATAGACAGACTGCTGTATTTTTTGATAACTTTTCTAACCTTTTGTTTGAGACAGATGGAATGACCCATCATTCCATCACATGATCTGCTAACACATCACGAATGACAAATTCAACTACATTTCATTAATACATGAAGTGGAAATTGTCCAAAGAATGAACAACGATGAGAGTATACCAAAATCACGAAAGTATTTCTTCTAATTCCAATTTCATCAACATTAGGGAAATGATCTTGAAAACCAAAAATGTTGTCCTAGTGCTCTTATATCCAATGAATCAGATGGTACCTTCAATCGTCACAAATTTATTGCTTTGTTATTGTTGGATTTTTCATAGTCATGTTCTCTACCACTCTCCATCAGAACATGATTGTTAGATTTTTCTTTCATATCCATATTTTCAATTATGTTCTTTTATGTGGAAACCCAATGATGAGTTAATTTGGGTAACCGTTACATTTCATACATTAGTTTTTAAAGACAAGTTTCAGTATTCATTTTTACGATGTGGGTTTTTATTAAAGAAACTTTTGAGTAGTAAACCATTTATAACCCCAACGAATATCGAGGGCAAAATTCATTTTAAGGGGGGTAGAATGTAACACCCCGAGATTTTATGAAAAATATTATTTTTAATTTCATTAATGTCTTGTGCTGTATGATACACAAAAAGGAGCTTGCAAAACACGCATCCCTGAATTTCCTTGCATTACACGCAATCACAACCTTCCTCAATAGCGTGTACGCAATACCGAGTTTAACTAAACGAGATATTATTATAATATTATTATGAACTAGCCGTTATGAATAGTAATACCCACTTTTTGAAATTTTATAAATGTTATCTTTCAAAATGGACTTCATTTTTGGATTCGTAATATTGAAATTAGCTTAGGGTGAAATTTTGGTACTTTTCGGATAACATTCATATTGTGATGAATAGTGAAAATTACTAAATTTTAATTAAAAACAGCTTTTTTAATCGAAATAATTAATAGTGATAAATTATTAATTTTAGTGGTTTTAAAGTATATTTAGAATATATTTTTACAATTTAATAAAATGTTGGTCATTGGACGTAATTTCACATTTAATCCAAACATAAACAAGTGTCAATCTTTTGATAGTTATTATCTCTTAAAAACACACTATTTGTTTTGACGATGGGAATTAATTTTTTAAATTAGTTAATGTAACTGATATGTTTTGATTTTGGTAAAATAGACTTAATTTTGGAATTCATAATATCAAATATCGCTTAGGCCTAATATTTGTTATTTTTCAGGAAACTTTCATTTTTTTACTAATAGTGAAACCACTTATTGGTAGTTAAAAAACTAAATTTTTCATAAAACATAGTTTTGCCGCTTCTGTGAGTGGAATTTAGAAAATCCAAGAGACATGGTTAATATAAAGGGCTAAAATTTGGTTCAATGAGATGAAAATAATTTTTGATGAATAGTAACTTTTTACTTTTTTTACCACATATAAAAATAAATAGGTTAATTCAGGGTAAAAGTGATATTATTATTACCCTAACACATGTCCTAAATCTATTGGGTAAGTGTAATTCGACCAAAAACAACCTTAGGAATAAAATATGACCATTTAGGCCCACATGGATTAGATTAGGACATATATTATTAATTTATTTAAAGAAGGGTTAAAATAGTTAAAATCAATGTTTAATAACTAACTAATTTTTAATATAGGGTTATACATAAGATAAATTCGACTATAAATATTCATTATAAATATAAAAATATTTACTACATAATGGTATTTTATTTTTAATTTTTAGACTTAAAATAATATAATTTATTTATGACACAATGATGATGCAGTAATTATCTTATTAATGAAATATTAACATAATCGATGTTATAAATACCCAAATAAATGTAATTTGAGACTTTTTATTAATTCCAAAAAAATTATATGTTAATATGAAATGTTAGTATTGATTTAATTAACATTTTTAGATCTAATCATTCTGTTATAATTTTCACAAAAATCAATTACCAAATAGTGTCAAAGTTGGCATAAAATAGTTTTTAAAACAAATATTTTATTATTAATTGTTAATATATTCCTAAAAATACAAGGATCGTCCAAGATAATTATATCATGATAGGTGTCTCATTAATGGACCACTTGGGGCCTCTTTTATGTATATGGTATGTTTATTAACTATGTTATATAAAAATAAAAAGTGACATGGTAAAAGTCAATCTAATTAACTCAGAGTTAAAACTAAAAGATAAGGTTAATATAATGACCTAAACTTGTCTAAATTCTATTTGATGAGAGTATTTCGACCCATCCCCACATTATCTTATAAATATATCAATTTGGAGCTATTAGAAACCTAATATGACTTTATAATAAAATAATATTTTTAGTTATTCCAAAGGTGCCCCTCTCCTCCCTTATAAAAAGGCACCTCCTCCCTCTATTCCTCACACCACTTTGAGCCTTCAAGCTAGGCCAACCCCTGAAAAATTATCTTCTCCACTTCCATAGAAACATCCTAGAGGTGCTGGTCTTCTTCAAAGACCAATTTTATTTCCCTAAGAGGAGGTCTCAAAGAGGCACTTCAAAGAAGAGGTAATGTCCGTTATCGATTCTTTCATCTTTACTTCTTCTTCCACTTCTTCATCGTTAGTTGTTTCATTATGATGTAATAACATCAGTATCACTCATATACTGATATGTTATTATAAGAATGAAACAACCATATTTCACCATCTATCCATCCTACGGAAAAAGAAATCATCGCGCGTGCATACGTATGGAATACCGTCTCCAAGCCGTGGTGTAATCTATTTTCCACCACCTCCTTACTTGGATGGGTATAATGGTGAATGTAATGAATAATTATGATTATTGTAAAGTGATATTGTCACACCCTAACTTTTAAATTAATATTATTTTATTATTTTATCAGACTTTGAATTTTTCCATCAAATTACGGATCAAGCCTGTTTATAATTTTTTTCATTTTGTTGACAAATAAATCTTTTTCCCTTGACACATCCAGTGCATGGGCAGGGCATTTTCAAAGCTGTGCGGCTTTTCCCTGGTCACCGTGCGGCCTTCCTCATGTATAATATGGATAAAAAAAATTATTTTAATGATATATTTTAATAATCATAATTATGGTAATTATTATTATTATTATTATTATTATGCTCACCAAGTTTATTAATATAGAGAAATTATAATTAAGTTATAATTATTAACTCTCCATTAATTTTGTTAAGTATATAAAGTTTATTAATGTCATATTAAATTTATTATAATTTTTATTATGATCACAAATAATAATAATATAATTGGTTAGTTTATAATAATTAATATTAAGTTATTATTATTTTTATTATTGGAATTTTAATAAAACAATCCTTATGAAGTTTATTATTATTATTATTTATTAAATTTTTATTTGTTTTATTGTTTTTTTCTGTTATTTTATTTCTTATCTTTTTTCTTTCTTTTCTTTTATTTTTTTTCATTCCTTTCTTTTCTTGTTTTTCTTTTTTTCCATTTTTTTCCTTGTTGTTTTCCTCCCTGTGTGTTGCGCATAGCGCCCCCCTCCTCTCTTCTCCCAGCTCGCGACCCTACCCCCCTCGCAAACCCTAGTCGGCGCGCCCCTCCTTCTCCGGCGAACCCCTTCAGCTGCCCTCCCTTCGTAGGACCAGCCTCATTCCACCCTCCCTTAGCTGAAGCCACACCGCCCCTTCGCCGACCTCCCTCCGCCCAGTTGGCCTCCGGACCTCCTCCGACCCCTGCACAACCACGCTGGCCGCCCCTGTTGCCATCGCCGATCGCCGCCCGCACGACCCCCGACTTCTTCTCTTCTCTTCTCCGGCGCTCCCTCCCCCACACCACCAGACCTGTGCCAGCCCCTTTTTCTAGCCATTTTTATGGTGCGATTTTCTTCCAACACCTCTCCATTGTTATTGGTCAGCTTCTGGATCCTCTGCTATAGGTGCATTTAATTTCTGTTGATTGTTTCATGAATCCTGTCGATTTCCGATTAGGGTTTCGTATGGGGTTTTTTTCTGATCATGTTGATTTTGATTCATGTCTTGTTTTAGGGTTCAATTTTGATTTTATCTGGTCCTATTATTGTTTTAGGGTTTGATTGGATTTTGTTTTGGAGTGTGATTGTAACACCCCAAGATTTCATAGTGTGTTATTTCTTCAAAATAATTCAATAACTTGCACTACATGCCAAACCGAGTTCAATCGCACCCGGACATACCAAACAAGCCATTCAAAGAGGTTATTAATAGTATTAACTAAATTTTAAACTAATATATCTATATAATTTTAGAATCCATATTACGAGTTTCTTAGACATAATGTAAGAACCAATTCATTTTCAGTATTGCACATTTATCAACTTTTAATAATAAAACCATTTTAAATACAATATTGTAAACTTTTTGACTAAATGGGGATATAAAAAAATTTAAAATGAAACATCCCAAGCTTCCACGGTACGCTTTCCTTGGAATAATACAGTAGCGTGTGTTGTACGCAACTTCGAGTTTTAACACACACCACAACCAATCAAACTAGCCATTATAAATAGTAAAACCAACTTTTTGAAATCTTATCTCTCAAAATGGACTTCATATTTGGATTCGGAATATCAAATTTATCCTAAGGTGAAATTTTGGTACTTTTCGAATAACATTAATATTTTGATGAATAGTGAAAATTACTAAATTTTAATTAAAAACAACTTTTTTAATCAAAATAATTAATAGTGATAAATTATGAATTTGAGTGCTTTTAAAGTATATTTAGAATATATTTTTACCATTTAATATAATGTTGGTCATTGTACATAATTTTACAATTAAATCGAACATAAACAAGTGTCAATCTTTTGATAGTTATTATCTCTTAAAAACACCCTTTTTGTTTTGACAGCGGGAATTAATTTTAAATTAATTTATTCCACTTCTGTGTTCTGAATTTAGAAAAATGGATTCCATATTTGGAATCAGGATTTTCAAATTGTGTAAATAGGTAACTTTTATTTTTAGACATTTTGAATAATTACTGCGGTAAATATTTTATTTACCAGGGTTAAGGGTAAATCCGGTAAATAAGGGTTAAAAATTAATATTATAATAATACTAAATTACCTTAAAACGTGTCCTAGACTTATTGGTTGATATATTTTAGACCATAGGCATCTTTGGGTAGATTTTTGGACCCCATGGTGCCACTTGTAGGTGATAGGGACACTTTATTTTAATTATGTTAAAATGAATACAAAAATTACACAAACATATATCTTTTAGAAAAACAATTTTTACATAGAGTTATATATGTTGTATTATAGATTATAAATATTCATTAGAAAGATAAAACGATTTAATACATAATTATATTATATTTATAATTTTTAGACATTAAATAATTTAATTTATATATGACACAATGATGATGAAGTAATTTCTATAATAGTGAAAAATTAAAATAATTGATATTATAAATACCTAAATAAATATAATATGAAACTTTTAATGAATTAAACTAATTTTCTAGGATAATATGATATATTAGTATTGATTTAATTGACTTTTTTCTAAGTAATAAATCTGTTATGAGTTTCAAAAAAATCAACTATTGAATAGTGTCAAAATTGACATAAAAGATTTCTTAAAACAAATATTATATTATTAATTGATATTAAATTCCTAAAAATCTAAGGTTCGGCCAAGAGACTTATATCATGATATTTTCATCATTAATGGACCACTTGGGTGTCTCTTGGATGTATATAGTAATTTTATTAACCATATTATATAAAAATACAAAGAGACATTGTAAAAGTGAAACTAATTAACTTAGAGTTAATACTTAAAGATAAGGTTAATATAAGTACCCAAACCTGCCTAAATTTTATTGGTTGAGTTGTTTTCGACCCATAGCCTGTTTAACATTTAAATAATAAACTTTTGAGCCATTATAAACTAAATATGAATTTATTATAAACTAATATTTCTAGATTTTCCAAAGGTGCCCCTCACCCCTCTTATAAAGGGCACTCCTCCTTCTCTTTTCTTCACACCTTCAAAGCCTTTTGGTTCGGCCAAACTCTACCCAAATACTCTCCCAACATCCCTCACTACAACCTAGAGGCCTTAGTTTGGTCACAAATCCAACATAAGGAGCCCTTTTGATCAAATCAAAAGGAAGAAACCGAAGAAGAGGTAATGATTTCACCACCCTTTTCCAAGTTCGTTTCTTCTTCCACTTCTTCTTCCTTTGTTGTTACCATTATAAAATAATAACTCCAGTATCATATATGTACTGTGATTTATTATAAATATGGTACCACCATATTCAGTATTCTATCCACCCTTTTAATAACATGTCACCATACGTGTGTACGTACAACTTACCGTCTCCACGTCGTGGTGTAATTGTTATTAAATATATTATTATTTGGATGGGTATAATAATGATGTGTAACTCACGTAAATAATAAATATAACATGTTAATTATTCTGTATATATGATATACCATCCATTTATATATTATTTTAATATCAAATGAATGATATTGTCGCTCGTGCGTACGTACGGACTACCGTCTCCACGAATGCGATGAGATTCATTCTCCATTGTATCCATTCAAGTATAATTATCATTTGATGATTTAAAAATGATGTTGAAGGACTTGATATAATTATGGATATTAATAATATACAACATATCCATTACAAACATGGCTTACGTAACAAAATATATAAAAGAAAATGAGTAAGTTAACACCCGAAACAACGATAATACTAAGATATTATTTACAAAGCAATGATAAAAGATCATATATGATATCATATGAATTCATATGATTCTTGTATAATTTAATAACAATTATTTCACTATTATACAGGAGTTTAACCTACCCCAACCAAAAAAAAGTACAAGGTAAGGGTTATTTCACAATCTCTTCATTATCCGAGGTTGTTTATACGTAATAATCTATTGGGATCTCTTTATCATCCACATCCATGTTTCTTCAAAATGAATTTCAAAACATTTTTAATATTTACTAGAATATGGTTTAAAGTCATTTATACCCTTGTTTTACTTTTATAATAGGTTTATAAAGGAATCTTTTTGTCGTTTTCCAAACAAGGTGCTTTTTAACCTTTTCGACAAAATTAAGGTAAGAATGTTTTTTTAACTTATACGGCCGGTGCGGCTATTTACTGCCATTATAAAATAGTCAAAGCTTCCCTTAAAAGCTTACAAGGATATTTTCAAAGTAAATGTTTTATTTTATAATTATGCGACTTTTAAATTATTTCAAAATGAATATTTTAAGAATTTCGGAAAGGTTCTCTTTATCAAAATCAGAATTTTAAATGTTTTAAAGATTTATCTTTCTAAATCTTTTTAATTAATGTCCACGTCATCAAAATGTTTTTTAAGGATTTATTTATATGGACATGAATGTTTTTAAAATGTTAATTCCTTTTAAAAGTTTAAAAGTTGTATGGGACACTTTGATTCAAAATTCTTTTTTTAATTACTTCCTTTATAAATGTGTTACTTTTAATTGATTTAAAAAAAAGAGATATTTCTCTCAAATAGTTTTGATTTCATCTATGTCAACATCCTTTGATGGATTTTATGATTATATGAAGTTTACTTATTATGATACAAAACTTCCATAATGTATTGATGGTTTTGTGATATGTTTGACTGTTGATGTGTTATTTTTATACCATTCATGGTTTATGGAGAAAGTATTGACATTTAGTTTTCTAGTTTTAATACGAATGTTTATGTTATGTTTAAGCCTTTTCAAATGGGAATGCATTGGACATAGTAGGTGACGGGTGGAGCCCGGTATAGCTCCTCGATGCATCGGTAGGTCTCATGAGACAAACTAGTGTCTTGGCACAAGGCCTTGGAAAAATATTATTTGTAGTCTTGGCACGAGGCCTTGGCTATGTGGTTATGATAGTCTGGCATTATGCATTCCATCATTATGAAAGTGGTTATTGATATTGCATGTGATTATTCAATTAGTAGAATATCCATGTGACTAAGTAAATAACATTATTTCATTTTACATTTTCCATACTATGTTGAAGTTCAAGTTTAAAAGGCTTTTGTTTTAGTTATAAATTGGCTTAAATTTTTATTCTTATTTTTGAATGTTTCCGCTATATTGTTATCCTTACTAAGAATTTGAGCTCACCCCTTTTCTATGTTTTATTTTTTCCAGGATGTGAAGAAGTAAGTTATGAATGACCTGTAGGGATAGTATGTGGGGATATGAGTGTGGAATATGGAGAATATGTTGTTGTAGTATTTTTCCACTTTATGATGTAATACTTTATGAATGTATCTAGTGTTTCCATGGCTACTAAACCAATCGGTCTTTCGAGATTTGATATTTCTTGTGATCATGCCAATGTTATGTAATAATGCACCAAATCTGGGTAACTGGGGTCGGGGTGTTATAGTTGGTATCAGAGGAAGTTTAGTACAAACCTTGGATGCTAGATTTAGATAAACTCTGATTAGAGCACATAGATTTAAGATGAATTTTGAGGATTAGTATAGAAGAAAATCCTAGAATTTTGGTATTGTAGAGATTTTGTGAGTTTTACGAGCAATACATCCCTTTCTGGATACAAGCAGGTAGAGGCGGCTCTGGGACAGATGTACCTAGGGGTAAAACCCAAAAACACCGCTTTGAGCTAGACTCGAACGGGAACTGGTGCACGACAACGGGCCTTGCTGCACTCTTGGTTACGACACTCCCGGGGGATATGCTTAGGATAACTATCATTTTCTTTACAAATCATTATGAAGGGTTTATGAGTATATACTTCCTCAAAGGAGACATTTTTATGATTATGGATTATATCCATAAACTATTTAATTTATGATATGTGTTTTACAAGATTGGGATTAGGTATTGTTATTCATAAACTAATATAATGTATGCCATTGTTTAGAAATGGCTCCTAGTAGAAGGAATGAGAACTCTAGCAATGCACATGATACAAAGAGAAAGAAGGATAATATATTTCATGGTCTTAAGCCAGAATTTATAAGAGAAATAGTCTCGCATGTACTATCATCATATGAAGAAATAATATCATGTGTTGATAAGGTAAGTAAAGAGTTTACTGAGTCCTATGGGTTTGAAGGGAAGCAAGAGAAGAAAGGATGGAAGAGAGAAAGATAGATAAAGGGAAGAGGGAAAATAAGAATTTTACCATATGTTATAACTATGGAAAGAAACACCCTGGAACTTGCCTGAAAGGAATGGGAGTTTGTTATAAGTGTGGAGGAAAAGGGAACAAAGTACATGACTGCAAGGGTAAGAAAATGATTTCAAATGTACAATGCTTCATTTGCAAGGAGTTTGGACACTACGCGAACCTATGTCCCAGTCATCAGACTATGCCTCAAATGATGCTATTGGATAATAATCAAGTTATGATACTATCATAGATAAAGAGGAATGATTAGAGCTCGTATGTTGATTATGTCATTTGAGTGTTGTATCAACAATGTACTTATTATAATAATTATGGAGTATATAAGGATTGTACTGTAGTACTATTTCATTAAGGACTTGAGATTGTGTGGAACAAAGAAATGTGACTCAATAGCAGGTTAAATTTTTGGAAAATATATGGTTGAGAGAAAGATAAACCATAATTTGGTTCTGATACCGAGGTAGTGATTTTAGAATAATACATGACTGATTTGGATAAATAATATTAGATATTCTTGACTACCTTGAAGCTGATTACTGATTTGTATATTCCATCATTTTTGGGGTTTAAAACATTTTTGGATTGATGAAGTATATCCAGCATTCTATATGGAATAAGGGAGCATGAATGTAACCAATAAGGATTATGGAAATTCAGGATGCTTCAGTGTTTTAAAAGAATACATGATGAAGGTATTAATATGATAATACATGGTAAAAAGGATCTACATTATGATTACCTTCCCTATAAATGTTGGACTGTGAGTTTGGACAGAAGTATTTTGGATAAATTCTAGTTTGAGATTAATTTTGGATTTCTATAAAAGGACAACCCGGAGGTTGGGCGGCAACCCGTCGCGACCGGCAAGGCTGCGAGACTTAAACCCGCAACCGAAGGGCGATAAGGGTGTATCACCTACCACTGGCCCACGAGATGTCCTGGATTAAATAATGTAGTTTTTATTAAAAGATCTGTTAGAAGATTTATAAATTCGTTTATTTTGGAACCCTGTATGAATAGTATAAATAGAATTTTTTTACGTTCTATTATCTTTTAGAGTAAAATATGAGTTTGTGGTAGAAATTTATTAATGGATAAAACTCTAATTATAAAGTAAGTATATCTCCTTATGATCTTAGCCAATCTCATAAATAAATTCCTCAACATTAATAAAAGGATCATTGAACAAAAATGTTGTCCTAGATGGTACCTTAAATCATCACTAATTTATGGCTTTGGGATTGTTGGCCTTTTCATAGCCATGTTCTCTACCACTCTCCATCAGATAATTGATGGTTAGATTTCTCTTCCATATCCATATTTTCCTACATGGAACCCTTGTATGTGTTATTTTCGGTAATCTTCATACATTCCACTCATTATTTTAAATAGATGCCTCATTAATTCATTTTTCGATGTGGGATTTCAACTAAGATATTTTGAAACATCAAAAATGTGTTATCCTAATACCCTATGTTTTGTTGAACCGATGGTATTTCAAATCATCATAGATTGATGAATTTAAGGACCTCAATTTTACGCTTGTTTGTGATTGATGACCTCAATCACTACCTATAAATATTTACGTTTTTCCTCCAATTATATGTCTCTAATTACCACCAATGTTCTCCTAATAGAGATCATAATTTGGTGGTGATCCTTTCATTTCTCTTTTCCTCATATTAAGACTAAATTTTAGTAACCCAATTTCGGATGTGAGTTTTCCCACAAAGATATTTTCTATTTTCAACCTTTAATTTTTGAAGAACAATTTCAAATTGAGAGAACGCAATTTATTGAATGAGGGGAGAATTTAACACCCCAAGATTTCATAGAGTGTTATTTCTTCAAGATAATTCAATAACTTGCACTACATGCAACACCAAGTTCAATCGCACCATGACATACCAAACAAGACATTCAATGATGTTATGAATAGTATTAACTAATTTTAAACTAATATATCCTTATAATTTTAGAATCCATATTACGAGTTTCTTAAACATAATATAAGAACCAATTCATTTTCAGTATTGCACTTTTATCAACTTTTAATAGTGAAACCTTTTTAAATACAATATTTTAAACTTTTTTACTAAATGGGGACATCAAAAAATTTAAAATGAAACATCCCAAGCTTCCACGGTACGCTTTCCTATGAATAATACAGTAGCGTGTGTTGTACGCAACTTCGAGTTTTAACACACACCACAACCAATCAAACTAGCCGTTATGAATAGTAATACCAAATTTTTTAAATTTTATCTCTCAAAATGTACTTCATATTTGGATTCGGAATATCAAATTTAGCCTAATGTGAAATTTTGGTACATTTCAGATAACTTTAATATTTTGATGAATAGTGAAAATTACTAAATTTTAATTAAAAACAACTTTTTTAGTCAAAATAATTAATAGTGATAAATTTTGAATATGAGTGATTTTAAAGTATATTTAGAATATATTTTTACCATTTAATATAATTTTGGTAATTGGACATAATTTTACAATTAAACCGAACGTAAACAAGTGTCAATCTTTTGATAGTTATTATCTCTTAAAAACACGCTTTTTGTTTTGACAGTAGGGAATTAATTTTCAATTAATTTCTGCCACTTCTGTGTTTCGAATTTAGAAAAATGGATTCCATATTTGGAATCAGGATATTCAAATTGTGTAAATAGGTAACTTTTATTTTTATAAATTTTGAATAATTACTGTGGTAAATATTTTATTTACCATGGTTAAGGGTAAATCCGGTAAATAAGGGTTAAAAATTAATATTATAATAATAATAAATTACCCTAAAACGTGTCCTAGCCTTATTGGGTGATACATGTTCGACCATAGGCATCTTTGGGTCGATTTTGGGACCCCAAGGTGCTACTTGTAGGTGATAGGGACACTTTATTTTAATTAAGTTAAAATGAATACAAAATTGACACAAGCATATATCTTTTAGAAAAACAATTTTTACATAGGGTAATATATGTTGGATTTTAGATCATAAATATTAATTAGAAAGATAAACATATTTCCTACATAATTATATTTTATTTATTATTTTTATACATTAAATAATTTAATTTATGTATGACACAATGATGATGAAGTAATTACTATAATAGTGAAAAATTAAAATAATTGATGTTATAAATACCCAAATAAATATAATATGAAACTTTTAATGAATTAAACAAATTTTCTAGGATACTAAGATATATTAGTATTGATTTAATTGACTTTTTTCGAAGTAATAAATCTGTTAGGAGTTTCAAAAATATCAACTATTGAATAGTGTCAAAATTAACATAAAAGAGTTCTTAAAAAAATATTATATTAATAATTGATATTAAATTCCTAAAAATCTAAGGATCTGCCAAGAGACTTATATCATGATAGTTTAATCATTAAAGGACCACTTTGGGGTCTCTTGGATGTATATAGTAAGTTTATGAACCATATTATATAAAAATACAAAGAGACATTGTAAAAGTGAAACTAATTAACTTAGAGTTAATACTTAAAGATAAGGTTAATATAAGTACGCAAACCTGTCTTAATTATATTGGTTGAGTTGTTTTCGACCCATCCCCACCTTAAAATTTAAATAATAAACTTTGGATCCATTAGAAACTGAATATGAATTTATTATAAACTAATATTTCAAGATTTTCCAAAGGTGCCCCTCACCCCTCTTATAAAGGGCACTCCTCCTTCTCTTTTCTTCACACCTTAAAAGCCTTTTGGTTCGACCAATCTCTGCCCAAATACTCTCCAAACTTCCCTAAATACAACCTAGAGGCCTTAGTTTGATCAGAAGGCCAACCTAAGGAGCCCTTTTGATCAAATTAAAAGTAAGAAACCGAAGAAGAGGTAATGATTTCACCACCCTTTTCCAAGTTCCTTTCTTCTTCCACTTCTTCTTCATTTGTTGTTACCATTCTAAAATAATAACTCCAGTATCATATATATACTGGGATGTTATTATAAATATGGTAAAACCATATTCAGTATTCTATCCACCCTTTGAATAACATGTCACAATACGTGCGTACGTACGACTTACCGTCTCCACGTCGTGGTGTAATTGTCATTCAATATATTATTATATGGATGGGTATAATAATGATGTGTAACTCATGTAAATAATAAATATAACATGTTAATTATTCTGTATATATGATATACCATCCATTTATATATTATTTTAATATCAAAAGAATGATATTGTCGCTCGTGCGTACGTACGGACTACCTTCTCCATGAATGCGATGAGATTCATTCTCCATCTTATCCATTCAAGTATAATTATCATTTGATGATTTAAAAATGATGTTTAAGGACTTGATATAATTCTGGATATTAATAATATACAACATACCCATTACAAACATGGCTTACGTATCAAAATATATAAAAGAAAATGAGTTAGTTAACACCCGAAACAACGATAATACTAAAATATTATTAACAAAGCAATGTTAAAAGATCATATATGATATCATATTAATGCATATGATTCTTGTATAATTTAATAAAAATTATTTCACTATTATAAAAGAGGTTAACCTACCCCAACCAAGGAAAAGTACAAGGTAAGGGTTATTTCACAATCTCTTCATTATCCGAGGTTGTTTATACGTAATAATCTACTGGGATCACTTTATCATCCACATCCATGTTTCTTAAAAATGAATTTCAATTTTTTTTAATATTTACTAGAATATGGGTTAAAGTCATTTATAACCTTGTTGGACTTTTATAAGATGTTTATAAAGGAATATTTCTGTCGTTTTCCAAACAAGGTGCTTTTTATCCTTTTCGACAAAAATTAAGGTAAGAATGTTTTTTTTAACTTATACGGCGGGTGCGGCTATTTACCGCCGTTATAAAATTTTCAAAGCTTCCCTTAAAATATTACAAGGATATTTTCAAAGTAAATGTTTTATTTTATAATTATGTGACTTTTAAATTATTTCAAAATGAATATTTTAAGAATTTCGGAAAGGTACTCTTTATCAAAATCAGAATTTTAAATGTTTTAAAGATTTATCTTTCTAAATCTTTTTAATTAATGTCCATGTCATCAAAATGGTTTTTCAGGATTTATTTATATGGACATGAATGTTTTTAAAATGTTAATTCCTTTGAAAAGTTTCAAAGTGGTATGGGACACTTTGATTCAAAAATCTTTTTTTAATTACTTCCTTTATAAATGTTTGACTTTTAAATGATTTCCAAAAAAAGAGATATTTCTCTCAAATACTTTTGATTTCATCTATGTCAACATCATTTGATGGATTTTATGATTATATGATGTTGACATATTATGATACAAAACTTCCATAATGTATTGAAGGTTTTGTGATATGTTTGACTGTGGATGTGTTATTTGTATACCATTCATGGTTTATGGAGAAAGAATTGACATTTCGTTTGCTAGTTTTAGTACGAATGTTTATGTTATGTTTAAAACTTTTCATATGGGAATGCATTGGACTTAGTAGGTGATGGGTGGAGCCCGCTATAGCTCCTCGATGCATCGGTAGGTCTCATGAGACAAACTAGTGTCTTGGCATAAGGCCTTGGCAAAATCTTATTTGTAGTCTTGGCACGAGGCCTTGGCTATGTGGTTATGATAGTCTAGAATTATGCATTCCATCATTATGAAAGTGGTTATTGATATTTCATGTGATTATTCGGTTAGTAGAATATCCATGTGAATAAGTAAATGGCATTATTTTATTTTACTTTTTCCATTCTATGTTGAAGTTAAAGTTTGAAAGGCTTTTGTTTTAGATATACATTGCCTTAAATGTTTATTCTTATTTTTGAAAGTTTCCGATATATTGTTATCTTTACTGGGAATTTGAGCTCACCCCTTTTCTATGTTTTATTTTTCCCAGGATGTGAAGAAGTAAGTTATGAATTTCCTACAGGGATAGTATGTGGGGATATGAGTGTGGAATATGGAGACTGTGGTGTTGTAGTATTTTTCCACTTTATGATGTAATACTTTATGAATGTATATAGTTTTTACAAGGCTACTAAACCAATAGGTCTTTCGATATTTGATCTTTCTTGTGATCATTCCAATGTTATGTAATAATGCACCGACTCTGGGTAACTGGGGTCGGGGCGTTACAGTGATTGAGGTGCGGTGGACTTGGCGCACCAAATTGGTGATGTTGGATTACACCGAGGTAGGCAGTTCCCCATAAAATTATTATTTGATAAATTGTTTTATGAATTTAATTGATTTAGAATTTTACTTGTTAGTTTTCATGCTGTGAATCCTATTTTGTTTGAGTTTTAATGTTTATTAGTTAGTATTATACTTTTATGACATAAGAATGTTTTATTTGAAAAATCCAAGTTAAGCTTCTTATCTCTATTTTATTAAATATATTGTTGTTTTATCAAATTGTGTAAAGGATGCAGTTAGTGTTTTGGTGTGGTTTCAACGCGTGCTTGGTGGCTGAAGTTGGCTTTGGGTGTGGTTTTGATACTAGAGCCTCAAACTATTTTTTATAATTGTTTTATAAATTGTGTAGTAAATTTTATACCATGTGAAAGGGTGAAATTGGTGTTTTAGTGTAGCGTCTATATGCATGTAGTCATGAAAGAATATTTTATAAAGTCTTTTTCATTTTGAGTCATTCGATTCATTTTGAAAACTGTTTATGAAATATCCAAATGGTTTGTTTAATCGAGAAAATTGTCATTTTAATTATACAGTTAGTTATTTTAATTGCACGGGTGTTGCAAATGGAGTTTTCAAAGGGGTTTTATTGACCGTAAATTTTCAAAATGGAATTGGGTTTTGGGTTTGTGTCTTGTTGTGCATTTCTCAATTTGTATTGTAAATTATTTTATGATTTGGAAAGTATGTTTTAATTTCTTTTGTTGTAAGTTTGGTTTTAAAGTGGTTTTTCCTACTTAAATTTGAGGGTGTTATTGATGTAAACCCTGGATGTTTTGAAAAGTTTTATGGGTTGTTTAAGTGTTTGAAATTGATTTTTTAAATTATATGTGTAGTGCGTTGCACCTTGAATCGCTAGTTTTGGGCCGCGCATGTCGAGACATCCAACATGTACATGAATACGGTAAGACATATGTATATATGTGCCCTCTTTGTACATATTCCCTCATGGCGTGGGGAATATGTGCAATATAGCTAGGGGTGTGTATATATATATATGTATAAATGCATGTGTGTGTACGCACCAAGTGTCGGTTTGAGTGGCCATCGACAGATAGCGACAAGTTTGAGGTAGGTCCCCTATGCCTATGCTTTTAATTTGAAATTCATAATTGCTTGATTGTTTTAAAAATCTGTTTTACACTATGCTATATACACATGCTTTGGAATCTGATTTTGGTTGCTAGAAACTATTATGCCCTGTATTGAAAAATTGAAATGTATTTCAAAGCCATTAGTCTTAAGTGGCATTTCTTGAAAAATTGATTTTATAAGTGGTTTTGAATTGGCAAGGTGTATTTCCAAATGTGTTTGTCCTTTTGGACGGTTGCTTGTAAAAAGTGTTCCCTTTATGTAATTATGCCCGTTTTTCATCTTAAGAATGTTTTATTAAAAAGAAAAACCTCTCTTGAGGCACACCCCCTTGGTTTTAAAAAAATGTTTTTTTAAGTTGAATGTGTTATCATGTGCCTAATTTGATGCTTATGAATTGTGTGACGTGAAAGAGGGGGAATGCTCTCAAGGAGAGAGAGTGGTGGTGAGATGTTGAATGAGTTCTAGACAAAGAGATTGTTATGTACATATATGTTTTCTTGATAATGAAAACTCACAACCACATGAAATAGAGCACAATGGGAAACCCGGGTATCTAGGTGGGTGACCAGGACTAGTACGCTAGATGACACGGCAGGGGTACATCCCGGTTTGTCTAGTAGAATTGACGCAACAACACTAACTAAACATATGAATTTCTGAGGGTAGTGGTCTTCTAAGCCACGTTTTTTGAGGATCGTGGCCTTTTATGCCATGTTTTCTAAGGGTCGTGGTCTTCTAAGTGACGTTTAACTGAGGTACGAGGTCTTTAGGTTCCCACTTGTTCTAGCTGCCGATAGGAATTACCCATAGTGATCTTTTGTGAAATGTTGCTTTTAATGTAACTTTATTTTCAGTTGTTTCATACCTGGTGTCTTGTTTGTAAAAATCACATTTTATTCCTAACTTGTTTCTTTTCATTTTGAAATTTTAATGCATGATTGGAACCTATTTTGAAAATGTAGTAAGAGTGAAATGCTTTATTTGAAAATTCAAACTCATTACATGAATTTGAAAAGAAGGGAAAACATTATTTTATTGTATCTTATTTTCAAACTAGCATAGTTGGATTTCTTAATAAAGGCAGAGGCATAGAACATGGTTATATTTTTGGCTTTCCTAATAAGCATCTCGGTGCTCACGCCTACATTACCTTTTAGTTGCAGGTTTCAGTCTTGGATCGCTTTTGGGAGCGAGTGTGGTTGTCGTACCATGGTGATCCACGGTGTCACCTGAGGTATGTCACATTTCTTTGTTTATCCCTTTTTTTCTACTGCCATGTTGTTCAGTGTATTTTTCTTTTATTTATATTCTTGTTCAGTTTATGTTTATTTATCATTTTCATGGGCCAAACCGTTCCCAACTGGTTTGTATTGATTCCCGTCACTAGTTACCAGCCCGTGGGGATCGGGAACGCCCTTCAGGCCATGTCGCAGACCGGGTCGGGCATTGGGTCAGATGATTACCCGGCCTGGATCGTGACAAAATGGTATCAGAGGAGGCCCTTGTTATTTGGGGTGTTAAGTATCTTGGTGATTAAGTGTGTCGATACTCGAGGGGTAGGTGCGGGAAGGACATCATGAACCCTTGCCCGTCCCGAGACACGACTTCCCAAGGGTAGTATGAGATTTAAGTTTTTCTTTTTCTTATTCTGTGTGGATGAGGGATGACAAGGGAAGTGATTCGGTGTTACGCGAAGAGCCTGCATGGAGTAGCGACCCATGTACAGCCCGAGTGCACGGTTCACGATACTTCTTGTGGTGGATGCCCGCTCGGAGCATGGTCTGCTAAGCCATGTTTCCAGGTTGGCATAGCCACTAGTCCCTTATTTTTGGAAATTTTGATGTGAGTTATGTTTGACCTTCATTTTGGTTTGTGTGGGTAGATCTAAAAAATGAAAATCGATTTTTGTGAAGGTGTCCTCAAAAGGGAATATGGTTGTTAGAGTGTAAAATTTTTTCTGAAATGGAAGACGTCTTGGAATTTTGAAATGTGTTTCTTTAATGATAAGTGGCTTTTTTAATTGGTTGGGAATTTGTGATTTGTGCTCAATGGTCTGTTTTGGAAATGAGAAGTGTCTTGAATTGACCCGTGGTATTCCTATGAGTGATTACATACATTGAGGTGCGCATGTGGCAAGAGGGGAAATTGGTGATGTGAGTGGATGGGTGCTTGAGCTAGCACATAGATATGTATGTGTGAGACTTCATGGGATATCAATGGTGGATATTTAAGTGGTTTTGGTTGCATAAAAATGGTTTTCAAAAAGGTTTTTTCATATGTTTAGAAAAGTGAGTGAGAAATTGTTAGGCGTTCTCTTTTCGTGTTGGGTAATCTTTTTCGTGGGTTCTTGGTTTTGACATATTGAATTGTGGTTGGAATAGAGATTTGAGTTTGACATTTCTTTTGTGATTGAGGTGTGGAATTTTAATTTATGATGAGTTTTGATTTGGATTTGTGCCTCTTGTTTTTGAGTAGTCTTCCCAGAAAAGTCCCAAAAGTTTCTAGTGAGCCTCTTCTAGTTGTTGATTCTACCCAGACTCTTAGCGGGGTGGTGGAATTGAATTCTTTTCGGTTGTTGTTCATATCCCGTGGTGATCATGATCTATAAAAGGTAGAAGACTCGATTGGTGAAATAGATGGTGTTTTCAGGTTATTGTATACTCCCAAAGCCAAGAGAGTCCGTGTTGGTTCAGGTCCGTTTGAAGGTGCATCTTGGGATTGGTGGAGGAGATAATCCTAGCATCGTTTCATGATGGTATGACTTGGAAGGTGTTTAGGACCACTCTCGTTTGATGGTTTATATTTGTAGAAGTTAAGGTAAGGGAAGAGACCAGGCTCGGGAGTGTCCAGAAAGGCCAATGAATAGTGAAGGCCTACGTTGGGCATATCAAGATGTTGGTTTCCTTTTCTCAAAAGATAACATTGAGAAATCAGTTAAAGTTTCTCTTGTAAGGGGTCTTCATCTATTGTTCAAGGACCGGTTCCCTTTGGTGTTTGGGATGGTTCCCCATTCTGTGAGAGCGAGATGGAGGAACCCATCTTATACATGTTTTCTCATCAATTCCATCTTCTATTAGTCGGGCCACTCTCTTGATTGTTCTTTTGTGGCCGGTTAGGGTACTTTAAGTCTCCTCATCATCATCCATTGAAGACTTGCTGTCCGTGTGGCTGTTTGGGAATCTTAGAGAGGATCCGCTAGCGGCTTCGTCAGGAGGAGTCTCAAAAAGAGAATGCCAGCTCCTGGCTGCGGGGCAGTAGATGCTTCAAGACATCATAACTCTAGCCACAGGTCTTAGAGTGAAGCCTTTCACACATTCAGGAATTGTTGGGTGTGGGGCACCTTGGTCTAATTTTTTTTGTCTCCAATGCTGAAATGGGGACGGAATGAATTTCCCTGTTATAGCTCTCCCATCTTTGAAGGTTCTATTTTGCTGTAAGAGGCGTAATGGTCTCTTTTCCTCATTGTAGCCTTTGTTCATTGATTACCCCACTGTGGTTGTAAGAAGGTGTGGTGATATCGTCGTTTTGTAATTTTGGTAGTTGCGACTCCTTAAATGTGATCTGTTTTGTTTTAGTACATGATCGTTTTGGAGATTCTCATCTCTTGTGGAAATGATGAGTCATGGTTAAGTCTGTTATTTGGTAGAATTCTTCTGTGGGTTTTCTCATGTGTCAGTGGTTTCTGGTTTGGGTTGGAAGTTCTCGTGTCTGTCTATACTGGTTGGCTTAAGCTAGGCAGTTCTTAAATGGTGGGGAGACCCACCATGAATCTTGTCGTGCCTTCGTCGAGATTTGGTCTATGTGGCGGTTTCCTCTGGGATCAAGTTATAAGTTCCAGAGTTAACTCATGCTGAGAGTCTCAATGTTGGATGTTCTAGTCAGGTTCTTGTGGTGGAGAGAACCCTCCTCCTTCCTGATGGTTCTTCTCTTTTCAGTTTCCCTCAGAGTTGGTCGGGTGTGACTGGGGGAGTGAAAATTAACATCGAGTTCGTGTTTTTGTTGGACTAGTCCTGTTTCTAACTCGAGTTTGATTCCTCGTTCGACTGGGTAACTTTCTGGGGGCATAAAGTTTTTGTGGTCGAGAGAATTGTCACACCTGAACTTTTAAATTAATATTATTTTATTATTTTATCAGACATTGAATTTTTCCATCAAACTACGGATCAAGCCTATTTTAAATTTTTTCATTTTGTTGACGAATGAATGCTTTTCCCTTAACACATCCAGTGCATGGGCAGGGCATTTTCAAAGTTGTGTGGCTTTGCCCTGGTCACCGTGCGGCCTGCCTCATGTATAATATGGATAAATAGAATTATTTTAATGATGTATTTTAATAATCATAATTATGTTAATTATTATTATTATTATTATTATTATTATTATTATTATTATGCTCACCAAGTTTATTAATATAGAGAAATTATAATTAAGTTATTATTATTAACCCTCCATTAATTTTGTTATGTATATGAAGTTTATTAATGTCATATTAAATTTATTATAATTTTTATTATTATTACAAATAATATTAATATTATTTTTTATTTTATAATAATTAAAATTAAGTTATTATTATTATTATTATTGGAATTATAAAAAAATCCTTATTAAGTTTATTATTATTATTATTATTTATTAAATTTTAATTTGTTTTATTGTTTTTTTTGTTTTCTTTTATTTCTTATCTAATTTCTTTCTTTTCTTTTATAATTTTTTCTTTCCTTCCTTTTCTTGTTTTTTTTTATTTTTTTCCTTGTTGTCTTCCTCCCTGTGCATCGCGCACTCCCCCCCCCTCCACTCTTCTCCCAGCTCGCGACCCTACCCCCCTCGCAAACCCTAGTCGGCGCGCCCCTCCTTCTCTGGCGAACCCCTTCAGCTGCCCTCCCTTTGCCGGACCAGCCTCAGGCCACCCTCCCTTTGCCGAAACCGCACCGCCCCTTCGCCAGCCTCCCTCCGCCCATCCGGCCTCCCGACCTCCTCCGACCCATGCTGCAACCGCGCCGACAGCCCCTGTTTCCGTCGCCGCCCGCGCGGCCCCCCGACTTCTTCCCTTCTCTTCTCCGGCGCTCCCGCCCCCGCACCACCGGACCCATGACAGTCCCTTTTTTCAACCATTTTTCCAGTGCGGTGTTCTTCCAACACCTCTCCATTGTTATTAGTCAGCTTCTGGATCCCTTACTGTAGGTGCGTTTCATTTCTGTTGATTATTTCATGCATCCTGTCGATTTGTGATTAGGGTTTCATATGGGGTTTTGTCTGATCTTATTGCTTTTGTTTTATGTCTTGTTTTAGGGTTCAATTTTGATTTTATCTGGTCTGATTATTGTTTTAGGGTTTGATTGGATTTGGTTTTGGAGTGTGATTGAGGTGTGGTGGACTTGGTGCACCAAATTGGTGATGTTGGCTTACACCGAGGTAGGCGGTTCCTCATAAAATTATTATTTGATAATTTTTTTGTGAATTTAATTGATTTAGCATTATACTTGTTAGTTTTCATGTTGCGAATCCTATTTTTTTTTGAGTTTTAATGTGTATTAGTTAGTAGTATACTTTTATGACATAAGTGTGTTTTATTTGAAAACCCAAGTTAATATTCTTATCTCTATTTTATAAAATGTATTGTTGGTTTATCAAAGTGTGTAAAGGATGCAGTTAGTGTTTTGGTGTGGTTTCAACGTGTTCTTGGTGGCTGATGTTGGCTTTGGGTGTGGTTTTGATACAAGAACCTCAAACTGTTTTTTTATAATTGTTTTATAAATTGTGTAGTTAATTTGATACCATGTGCAAGGGTGAAATTGGTGTTTTAGTGTAGCGTCTATATGCGTATAGTCATGAAAGAATATTTTATCAAGTATTTGGAATTTTGAGTCATTCGATGCATTTTGAAAACTGTTTATGAAATTTCCTAACGGTTTGCTTAATCGAGAAAATGGTCATTTTAATTATGCTTTTGGTTATTTTAATTGTGTGGGTGTTGCAGATGGAGTTTTCAAAGGGGTTTTATTGATCGTCAATTTTCAAAATGGAATTGGGGTTTGTATTTTTGTCTTGTTGTGCATTTCTCAATTTGTATTGTAAATTCTTTTATGATTTGGAAAGTATATTTTAATTTCTTTTATTGTACATTTGGTTTTAAAGTGGTTTTTCCTACTTAAATTTGAGGTTGTTATTGATGTAAAACCTGGATGTTTTGAAAAGTTTTATGGGTTTTTTAAGTGTTTGAAATTGATTTATTAAATTATATGTGTAGTGTGTTGCACCTTGCTTCACTGGTTTTGGGCCGCGCATGTCGAGACATCATACATGTACATTCATAGGGTAAGAAATATGAATATATGTTCCCTCTTTGTACATATTCTCTCATGGCGCGGGGAATATGTGCAATGCATCTAGTGGTGTGTATATATATATGTATAAATGCATGTGCGTGTGTGCGCCAAGTATCGGTTCGAGTGGCCATCGACAGATAGCGACAAGTTTGAGGTAGGTCCCCTATGCCTATTCTTTTAATTTGAAATTCATAATTGCTTGACTGTTTTAAAAATCTGTTTTACACTATGCTATATACACATGCTATGGAATTTGATTTCAGTTGCTAGAAACTATTATGCCTTGTATTGGAAAATTGAAATGTATTTCCAAGCCATTGGTCTTAAGTGACTTATCTTGAAAAATTGATTTCCAAAGTGGTTTTGAATTGGCAAGGTGTATTTCCAAAGGTGTTTGGCCTTTTGGCCGGTTTCTTGTAAAAAGTGTTGCCTTTATTTAATTATGCCCGTTTGTCATATTAAAAATGTTTTATGAAAAAGAAAAAACTCTCTTGAGGCATGCCCACTTGGTTTTAGAAAAAAAATGTTTTTTTAAGTTGAATGTCTTCTCACGTGCCTAATTTGATGCTTATGTGTTGTGTGACGTGAAAGAGGGGGAATTCACTCAAGGAGAGAGAGCGGTGGTGAGATGTTGAATGAGTTCTAGAAAAAGGGAGTGTTATGTACATATATGTTTTCTTGATAATGAAAACTCACCACCACATGAAATAGAACACAATGGGAAACCCGGGTATCTAGGTGGGTGACCAGGACTAGTATGCTAGATGACACGACAGGGGTTCGTCCCAGTTTGTCTAGCAGTATTGACGCAACAACACTAACTAAACATATGAATTTCTTAGTGTCATGGTCTTCTAAGCCACTTTTCACTGAGGTACGATGTCTTTAGGTTCCCACTTGTTCTAGCTGCCTATAAGGATTACCCATAGTGCTCATTTGTGACATTCTTCTTGTGATGTAACTTTCTTTACAGTTGTTTCATACCTGGTGTCTTGTTTTTAAAAATCACATTTTATTCCAAACTGGTTTCTTTTCATTTTGAAATGTTAATGCATGCTTGGAACCTTTTTTGAAAATGTATTAAGAGTGAGATGCTTTATTTGAAAATGAAAACTCATTACTTGAATTTCAAAAGAAGGGAAAACATTATTTTATTGTATCCTATTTTCAAACCGGCATAGTTGGATTTCTTAATAAAGGCGGAGGCATATGAAATGATTATATTTTTGGCTTTCCTACTAAGCATATCGGTTCTCACGCCTACTTTACTTTTCAGTTTTAGGTTTCAGTCTTGCATCACTTTTGGGAGCGAGTGTGGTTGTCATACCGTGGTGATCCACGGGGTCACCTGAAGTATGTCAAGTTTCTTTGTTTATCCCTTTTTTCTGCTGCTATGTTGTTCAGTTTACTTTCCTTTATTTATCTGCTTGTTCAGTTTATGTTTATTTATCTTTGTCATGTGCCAAACCATTCCCAACGGGTTTGTTTTGATGCCCGACACTCGTTGCCAGCCTGTGGGGATCGGGAACGCCCTTCGGGCCATGTCGCGGACCGAGTCGGGCATTGGGTCGGATGATGACCCGTCTTGGATCATGACAAATATTGATTCTATAATATTATACATACACTTTAATACAATTCCACGATCATGGGAATGATATCATCTCTCGTGCGTACATACAGACTATCGTCTCCACGAACGCGATGAGATTCATTTTCCATGATTAACCATTCAAGAATGATTATAAAGTATATATAATGAATAATAATGAAATATATGACATAATGATTCTACTGGATTTATGTATATATATATAAATATGTATGTCATCTATTTAGTTTCATTCAATTCAATAAGGAAACAAAAACAGCGTTCATGTGTACGTTCGACCTACCGTCTCCATGAACGGTGTATTTCATTCCTTTTATCAATCTATAATATATATGTATATGATGAATATATATTATATATAAATCATGTTTTAAATTCTAGAATTATTTAAATCAGGATATAAGTAATAATATCAAGAACGACAAGTCGAAACACATACGATAAATGAAATGATTTTACCCAAAACGCTGCTT
The DNA here is from genome assembly GCA_963277665.1 of Viscum album. Lineage (NCBI taxonomy): Eukaryota > Viridiplantae > Streptophyta > Magnoliopsida > Santalales > Viscaceae > Viscum > Viscum album. Next base: position 640,777,271 of record OY728157.1, read on the forward strand.
TAACATGGAATTTACAAAAGAATAGGTAATATAAAGTCATAAGTGAAACATATATGATATCATAACAATGAATATGATTATGTAACAAGTCAATGAAATTATTTAAATCACTATACAGGAGGTTCGGATCCATAGGAAGCATATCGTACCTAAGGTAAGGGATAACTCTTCCAATCTCGTTCTTATCTGAGATTTTTTTATTCGTAAGTATTTATTTGGGTTATTGTTCTCATCCATGTCAAAATTTTATAATTTTTTTTCATGTATGTTTATAGTCCTTCTTACCCATTTTTTACTTTTACAACATGGTATGTATGGAATTGTTCTTTTACGAGGTACTTTTTGACTTTTCTAGCAAAAGTACGAGAAGAATGTTTTTTTAAACTTATACGACATGAAAGGATTTTTTAGGGTTTTATAAAGACTTATTTTCATGAAGCTTCCTCCAAAATAATTCATGACTATTTTCAACAAAATCCTTTTCTTTAAAAATTTCATGACATTTTGTGGAAAGAAAATCATTTTGATGAAGAAAGGATATTTTCGTCAAGAATTCATTTCAAGTGTTTTATCAAAACCATTTTCCATCTAAGATGACATTATTTCATATGTGTATGTTTCAAGTATAATGTATCTATGATTTACATGTTTTCAATTTTCTTATTATGAAATTATATCCATTTCTTTTATATGGATTATTTGATGATGGGATTATGTTTATGAAACACTTTTTATTCGTTGGGTTATTATGAATGATGTATGTTTATTTTGTGGCACAAGTAAGAATGATTTCATTATGAGATTGGTGGGGCCTATATCTCCCTCCAATGCATTGGGTAACGATTTATATCTCATGAGATAGATATGGATGGAATGGAAAGTTAAACCAGTTCAGTAATACAGGACTGGAACGAGTAGTGACCTCGATTCAGAAAGGGACTTTGTCCACTAAGATGGTCTTGGCAGCAATGCCTTGGATACTATGGAAATCATATCAAGTGCTTAATGGTTTTCTATAATTACGTGTTTAATTCCCATGCTATTTTATCATGATTAATGTTTCATTATGATCTATGCCTTACGTACTAACATGATTTATGTCATTGCACATGATTCTGATGTTTAAATATTATGTTCATGTTTTGATGTTCAAATGTATATGATTTGTTTTATTTTATCCATGCTTACCCTTACTGAGAATTTGAGCTCACCCTTTATATGTTTTCATTTCCCCAGGATTTAAAGAAAGGTTTTAGGCAAGAAAAAAAAGGGGAAGATCTTATGGGATATGTTGAAGATCTTTCATCATGACTAGAAGATTATATTTTGAGTTTTCAAACACACTAAACTATTACAATCCTTGTGTGTCTGTTTTTGTTATGTATTAAGTATTCCACTAAAGTAATGTAATGTCCATGTATGTCCATCTTCGGGCCTCTACAATTATAATTGAAATAATCATCACATATATATCACAATACACATTTATAAATGAATAATGAATGAAATAATAAGCAATTTTCATTGTTAATCAACTTATAACAATTGAATTGTAATATAAAAATTAGAAAAATAATTTGAAAATTATGAATAGTATACTAGACAATAGAGTGGAAACCTCCCTTATGAAGGTATTAATTAATTTTATCCATCTTATAAATGAAATTATCATATAATTATATCATAGTATGCATAAATTAATTTTTAAAAAATTATTAATTAAATGTCGGTATTTTTAAGACAAAAGTGGTTATTTTGAATTTTCTAATTAATTTAATGTTTTAAAAGAAAATTTATATCCATAAAATTTATTCAAAAATTAATATTTTTATTTATTTTTATTATAATATTATTTTATTAGAACATAGTTATTTTTTAAATGTGTTATAAAATTAGTTATCATTTAAAAATTTTGTATTTTTCATTTAGATGATTATTTTAATGAAAAATTAAATGTAACATATATAGACAATTATTTCTATGAAATAGATTAATTTTTTTACTCTACATGTCACTAAATTCTTACTGTTAATTTATAGGGATTTTATTAAATATTTGAATTTTTTGAATAGTGAAATATGATAATTTATAGTATTAGTAAAAAAATGAACATTTGAGTTATTATTGATCCATGGATGATGTAAGTGACCAGTTTTCGAAATAACATGCACTGATTGTAGTATTCAATTGTATTAATCAATGCAATTTCTTATCTTGTGGAAAATAATAAGCCAAGGAATAAAATAATGAGAAAACACCACTCTCCTCCCCCATAAATACAACCATTTACCACCTCTTCTCCACACATCTCTCAAGATTTCATACTTGCGTAAAAACTTCTGAAATATCTTCCCAAGTACCACCCCACAACAAGGATTCTATGGCCAGAACAAAATATGAAATCCAATCCCCCAAGGAGGTTCTCAACAATAATAATTCAAGAGGTTTAATCATCATTATTTTCAATTAATTTTTTCATGTAATTTATTTTATTATTCTATACTCACCCCAATAATAGAAATGATATTATAACTCATTTACAATAAATATAATTTAATATTATTATTAATATTGAATAATTCATCATCATTTCATTCCCCTCTTTTTTTTATGAAAAATGAAATTTTCATTACTGACATGTTAATTTATCACTTTCAACAACGACAAATTTTTTAAATAACATTCCCTCCTTATAAGATACTCATAGAACCATTATTATTGTAATAAAATAGTATAATATAAAATTATATCCAATATAATGTTTTAATACCATTTAATAAAAATAAAATTAATTAATAAAACAAATTAGTATTTGATAATCCAAAAAATGCCTAAATAATTTCAATGTTTATCACTAATTCATCATTTAATGATTCATCCTCACCCTAAACTACAAAATTAAATTTATAAAAATTTAATATTTTAGATTTTCATTAATATAATATGAATTTAAATTTGGAAACCATTCTCATTTGACATGATTTTCAATACATGTATTCAAGTAACTGATCGTGAAAACCCTGGAAACATATTCTCCAAAACTATGGAATTATAAATCATAAATCATAAAAAATTATCATATATAAACATAATTAAATTATAAAAAATCAATGAAATGTATATAAAGTTATTAAATAATTAATTGATTTATTTATTTTGACTATCCATGAAATTAAGATCTTGTTAAGAACACTTTATGACATAAGGTAATTGTTCCTACCAAAACCTCCATTTTTCCTTTAGGGTACACATTAACTTTCTTTACCTTGATTTTTTCTATGATATTATTCTTCACATATTGGAAATTACATTTTTATGTTTCAAACTCATTAATCCAGATCATTTCATCCATGTTTTTTGGGGGATAAACATTCTAAAATGGGTCTCTCTTCTAAATTATTTTTGAAAAAAAAAAGTTGAATTAATGGGATCATTATGATTTATTACCCATTTTCAAGTGAACTCCAAATTTTATTTTACCAAAAATTATTATTATAAAGTCAATAATTTTTTCACAAAAAAATATCTCGTATTATTTTGGGTTTTATGAAAATAATAAATATGCCTTTTCTTCATTAAAGCCTTTTTAATATTTTCATTAAACTATAATAAAATGTTTCATTAATAATTCTACTTAAACACTATTTTTATGTGTATTAACATCAGTTTGAAATAAATTTTCATGATATATTCCAATTTTATCATATTAATTTCCTTTAATTATTTAAATTCATTCATTCATGGACACAATTATGACATTCCCTTTTCTTATGCCTTATGACGTGATTATGATAACCAATTCATTATATGGGTTACCTTTATAATGGATTCTTCATGTGGGAAAAATAATCATAAAAATTTTAGAATGGTTGTTCCTTGATATAAATCCTATTAATTTGGTGATTTTTAGTCTAATGATATTTCATGTTAGCAAATGGAGATAACCTGATTCATTTATGGGACTTTCTCTACCACGTATTTGTAGATATCCTTGAATTATATTTCTGTCATGTAATATGTTGTTTCTACATTCATAGGATATAATTGTTATATGTTCCAATTTATTATATGTAGTTATTCTGTATGACTATTCATTTTCAATACCATTATGTAATCATTTTGTGACTTATATTCCATATGCAATGTTTTATTCATATCCTTATTCAATTACAATGCCTTTTATCTCATCACTTTTGTTAATTTATTACCTAGGTTATCCAATACATATGTTATATCTCAATGGATGTTATGAGATTATTATAATAAGGAAATAAAAGAAGAGTTTTGTTTGGTTTTAATTTTATCAATTTATGTACCTATTCTTCCAAAGCTACTATATCTTATGACCCCTAGTTTTATTTGATGTAAAATTATTCCTAAATTCATGTAAGGATATGTATAAAGGATATGGAATCAATAGTAGGTATCAAAGAATGGTCTAGAAATTTTATTTGATATTATGTTTATATTAATTTAGTAAAAACCCTAGGGATAAATCTATCACTATGGATAATCTATATTAGATCATATGGTATAATAAGTTATAATATACATTTAATTTACATGTTCATCCTTATATTTTTCAATGTTTTAATTTTATATTTTTATTAGAGTAGTATCTAATCTCACTAATTATAAATTCTTTCTTCCTAGTTAATGACTGGAAATAGAATAACCCATTCCTACTATCAATGTGATATGAAATTTGAATATTTCACTAATGATATGCCAAACTTCAGTGGAAAATGTTTTTAAATATTAATCATAGTACTTTCATATCTTTTTAAGGTGATGAATAATAAGTTAAATTAAATATAACACCCTCCATTTCTTAAGAAATAGAATGTTGTGGATTAATCCAATATTTAAAAAAGTCCGTCTATGTTTTGTGGATCTCCTCATCCCCTCCTTGATAAAAAATTTATTAACTCCAGTGAGAATATATTAAATTTCTTCTATTTCTTAAGAGATGATAAGGTTGTTCTTGTAATTTATCACATTTATGTGGATGATGATCAGTAGTGGACACTAATCAATACTATAAAATCCATGTATGAAATTTATTCCATGTTATGTAAATATTTATCAAAATTATATTTGAAATAATATTTTCCCCAAACCCTCACATTCAATAAGGAAATATATATCCTCAGACTGAAAAAAATTAATAGTAGTCTATTGGGGAATATGAAGACAACAATCCAATGCTTTCATGAAGTGCCAACAAATTTTTCATGAACACATGAAAAATGTGGATCTAATTTTTATAAGACTATATCCATGAATATGAAATTATTTAGTCATTATATTCATTGAAATCAATGAGGATATTGTTTTTGGACTGTTAAGGTTTCCCTATAGAACAGAGACTCCCACTGGTCTTGTGGCGCTGGGGATAAAAGTAGAAAATAGAGTTTAATATTTCTGGATCAAAAGATATATCCCATGATGGAAATAATTCGCAACATCCAAAATGTCAATGGTGTTGAAAGAAGAATCATGTAAATTTCTGAATGGGATCCAATATATCCTTACAATGTGGAGGATAATGGAATATGTACAATAACTACCAAATGGAAATGAAGAATACTAATAATTTGGATGAAAAATGTATAGTTGATATCAACACTCATCGTGTAGTGTAGTGTTTCCACAACAATAAACATGGGAATTATGTGATCCATTTATATAGGGAAACAGATGTTAGAGGAAATCAACAACAACAAACTCTAAGGAGGAATATGTCATATTCAATAAATACTACTAATGCGGAGTCAGAAATGATGTACTGATAGGTACATTGGTTATTCATACATTAATAGATTATGTATAATTTTTTATCGGTATATTCATTATTTCATATCATTCATGTTTTTATAACTATTTAATAAACACGATATATTTTCGAGGAAGAGTTATCTATGAGAATACTAAATGAGGGAATTATTGAATCTAGAGTTTATAACTACTCCCTAGTATATTTTTTTACTGAAACTCATAGAAAATAATATAATAATGAATTTGGTATAGTTTTATTCTATATTAGTGGTGGATTTACTTTTTTTTTTGTATAAAAAACACCAACTATCATGAAATTGATAACACTATTCACATCCCAACACAACCTCCAATTCTGTATAACTGTAATAAGGATGATGAATCTCCTTCAGAATCATCATATCAATTTTTGATATATTTCCTTCTGAGAATGCATTTATAGCTCAAATTATTTAAACAAAGGGCAGAATATTTCTTGAAGACATTCCCATTACGAGGGATTACAATGATGTAATCCCTGAATAATTTCTTGTCCTTCCTCAGGGTCAAGAGGATGTGTTCTCAATTGAACATATTATAGGATATCTTACCATATAAAAGAAACCTTATTGAATTATAACGTTGCGCTATAGGAACTAAATAAGACGTTTCATGTTAATCTAGAAATTGGTTTTATATGACCGAGTTCTTCACATTGTGGGGTGTGAGTCCTTTTCATCATGAATAATGTTGGATCAATGCACCTCATCAATGATTATAATGATCTATAGCAATCAGGACAAATAATATGTATCCCCATATATATATTGATGAACTATTCTATCATCTTAGTGGTGCTATGTATTTCCCAAAGTTGGACTGTTGGTTAGTATATTACCAATTAATGGTGACAAAGGAAGATACTATAAAGAATTACTTTAGAATGAGGAATGAACCCTATGAGTTCATTGTGATTTCCTTTTAATTCCCAAATTCAAAATATTTTTTTGTGGATATAATGAATATAGTTATTAGATATTACCTTTAAAATTTATGTTATACTTTATTTAGGATATTCAAATATAATATATTAACATGGAGGAACTAAATGAAAATTTGAATAATATGCTAATAGTTTATTTAATGGATAAACCTTATGAATGGTATAAAAAATGTGAGTTATATATTGAGGGGGTATCATTTTAGGGGAATGTAATCAATCCAAAAAGGAATATCAATGATCCATTCCAACACAATGGAAATCCTATAGTAGACCTTGCCAACATCTATAATGGAGATTCATAATATGTTTGGTCAATTGTGGAACTACAGAAGATTATGGGGAACATCATGTTTTTGTCAAACCACTAAATAAGATGTATCATATTGAATAGAATTTTTTATGGATTACTAAATCTGATTACTTCATCAACGAGTTGAAAAATAGGTTTATCACAATACAATTACTTACTCTAACAACAATCAGGGGCCGATTTTTGGTGTTCATTGATGATTCAATGAATCCCATTCGATGTGTGTTTATTAAATATGATAAAGTGATAGAAAAAAACACATTAAATTTGAGAATTAATGAGTTAAACTATTGAAACAATGATCTGGTGTTTGTAGATATTTTCTTCGAATTAAAAATGTGTTGTCATTATCTCAATGGAGAGAAGTTTGAAATATATACAGATTGTAAGACAATCAAATATATATTCACATAGAATGATATTAATATGCTTTAGAAAATCTTGATAGATCTCATCAATGATATATTATCATTAATCCACTACCATTTGGGTAATGAATATAAACAAGAGGATGTTGTATGTATATTATGTTATACATGTTTATCAAAAATTAGAATTGAGAAGAATCCAATCTTCTCAAAACTAAAATGGATGGAAATGGGAACTCTTTAGGAATTATCATCAACAATACACTCTATTAGGATTTATCAACAACTTATGATGGATAAAATAAATGAAAATCTAAGATATAATATAAAAAATAATAAAAGGTGGAGGATATCAGTATTAAAAAATCCTTATAGTTCAAAATTTATGATGATGTAATCATGATATTTGGATCATGATTGTGCGTACTATCTACCCTATATATTATGTAATATATTTTAAATGAATCTCATAGCTAAACCATTTATATTTACCCATGATTCACATATATCTATATAGATATCACTGAGAAAACTAATGGTGGGACAATGTCACAAAATATATTGATTAACATACATTAATTTTCCTGGTATATTAGTAATACATGGGTGAATGGAAAAATATTTAATGGGATGATGTAACCATTAACCATACAAACATGTAAATTAGAGAACATAACCATGGAATTTTTCACCTGACCTCAAAATATAGCTAGAAGAAGCAATTCTACTAGCATTGTTTTGGATCTTCTTACAATGAAATCTCTGTTTATCACAATTTTAAATGAATTATCCCTAGATAAACAGTCATAGATGCACATCATAGAATTTTTATGGATTCCTCGAGTTCTAATATCAATTTTATCTGATCGATATATGAGATACCCCACCATGTTTTGAAAATGCATCTAACGTGATCTAAAAATTGATCATTACATGTGTAAAACATATCATCTCATCAACGATGGAAAATTTAAATGGAATACTCATAACCTGGAATCCATGATGAGAGGATGTTCATTGTACTTCAAATGAGAATCAGATCAACATATGTCTCTAGCATAACTCTCTTAATATAATTGTTCCCACTTGAGCATCCACAATTATCCATATGAATACCTTTATTGTAAAATATTAAGAATGTCGACATGTTGGGATCTGACTGAACGTAAGATAATAGGACCTAAAATGGTTCAAGAAATGATAAGAAAAGGTTAATACCATTGAACATGATTACTAAATATACCAAATTTGATAAATGAGTTATGCAGAAAAACATCAATGATACCTATAGAAAAAGGTTATATTCATAATATTCCTGTAAATATATCCATTAATGGGGATCCTGAGATTTGTGAAGAATGTAATACTATGTCCCCAGTCCGCTGGCCCCTTTAAGAATATTTATCTTGTCAAAGCTGTATACTATTGAGTAGACCTACCACAAACATTGTCTTGTGTACTTGAATTAATCCACGTATCCCTCTTATGAAATTACTTATTGTGTCCCACACATGTAATGAAGTAATAGGTGTCATAGTTGTAAAATGATCTATCATACAAGAATAAGTTAATGAAGATCAAGGATCATATAGATAATGTTATATGAAACAAGACTACTCTCTTGGTCAACGTACTACTACATAACCATTTGTATAGTGAGGATATATGGGAACCAGAGAAGGATATGAATGAGAAGTACAATAACATTTTTACACAATAGTTATTTAAAAGATATTCTAATGGAAAAAATTCATATATGGGGAATAATATAATGGCCAAAATTTCTATCACTAAAAATTCAATTCTTATAATTATTTTATATGTAATGAATAACATAAATATAATATATAGAACACAATAGAAAAATAATTTGGCCTTTAGAATAGAAATGTGACTCTATTGAATAATAAAATGGAAAATAGAACATTAACCACACCTTTTAAAGTATAAATAAAATTTATCCATCTTATAAATGAAAATATCATATAATAATATCATAGTATAAGTAAATAATTTTTTTGGTAATTATTAATTAGGTGTTGAAAATTTTATAAATCATAAGTGTTTATTTTCAATTTTTTTATTAATATAATTTTTTTAGGATAAGTTCTATTTTAATAATCTTTATTGACATATTAATATTTTTTTCTTATATATATAATATTATTTTATGAGACAATAATTATATTTTCAACGTGTTATAAAGTCAGTTATAAATTTAAAATTTATACTTTCCTTATAAATGATTATTTTAATTAAAAATTCAATGAATAAATTTTAGAAATTTATTTTCATAAATTGATGTCTATTTATGAAAATTCATATCAGAAATATGTTAGGTGGGTTTTTTGTAATTTTTATAATATAGTTTAATTTTTGGGTAAATAAATAAATACAGAAATTTAATGTATACATAAATTAATTAATTTTTTAGACATTATTAATTCATGGATGATTTATGTGACCAATAGTTCAAACTCACATCCACTGATTAAAATATTTATTAACATGAATCCTCACTCACTTTGTTCATTATTTTAAAAATATAATAATTAATAAAATAATGACAGAACACCACTCTCCTCCTTAAAAATACCTCCCTCACCACCACTTCTCCTCAAAAATCTCATGCATGATGATAGGTTCAATTTCTACTCAAATATATTCCCCCACGCTTACATGATGTTTTTATCTCAACAGAATACCAAAACCTATCCCTTTAATGAGGTTCTCAAGAAGAAGGATTGAAGAATTGAAATCCTTATTCTTTTCATTTAATTTCTTTTCTTGTTCTTTTTTTTATTTTATCATAATATCCCATAATCTAAATTTTATGATAACAACAATAATATAAATATACTAGAATTTTATTATTCTAATGTAATAATTCAAATTCATTTTAATCCCTAATCATTTCGTACTAAAAATTAAAACATCATCATTGAGTTGATAATTTTTTTTTTCACGGTTGAAAATGTTTTAAATTTATTATTCCTACTTCTATAATCATCATATAGCTATTTTATCGTTACAAATTATTTCATTATATATATTAAAGAATAAATTTTTTTCAGGGCCATTTTATAAAAATAATATTAATTATTTATACAAAACTAGATTGGGATTATCGAAAAACCTCAAAGAAATATAAACTATTTTCAAGAACATCTTATCTAAGGATTCATTATCACCGAAAAATAACAATTGACTTGTTTAACCATTGATATTAATTATTCTCATAAATAAAATATAACATAAATTCTATAAATACATTATCAGTTTAAATAATTCTTGATACATGTATACATGAAACCGATATTGAAAACCAAGGAAATGAACAAACCGAAATGATGAAATTGTATCTAATAACTAATATAAAGGTAGATAAATAAGCATAATAAAAATATAATAAATAAAATTATTTTATAAAATATTATTTATTTATTAATTAAAGGATATAATTTGATAATCCATGACATTACTTTCATGTTAGGAACACGATCAGAAAGTATGTATGGTTTTCATCCTAATCAACCATTTTTTCTTGTTACTCTTTCTCTATCATTAACATAAAGTTACACTTATTTATTTTGGAATGATTCTTCAAAATTTAATTTATATGTTCCAACATCAGGTCTCTAGATCATTTCATCTGTAATTTTTTGTGATATACATGTTTAAACAAGGATCCCTTCTCAATTCTTCCTGAAAAATTGTTCTTGAGTAAATGGAAAATTATGATTTCATACATATTTTCATGGGATCTAAAAAATATATTTTTAAAATAAAATATTTTTTGAAAATAAAAATATTATCATCAATAATTTTATTGGTTATTTTATGGTTTTATTGAAATTGATATTCCTTTTAAATTTTAAATTCTCATTAATATTTTCATTTAACCATAGTAAAACGTTTCATTTCAAATGTATTGTAAACACTCTTATTATTTATATTGACAAATGTTTTACATCAATTATCATGATATATGCTTATATTACATTATAAATGTCCGTGTATGATTTCAATCAATTATTTCAAAGATACAATTTTGATATTCCCATTTTTTATGCCTTATAACAAGATTATGATACACGATTCATTCCATGGAAAAACCTAATATTTAATTTTTCTTGTGGAACCCATATAAATGAACATGTTACGATTGGCGCTCCCATACAACCCTCCAATTCATTATTTAATTTCATGTCTCGTGATAATTCATGTTAGGAAATGGTGAGAACCTGATTCCTTATGGGAAATTTCTCCACGATTTCATAGAAACAAGAATTGACTCATATTTTTTGTCATGTTTTATATTGTTTCTACATTCCTATGATGTCATTGTTACATGGTACCACATTATAAAGGTTATTATTCATGGTTTTATTAATGTTTCGTGCCTTTATTTCAACTTATTATTCCTTATGACCAATGAGATTTCATTTTACCCATTATTATTCACACACAGTTCTTTTTAGCTCATCACATTTATTCATGTATTCATTGGGTTATCGTATGCAGATGTATGTGCTAAATGGATGTTAGGTTCCCATTATGGAGATTAATTATAATGAATTGTTTGTTTAGTTTCCATGTCTTCAAATTATGAACCTAATTATCAAAATACCCTAGAAATTACTATCCTTGGTTGTATATAATGGTAAATAATTCTGGAAACCTTGTAATAATATGTGTAAAAGGATAGGTCCTCTTTTCCATCTCTTCCAAATTTGATGTTTTCGGACCATTAGTATTTCCTTTATCAAGATTCAAATGTATCTATTATTTGAATTCATGGTGGCCTTGTTAGAGAATGATAATTTAAAATATGGTTGTTCATTATTTCATAATTTATTATTTGAGCATAAAGAACTAAATGATTTCATTATTTTTTTCATATTGAGACACTAATTAGTTAATTTCTAAAAACCTACCCATTTGCATTTGTTTTTGTGAAAACTATTAACCTATTTTAATATTGACCATGGTCATGTGAAGTGGTTTTTTATGAGGTGTATTTTAATGTCCCGGACCACTTCAGTCAGTTACATTGTAAAAATCCAATTTTTGAGGTGTTCTAAAAAAATTATTACTCATTTCAAGAGTTTTCTTAAATTTTTGTTTTGTAATGGTAGATTCTTTAACAGTGAGTCAAGACTAGTATGACATCAACGATTAATCACTTTGGTGACCAGCAATAGTGACTCGCTGATAGTGTGTAACATCCTGGATTCGGGTTCCACTCAACAGGTTCCCTAAACCAGGTAGGTCACATGACTTCAAGCTCATTTCCCCAAACGCCAGAGGCTATCGACTAGCAGCGAGTTACCAGGTCTGACAGTGGGGAAACTACGCCCTAATTTGTCAAAGTATAGCACAGTGGGAAAAATATAAAACATAATATAGCGGAAGAAGTAACCAATATGAACTAGAATTGAACAACTGTAGTAAAAGATAACCAATTTTTATATATAATGATGCAGCATGTCACTATTTCTATGAAGGAAGTCAAAACATGATACAGTGCAATACAATACATTACAACTAATGGTATAAGTACAAAAAAATGAAACAGAGCAGTGAAACAGGAACTCAGCAACATCACAAGCCTAAGCTCGGTCCCATGCTCTCCTACTCCTCTCCATCATTCATATACCTGTATAGGAACCCTTTCCCCTATCGAAACCTGCAGCAATAAAGCCTGTTTGGGAGAATACATTACCCAAACAAGGTATGAGAAATAAATCCCAGTAGGAAACCACCAAGGGCCCGTGCCCGATTGTTAGTGAATATGTGCAACAATTGTGTGCAATAATAAAATACAGTAAACTAGTAAGTACTCAAAGTAACTATAACCACCAGTTAAATTTCCATTTTAATATTCTTTTAATAGGTAATCATAACTTAATTCTGAGCTAATCAGAACCATGCCCTTAGGCTAATCAGAACCCTTCCCTCAGGCTTAATGTATAAATGCCCTCTGGATAATATAGTCATGACTTCTGGGGAAATATCACCATTCAATCATGTTAAATATCACCTTTCCCTTAGTCTAATATTACCACGCCCTCAGGATAATATAACCATGACCTCAGGCTAATATAACCACACCCTCTGAGGATAATGTAAAACACTACCCCTAGGCTAAAGTAATCGGGGTGAGCCCAATGCATAACAAGAAATTTTATACCAAATTTATTCTCAATAAGACTTTAAAAAGGTAATAATCATGGTACACCCTCGGGTGTCCAGGCCAAATAGCTAAACATAAGAACCCACACCCGGGGTGGCCCTGGATCCATGTAGTGATCCGAAACAGCAGTTTTAATTTATAATTAGATTATCTAAACAATTATAGATATCTAATAAGGAAAGGCCTCAGCCATATGATACCCTAAACATGGGTTTGTAGAACAAGAGTACACAAAAATCAACACAACAAGTTGGAATGAACACCAGACCACATATCTCGATCGCCCCTAAACGATATATGTGAACGACACCTCCCGAATTGTTCGTGAACGACGTAGATCTGGGATAAACGTCCCCAAATTCATCCTCAAAATAACTTTACATTGGTAGAGAATTGGTAAAAGAGGCTATAGGATAAGGAAAAGAGTACTCATGTGGTTTAATAGTGAACAACGACATAAGAATCAGGTTCTCGGTGTGCAGTTGGGAGATATTCCAAGGTCCGACTGTCTCTCTCGCACTCTAAACGAACCCACTACCTCCTCTTCCAATCAAGGAGGCTAATGCCCATTTTAAGTGAAAAAAACAAACTATACATCATGTACTCTCACGTAAATGGTGTGTACTTTTCTTTTTTTTAACTGTTCCTCTTGCATCTTCTTTCCACCGAGGTACTATTCATTCGTCGACATGAGTACACGATGTGTATTTTTAATTACATGGAATGTACTGTCGCTCCTCTAGTGGATGCCTCCACTTCCTTACTGTTCACCTACCGACTGATTACACAGCGTTTAAATACAATGTACATGACATGTATTCAGTTTTTATACCCTTCATCATCGACATGCCTAAACGCCCTGTGTACTCATCCAACAAGGCCAAATTACACAGCGTGTGGAAAAGTACACATTGTGTGCCCACAAAATTTGGTAATTTTCCCCATTTTCCTTATTTTCTCAAAAACATTTAAGGGAAAGGGAAAAGAATAAACCCATACCTCAAAAAATAAGAACCAGGTTCTTACATACTTCCCCCTTAAAGCAATTTGTCCCCAAATTTCCCTTCCAAGGGTGGTAATGATACAGTTGTGATCAACTATGTCTACTGAGAACATATGTCGATCTCCCGCTCCCATGTTTCATCATGCACTGGTCCATGCTGCAATATCACCCAAATGAGAGGAATTGAATGGACTCGAAAAACATTCGTGATCCTATCAACAATATGAATTTGATGCTCCTCAAAGGATGCATCGACCTGATGCTCAGCCCCCTCGGGCAGGAAAATGTGAGATGCATCTGAATGATAGTTGTGTAGCTAAGATACAAGGAAGACGTCGTTCATGCCATGATACCTTTGTGGTAATGAAAAATTGTTGGCAACCAACCCGACTCTCTTCAGAATCGCAAACGGTCCCACATTCCTCAGCGAAAGTTTACCTTGTATTCTAATACGCCTATGTCCAGTACTTGGTGAAACACACAAGAAAACCTGATCCTCGACCGTGAACTCCAAGGGTCGTCTGCGGTGATCAACATAAGAATTCTGGAAAGAGTGTACAGTAGCCATCCACTTCTGAATCAACTAGACCTGATGTGATGTCTCCTGCACGAGATGTAGTCCCAGTAAAGTAGCCTCACCTACCTCCAAGCAGCACAGGGGGTGATCAGCATGGCCTACCATATAATTCCTCGTAAGGTGTCATCTCAATAGTTTCATGAAAAATATTATTTTAGGAAAAATTGACCATGGGTAAGTGCTTATCCCAAGAGCCCCAAAAGTCTAAAATGCAAGAACACAGCATGTCTTCTAGCACCTGTATTGTATGCTCATACTACCCATCAGTCTGAGGGTGGTAAGCTATCCTCAAAAGCACCTATGTACCCAATGCCCTCTAAACACTCTAACAGAAACAAGATGTAAAGAAAGAATTCCTGTCTTAAAAGATAGAATGAGGTACCCCATGAATATGTACTACCTCTCAGATATATAACATTCCGATCTCGTCAACCCTGAATGTCTCCTTGATCGTAAAAAAGTGAGATACCTTCGTAAGTCTGTCTACAATAACCCACATTGCATCATTTCCTCAAGGTGACCTCGACAACCCTGTTAGAAAGTCCAACGCTACACCATACCATTTACACTCCGAAATTGGTAACTATTTTAACAGTTAAGCTGGCCTTTAATGCTCCACCTACACCTAATGACAGGTGGATCATCTAGTAACAAAACCATCTATCTCCCACTTCATACCCGGTCACCAATACTAACGTCTAATGTCACATTGCATTTTGGTAACTCCGGGATGAACTGACCAAGATGAAACCTGAATCTACCACATCAACTCATCACATATATCCTCCAGAATCCACAATCATCCATGGAAATTCAGTACCTCATCATCTCCTATCTTCCATCCAGGAGGAGGGTCCTCACTTACCACTGACTCCCATATAACTCAGCCTTCTGAGTCTAATAGTTGTCTCATATTCACTCTATCGAGGAGGGTAGAATTCATGGCTATGGAAGAAATATAGGCTCTCCCCTGACTATCTTGAACCTCCAAATGCATCTCAGAGAACAAAGCCATAAGCTGCCACTCACCACTAGCCTCATGCACTGCCTGTTTCTATGTCTTTCTGCTCAGTGCATCAGCTACTGCATTACCCTTACCAGGTGTATAGGAAAGCTCAATGTTTATAAATTGATGGTATTCAACCCACATTCTCTATCTCAGATTCAAGTCACGCTGAGTAAATATGTGTTTGAGGGTTTTTTGGTCAGTACAGACCACAAATTACTCTCCCAAGAGATAATGTATCCAACAGTGCAACGCATGTACAACTACAACCAACTCGAGATCATGTATCAGGAAATTAATCTCTTGTGGAGTCAACTGCTGAGACTCATACACAACAACTCGATCAACCTGCATCAACACTGCTCCCATCCCAATACCCAATGCATCACAGTAAACTGTATAGATATTCCCCTACTCTGGAAGTATCAGGACTGGTGCTGATGTCAACCATCCCTTCAACTCCTGAAAGGCTGTCTCAAAAGCTTCTAACCAAACGAAATTCACACTCTTCTTATTAAAACCTGTCAATGAAGCTTCTATGTAGGTGAAGTCCTGTAAAAAGTGCATGTAGTAACCGTCCAAACCCAAGATACTCCGTATCTCAGACACGTTCTTAGTCAGCACCCAATAAACTACTTCTCCCACTTTTTCTAGGGCTACTGCAACTCCTTCCCCTGAGATAATATGACCCAGTAAGTGTATCTATTCCATCCAAAAGTGGCACTTTGAGAGCATAGCATATAAATTATTCTCTCTCAGGGTACTCAGCATGATCTCAAGAAAGGTGGCATGGTCATGTCGAGTATGATAGTACACCATGATATCATCCATGAAGACTTCCACAAAAGAATCCGGATAAGGGTGGAACACAAGATTAATCAGAGGCGTGAAAATAGATGGTGCATTATTGAGTCTGAATGGCATGACCAAGTACTCGTATAGACCATATCTGCTCTGAAAATATGTAAGCGTTATGTCCGATGGTCTAATAAGAAAATGATGATATCTGGATATGCATTCAATCTTTAAGAACAAACGTGATCCTTGATGATGATCAAAAAGATTATCAACCCGAGGTTAGGGATATCATTTATTAACCATGAAATGGTTCGGCCTCCCATAATCCACCCAAAATCTGAGGGTACTGTCTTTCTTCTTTGCAAACAAGAAAAGAGAACCCCAAGGAGAAGTATTGGTTCGGATGAAACACTTTACCTATAACGCCTATATCCACCTCTTGAGATATTGTAACTATTTTGTAGCCATCCTATAAGGAGGAATAGACACCAGTGTCACTCCTGCCACATGATCAATATTGAAGTCAACCTCCCGGTCAGAAGGTAGACCTAAAACGTACCCCAGGACGACATCCCTAAAATGATCAACCAATAGAGGGAAATAATTCTAACAAGTTTTATGATAATCCTGATATAAACTCACACTCTGGGTTGTGACTTCACCTTGCCCACGATGCTCTTGTCCAGATCGGCATTCTTGGACATCTCATTCACCCTTGTATTGGAACTCTCCGCCCTCCGGTGAAGTGAAACTCATCCTGCGACGATAGAAATCTACAAAGGCTCAAAAAGGGACTAACCAGTCCATCCCAAGAATGACATCATAATCTTTCATCTCTAGGACATAGAGGTCACATAGGAAGTGAAACCCACCAACCTCAGGGGGAACTCCTTGCACTGATGCACACCAACCGTCCTCACTCACAATGGTGTGTCTAGATTCATGATATCAGAAGAAGAAGAAACACAGTTCCACAGGCTCTCCACAATGAACAGAAATATAAAACAATGTGTAGCACTATTATCCAAAGGTGAAAAAGATAAAACAGATGAAACTAGAATAGTCCCTCTAACAGTGGAAGGTCTGAGATCCTGCTCCTATTGTGTCTATTGCACATCATATGCTTGCCAAGTGTCGCGGCTATGTGACACAGCCTGGCTACCGTAACCTGACCCGCCCCACTGGCTTTGAGATCTAGGTGTCTGGATACCACAGCCAGAACCACCATCTCGTCCTGCATGCCTTGACATGTTCCAATTTCCTGACCGGTAATAAGAATCTAGTCATGATCCCGCACACAGAGTCTGTATAGAACCCCTCTCATTAGACACTAGTGGAAACACCCTTCAAGAACGTTGTAGATTACACATCTTGCCACAATCTCTGCACTCCACTGGGTCACGGGGACACTGAGGTGTCTTGTGCCACTCTCTACCACGCTAGTAGCAGATTATCGGTCCAACTAAAGAGTTCCTCTGACCAGTACTTCCACCATAAGAGAAATACGTCTACCTCTTCCTATTGTCAATAGAAATAGTACCATAGATTGGTATCGCACTGTCTTGGCCCACACCAATAGATTCTCGCAGGTTCCGCTTAGAAATCCGTGCCTATTTTACAATATTATGTACATTAGGAAACCTGAAAATGTATACCATCACTTAGATGTCATATCAAATACTATACTTAAAGCGTCGATCTCTCAACACCTCATATCCCACTAGAACGGGTGCAAAAAGCTGATCCTCGGTGAAGTTGGTAGAATAATCCATCACTGACATGGCACCCTACTAGAGATTCATGATCACATCAGATCGATCTTCCCTCAGTGTCTCTGGTAAGATGAATTCATAGAAGATTGTCTGAAAATATTCCAATGCTATGTCTCGGTGATGCTCAGACTTGTTGGTAACATCCCGCCACCTCTTGGCGGAATCACGCAACATGTATGTATCGAGTATGACTCTCAGCCCAGGAGGCATCTCTAGATGCTCAAAAATAGTCTAAAATGAATCCATCCATGACTCTGCAACCTGTGGTACACCATACCCTAAAAACATAGGTGGATGCTACTGATGGAAGATACAAGTGAGCTCTGCCGTAGATGTGGCAACCGGCGATTCTCCCTGTAAGGTCTGCATGAACCACATAAAGCTTTCAAGGAATAGCGGATCTGCACCTACATCTGGTATAATGGCTGGCGCCGCATCTGGCACTGCTGGAGGATCCACTTGTAGTCCATGACCTACCATATCAGGATTATAATCATTTCCAATCTCTTGGTGAAAAACCGGTGGTCATCTCAGAGGCATGACCCTACAATGTCAAACACACACTTTAGATCACGATTATCTAATACTGCAAACTAGGAGACCAAGAAGGGAACATGAGAAGGAGATCAGTCATGATTTACAAAACGTGACTACACGTCTTGTACAAAAAATACACAGCATGTATTTCTGACTACACGACGTAAACATGCTTCCTTTTTCCTTGCCCATGTCCTTTTACATGGCTAGGCCACACGACTCTCCTAAAACCAGCCTACACGATGTGTTCAAGGAAGACATGACGGGTATGGCTTAAGGATTCGTTGTTCGTGTTATTATTTACACGGGCGGACATCAGGTCAACACTACACGGTGTGTACAACTTGTACATGGTGTGTTCCCTGAAAACATACCTTTCCCGTGTCTCTGCCGATATAGCCAATGAAATGGTTAGTGACTACAAGGTGTGTATATTGGGTGCATGGCCTGTACTTAATTTTTTTCCCTAATTCTCCCTGAACAGAAAAACACACAGTGTGTGTCCATAGAACTACAAGACGTGTATCCGGGGTTTATGGGAAATTACGCCTCAAAAACTACTCTGAAACCCAGAAAATTGATGAAACATACCCATAAGTTCCAAATTCTGATCTGTGAGGTCCCATACTCCCCGCAAACCAATGCTCGACTTCTTATCCATTTTATAACAAAGTAAACTCGTCAATGTTCCTCCAAATTCTAGTTATTGAGGGCCCATAGTCCCCAAAAATAAATTTTTGGCATTTATTCTATCAAAATACCACAAATCAATACCCTATCAAATAGCAGGTATTTATCAGAGTAGCTATCACACGACATGTTTTTCTAGCACCACAACTATCACAACAACCTGGAATTTCTAATGCACCTACATGACATGGAAACTATGCATGACATGTGATTTCTGGTATGTTCCTAAATGATTCATTAGATGGCATACCCGCATCTCATTGGGTTGAAACTAAATAGAACCCATGTATAAATATATAATAGCACACCACAAGTGAATCACGCAATGGTGAAATCAAATCAACATTAAAACTGAAAAAGCAGAAAAAATGCAACTCGAGGTAAAAAAATTTCCCCTATACACGGGTTAGTTAATCCTGGGAACAACATATTAACATGTACTTATTTCTGTATTATCCTTGACTATAGGCTCCAAAATGCAAGTCAAGAGAAAAGAACCTCCTCTGATACCACTTTGTAATGTCCGGGATCTGGGTGCCACTCAACGGGTGCCCTGAACCCGGTTTGTCACCTGACCACAAACGAATTTCCAGAATCGCCAGAGGCAACCGACTAGCAGCGAGGGCTCAAGTCTAATTGTGGAGAAAATATGCACTCAATTTTTAAAGTATAGCGCAACAAATAAAATATAAAACATACAATAGCGGAAGCAGTAAAAAATATGAACTAAAAATGAACAACTATAGTAAAAGATAACCAACAACAATATATAATGATGCAGCTTGTCACTATTTTTATGAAAGCATCCAAAAAAAGATACACTTCTATACAATACATTACAACTCAAGGTAAAAGTACATCAAAACATAACAAAACAGTGCAATAGAAACTCAACAGCATCACAATCTTATGATTGGTCCCATGCTCTTCTACTCTTCTACAACAAGCATGTACTTGTATTGAGAACCTTGACCTTATCAACACCTGCAACAATATAGTATCTTTGGGCCAAATACAAGACCCAAATAGGGTGTCAGAAATAAATCCCAGTAGAATACCACCAAACGCTTGTGCCCAACTACTAGTGAAAATGTGCAACAACAGTTTCCTATTATAAAATAAAGTGATCTAGTGCGTACAAAAACTAACTATCACCACCAGCTACATGGCCATTTTAATATTCTTTTAATTGTTCAACATAATTTAATTCTGATCTAATTAGAACCATACCCTCAGTCTAATCTGAACCCTACCCTCAGGCTAAATGTAACCATTCCCTCATGCTAATATAGTCATGACCTTTGGCAAAATATCATCATGCCCTCCATATAAATATCACCTTTCCCCCAGGATAATATAACCACACCGTTGGGATAATATAACCACGCCCTCAGGCTAATATAACCATTCCCTCAGGCTAATCAGAACCATGACCTCAGGCAACCGTAAAACACTGCCCACAGGTGGAAGTAACTGGGCCAAGCACAATGCATAAGAAGCAATTTAATACCAAATTTACTCTCTAGAAGACTTTAAATAGGTAATAATCATGGTATACCCTTGGTTATCTAGTCCAAAATTCTAAATAGAGGAAGACACCACCAGGGTAGCCCTAGATGCAAGAAGTGATCCCAAACAGTAGTTTTAATTTATCATTAGATTATCTATACAATTATAGATATCTTATCAACAAAGGCCTCAACCATACGATACACAAAACATGGGTTTTTAGCACAATGGTATACAAAAATCAACCCATCATTTGGAATTATAAGTAGACCACCTACCACGATCTCCCCTGATCGATATACGCGAACGATGCCTCCCGAATCATCCATGAATGACGTAGATATGGGATAAACATCCCCAAATTCAACCTCAAATATCATTACATTAGGATATAATTGTTATGAATGGCTCAAGGAGAAGGAAGAGCATACCCGTGTGGTTTAAAAGGAGATCAACATTGTAGGAATCGGGTTCCCGGTGTGTGGTTGAGAGATCATCCAAGGTTCGGCCGTCTCTCCCATGCTCAAAACGAACCCACTACCCCCCCTTCCAAATGAGGAGGTTATTTCCCATATTAAGAGAAAAAAAAACAAACTACACGGTGTGTACGCTCAATTATATGTAGTGTAATTTACATTTGTTAACTTTCTTTTGGTGGCTTCTTTCCATGGCGGCACTATTCATTCGACGACATGAGTACACGATGTGTATTCCTGATTACATGGTGTGTACTGTTGCTCCACTGGCGGCAGCCTCCACTGCCTTAATGTTCACATGACGACTGATTACATGTCATGTAAATACTAAGTACATGACATGTCGTCAGTTTTTATATCCTTCATCGTCGACAGGCCTATACACCCTGTGAACTCATCCCACACAACAAAAGTACACGGCGTGTGGAAAAGTACTTGGAGTTTACCCACAAAATTTGGGATTTTCCCCCATTTTCATTATTTTCTCAAAAAAACTTAAGGGAAAGGGAAAAGAAGAAACTTGTACCTCAAAAAATAAGAAACGAGTTCTTACATAGTGGGTCACCAGAGTGAGTTGTGATGCTTAATCTTCGAATGGTAGCTCATTGAATGGCGACTCGTCAAAAGGTATCTCACAAAAGGATATCTTCTCGAATGGTGACACATAGAACATTGAGTCACTGTATGATGACCCACCAATGGAATCACATCATCAGTAGATCGTGTCGATTACTCATCCAATGATGAGTCACCCAATGGTGCCTCACCCACTAGTGCCACAAAATTGTGAGTCACCTGACTATGGGTTATTTTCAAAAGTTTTACAAAATTCATATATTCTTGAATATTTTCTAGTTTCACCCCTTTAATATTATATTGGAGGTAAAATGAGTAAAATACAACATTTAAATAGTTTTTTAGCTATTTCATGGGTTATGAATCATATATTTAATTTCATAAAAGCACATAAGGCTCTTAAATGGTTACATAAAATGGTCTTGGATAATATACAAAATTAATAGATTTTGAAATTATTTCTTACATTATAATATGATTCATTCATTATAAATTATAAAACCACTCTTATATTTCTGTTTTCATTTGATATCGATACAAGATGTTCCAAAAAAATATCATTAATGAGTGATCATGCATTATGTGGTGGCCTTCGTATCATATATCCATGGAGCCATGAGAACCTCCTGTTTGGAATATGTTTTAGGTGTTGAACCCCTATTTCATGATTTAGGGATCCCTTCATACCTAGTATTTTTGTATCATGTTGGGTGGGTGTATGAATGTTTCCCCTGTGAAGGTAGTTGAATCCATATTTAATACTGATAATTAAATCGGTTTTAATAAGATAAATTGTTGCTGGAAAATGGTGACACATGATTCAATTTCTTTGTTTATTTATATAGTGAGTTTTATGGGATGTATGCATAATAAAAATCACAGTTTTCGGTGGAATTTTATTGTGTATTTTGGATGAATTGGTATGTCTTGTTGTTGGTCATGTGCAGAATATTAATATATATATATATATATATATGAAATTGATTATCCACGTAAACCTGGTAGATAAATGGATGCATCATGATCTAACTTACTCTTTGAAAACTCTTTGATTTTTATTGTTTAATTAAGGAATGATTGTTTCCTAAACCGGAATACACCCTCCCTTGTTTGGTGTGGTAGTCTGCTTTTTGTGGTTTTTCCGGTCTACTGACTTATATGGATGTGAGTTACTGGGTTTGAGAGCACGACTATATCGTAGGGTGGTACATGTAGTTTAATTGAATATTAGGATGAGAGATTGACAGATTGAGGAATGGATGTGATGTGTTTGAGCGGTGAGACTGTATTTCTGGTTTTTTCTATCATTATGTTTCTAGAAATGAAATGTGTGGTGTTGTTACCTAGTGGGGCTTTGGGGGGTTGGTCATGATGAGATGTGTTTTTGAGTTTTACTGATAGTTTGGGGGTTTCGTTTTTGAGAGGATTTATTGGGGAGTTGATATTGAATAATAATGATTTTTGTGGAAGTTATGGGTGTTGGATAGAGTGGTAATATAAATTATATTTATTTAATGTGGTTCTTTTTCATCTACATGGTTTATGTTGTGTGTATTGTTCCATGATGTTAGTATTAGTTTATCAGGTAGGGATGGAATGAATAAATGGTTTCCTTAAAAAATGATAATTCATTAAATGAGTTGGCATGGATTTTTTAATTCTGTCTTGTTATGATGCATTATTCATTTTATCGACCTCTAAAGTGGCTGTTTCAAGTGTTTATAAATGAATTTTTAGGTAGTAGTAGAGTTGTTAGTATCATTAGGTGGTTGTTTTTTATTGGAAACCAATATATTGGGCTTTAGTGTTTTATATTATATATATACACCTATATTTTTCATGTGATTTCTATATGAACCCCAATATAGTTGATCCGTATGATCTGAACACCCCCTTGTCATGGGGGAGGGTGTCATTACAAAACATCCTAGTGGGAGGTAGATGGTTGGCCGCACTCTCTTCCATACTCTCTCTTCGAGGAATTGTTTTCCCATGATCTTTTGGGTAGGTTGTTGTTCGGAGGCCCAGGTGTGTGAGGACTAGTTATGTTTTCCTAGTTGTCTACATGATGAGATGAGTTGTGGTTTCTTAGGTGTTTTCAGGTTGATTTTTTTGAGTTCCTAGGTGTTTTCATGATTTAACATGGTATTTAGCCCAAGTTTATATGGGTTAGATGTTGAAGTGAGTACTAGAATTGTACAGGTGAGATGTGATGAGATTAATTTTCATTGGTTGTGGGGAATGATGTGAGGCCTAGGTGTGTGATGCAGGGTTGTGATGTGGTACATTCAGAAGGGATGGAATTACCAGAACATTTTATGTTAGGGTATGAGTGTGTCTAATATTTTGGAATGTGTGGTGGGGACCCTATCATCAATTTGATCTATATTACTTTACATGACATGAATTATTTGGTGATAATGAATTTGGATAGGTTTGGGTGACAAGTATACCTTGTTAGGTGTTGTTAGAATCTTTTTTCTTCTACCAAGGGCATTATAATTATTTCTACTTGTGAACGAGAGACATTGGTTTTCCAACTGAGTATACTTGTATGCTCAACCTATATATATAAATTTCATTTATGTTTCTTGTCGGACTATGGGGTCCATGATAGACATTAATAGCTCGAACATTGTGATAGTTATTGCATCACTACTAAGCATTACATTTTGGTTTTTACTTTGTATGTTTTCATTGTATTTATAACTTTATTTATTTAAACTACCATGTGTTATGAATTTTGATTTTTCTTTTATATAGTGCTCAGAGTTATTTTGGGTGAGTAAATATTATCTCCCGATCCTTTTTTTCTAATAAAAAGTGTAACAACGCCCATTTAATGAGATTTTATAGCCTTAGAGAAAGTCCCTACCCAAGGGCCTACTAGAGGAAGGACTAGGCTTCCATTATCTCTCTTCCTTCATTTCCAGCTCAAGAGGGGAATCAATGGGGGTAGGGGTCATGACAGAATGGTATCATAGTTGATGGATGTGATATATGATGGAGCATTTAATTAGGCATTGTGAAGATTCCAACCATCAGTAGGGAAACAATATAATGTTTTCTTGGTGTTTTACATAGCATAGGGAAGTCCAGTTAGGACATAGGATTTTATACCCTCCTGGATTTGATGCATCGGTTCTAAGTCTAGAGAACAGTCATGTTAGGATACAGTTTTTGAAGTGTAATGACACTAGGAAAGCTACATGTACCACAATGACTTGTGTTCTTGTTCAAATTGGGTGTTTCGGGGAATTTAAATAAAAACGAGTTAAAATTTAGTGTAAATAAAATTCCATACTACTTGGTATTATGATCTAATGAATCAATCTTGATATACAGGGAAATTACATTACATTTTATGAATAAATAATACATTACACAAACAGACACCCAAAGACTGTATTAGTTTAGTGTCATTGGGAACATGAAACATAATATTCTAACTTGCTGAGTGATCTTCAACATCTCACTTAATGATCATACCATTTAGTTTTCCTACCTAATAATATTCATTGTATCGTGGGGAAAATAAAACATAAAAACTGTGACCTCAAATTCATATTAAGTGTAAACCTTAATAAAATCAAAGAAAAAATACCATAAGAATGTCAAAAAATGAACATAAATTTTGAATATCAAAATTGTGAGTCAGGGTAAAAATCACGGTAGTACCTAAGGCATAGATCAATAGAAAAACATTATCCCTTATAAAATAGAATTTGAATAAAATAGGGAATTGTGGAAAAAAAATAAGCACAAAATATGATTTCTATAGTACCCAAGGAATTGCTGCTAAGACCATCATAGTGGAGAAAGTCCATTTCCGAATCATCTTTACTTGTCATTCCAAACTTGTATTACTAAACCATATTTACATTCCATTCCAAAACTCTATTAGAGGACCAGATTTACATTCCATTCCTGCTACAATAATCCCATGGGGTTTAAATATTTACCCAATTCATTGGAGGGAGATATAGGTCTCACCCATCTCATAATGAAATCAGTTTTACGTGTTCCACAAAATCAAAAGCCATTAATCATAGCATAACTTAAAGAACAAAAAATGGGTTTCTTAAACATCATTCCATCATAATCTATATAAAATAAATATTTAAAAAAATATTTCAATCATAAACACAATTAAATCCAAGAAAAAATACATATAGGAACATAACCCTATGCCATTTTAGAGAGAAAATAATTTTGATAAGACACATGAACATAATTCTTAAAAAAGACATCCTTTCTTCGTCGAAATTGTTTTCCTTTATCTGAATGTGATTCAATTTTAAAATAAATGTATTTAGTAGAAATTAATTTTGAAATAGATTATATTATGCTTCATGGAAATTAGTTTTAATGGAACTGTAAAAACCCATTCAGGTTCTATATGTTAATAAAACATGTTTCGCATACATTTTCCTGAAAAGTAAAAAAGGTACCTTTGTAAAGACCCAAAAAATTCAAGAATTTTTTTTCCCTAAATAGCTTGGTTTTTTACGAGTCTGTAGATTCTGAAGGAACTTGATTCCGAGGCCCGGTGTGCCCAGAATCAATTTCTGATGTTATGTTTGGGTGAATTTAGTAAACGAACATGCAGGTTTGTCTATCTTCTGAACCGGTGCTCGGAATTGAAATATTAGGACACCGATGAACTCGCTGCTCCAGTGTTCCCTTAAAGGGACCTTTACCACATATGCATTTTATGCGGGTTGAGAGTTAATTTTTGGGGAAATTAGAAATAGTTAAATAAAATAGTTAGAACAATTTTATATATCTCTGGAAGTTATTTCATCCCATGGGAAGTTGTTGGTGGGTCCCACATACACCCTACTTCCCATTTGTGGAAATTTGAGAGGTGGGGCCCACACGAGCCCCAACCATTCACCTCCCATAACTCTATTGAAATATCCTTTAACCCCCTGGAATTATTCAGCTCCCTTTTAATGTGAAAACTCCCCTTTATAAATGGTAACTTTTCACCTACCTCTCTCCCTCATTAATGTACTTCAATACTTTTTAATTAATGAGTTCATCCTATTAAATTAATTATGTTGTTTGAATTTTGAATGGACTGTGTGAATAAAAATAATGGCTTTGCTATTATTTTATTTATGGGGCTTTCGTTCTGTTGAGAGGATTGGGTGAGAGATCTTTAGAGAAATAATGAGGGGTGTTCTTCTCTCAACGAAGAAAACCAACCTTCCAACGAAGAACCTACATGAAAAGTCACTCATCGTCATCAATCTTCAGCCAAACCAAAAAAGAAGGAGCCACTCGTGAGGAACGCCGACGACATGCCATCTTTGGCATTTCTTCCTCGATGTCAATGAGTTGACGTCGTCTCCCCATGATGTCGTTATACTTTGATAATTTTCCTTTTTCCACTTCTCAACGATGTGAAACGTCAAAATCAAGGTATGGGGTTTTGGTTTATTTTATATATCTAATTAAACCCTCATGTATGGTCATTTAATTGGCTGAATGATATTTTGAACCACTAACGATGTGGGTACAGACTAATGAACAAGTCCAAACCCATCGTCATTGCGTTCTTGATGAGCGGATTGTTTGGTGATGACGAAACAGGGATGTAACTTCAATTTGGTGCATTCACAGTAATGTTCAGGTCCTGAGATGACCGTCGACGCAGAAGAAAGCTAAAGCAGACCACCGGAATGACTTGGGGGGGCTCGCGGAACATCATGGCGGAGCGGGTCGCCAACGACTAGAGGCAGCGGCTGGCGCTGGCCGGCCGCCTAGAGGTGGCGGCGCACCTGCGTGTTGCTGGAGGAAGTCTTCCACTGCAACAGTCGTGGGGTGATGCAGCGGATTCCACAGTTGTGCGGGATCTGGGACGGCAGGGCAGCGCCAGCTGGCACCGCCGGTTTCAATCAATTGGGACCCCACCCCGCTCCACGCAACCCACTCAGCCAGGCTGGCCGAGCCACGAACTACTGCGGGCCGGGCTGCGCCCGGCTAGGCCAGACCTGGACCCAGGTCAGGCTACCCGGTGCGGGCCGACCCAGGATGGGAGGGGCCGGGTCGGACCGGCCTTAGACCCCCCCTTTTCGGTCCGTTTTCATTTAAACGCCAATAAAATGATCAACAAACCTCTGACAGGCTCGCCTTCAGTTTCATAGGAATCCATGGATTGAGACGGTCGTTTCATTATATTACACTCAGGGTATTGGCGATGTTTGGGTATGGCCGGGTTGGTTCGAACCCGAAACCAACTAGGCCCTCAGAGTAGAAACGCTTATAACATAAGGATCAGAGGTCCGATTAACGTGCCATCAACTACGTTGGATTCCTCTTGATGAGATGGACCTTTTTGCATAATCCACATAGGATTCAGTTGTGTTTTGAGTATTGACGGGGTGGATTGTATCCGAAATCGAACCGGGCCCCTAGAACAAAAATGCTAATAACTCATACACCAAGCGTCTTATTGACACGCCTTCTGTTGTGTTGAGACACCTATAATGAGGCGGTACCTTGAGATACTTACACGTGAAGTTACATGACACTGGGAAATATCGACCAGTAGATCGTGGAGCAGACCCTCCTGGAGGCAAGCGTACAAAGTGCAGAGATCAAGTAGCCGGCTGAGAATTGATGACTGCCGATCGATCAATACGAAGTGATTCAGATGGCCCATGGGGGTGCGCTTGGTTGTAACAGATGACCCATGGTGGAGGAGCACTTGATCTTAGTGGCAGACCCATAGTACTCAATAGAAGGAGTACCCCTGTAGGCTATGAGGGGTCCAGTTGGTAGTAGCGGCAGACCCATGGTGGGAAGCACTTGGTTATTGCAGCAGGCCCACAATAGTCAACAGGTGAAGTACTTCAGTAGTCCATGGTTAGTGGGAAGCACTTGGTTATAGCGGCAGGCTCACTGTACTCAATATAGGAGGAGTTATCCAGCATTCGTGGCTTTGACATCATGAATAAAATCCTAGTTTGAGCTGAG
Organism: Viscum album; assembly: GCA_963277665.1. Taxonomy (NCBI): domain Eukaryota; kingdom Viridiplantae; phylum Streptophyta; class Magnoliopsida; order Santalales; family Viscaceae; genus Viscum; species Viscum album. The sequence continues at coordinate 640,806,833 of OY728157.1, forward strand.
TCAATGACATTGGTGTTTTCCTCATGATTGAGATAGATTACTTAATAAATTAAGTATATGTATGTGCATATATCTAAGTAAAGGTTATCTGTTAAGATTTTATTTGTAATTTATCCTTGATAGATTAAGTGAGACCTTGAGGGTCTCGGGGTCCCTACTGAGTATTGTTATACTCACCACTGCACGGGCTATGCCCGCACCTCGTTGTGTTGGATGTAGACGACAGACAATGCTGACCGAGGTAGAGTGTACGAGGACTGGACGATACCCGGAGGTGGACACTTAGAGTGACGTCACACGGAGTAGACCGATAGATGTGTAGTGCTGAGGAGGACATCTGTACCTACCCTTCAGGTAGAAACCTGGAGTACGATCCAGAAGTTGCTTCAATCATCCAGATGATTGTATTTACATTTGTACATTCATTCAGTTGTAGCAGTACCTTTCTGTTGGGCTTGTATTTCGGCCCCTTGTACTTTCAGCACGTATGTTACAATGATTTACATAGTGTTTTCTTCTTCTTGTTCTCTGGTTGTGTGAGTTTACGTTTTATTACGGGAATTCCATCCCAGTTATAGGGATTTACGCCTTTGGTGCAAGTCACCAGCCCCTGGCCTATGGAAGGCAGGCTTGGGGTAGTTACGACACGGGCCCCGGGGGACGGGTCATGACAAATTGGTATCAGAGTAGTCGGTTCTACCACAAAACATAAAACTCGGATATTCTCTTTCTGTGAAGGAATAGGGTTAATGGTACTAAGTGTGGTCTTCCGTTCAGGGAGTCCAATGTTGGTGCGGGCGACCGACGTATCCATACACCAGGACTTTAACTTCTGATTTCCGACTCAGTGCATGAAAAAACTGATTGTGTGTGTGTTTTCAATTGTTTTCCATTATGTCAGCTCAAACCAGGTCAACTCACCAGGTATAGACTTTTGACTGTGTCGCATCTGTTCCTTTCAGGATTCCTCTCCATGGACGACCAGATAGGGCCTCGAGAGTTGTACATACCGGCAGCCCGCCAAGCGATGAGGCCTCAGTACAGGGCCATCTACCAGTTGAGGAACCCACGGAGGCACCAGCGGTACTACCAACTGTTGGGACACTTATGCCACCATCCCCAGAAGTAGAGAGTGCACACCGCTTGAGCGCGTTGCACGAGTTCCAGCACCAGAGGCCACCCAGGTTCAGGGGAGATAGGGGCCCACAGGCAGGTAAGGATTGGCGGGAGTCTATGGCAAGAGTCTTTAGACTAGTAGGGACACCACCAGACTTCATAGTTATCCTTGATTCCGACCTCCTATGGGAATCAACAGGCAGATGGTGGAGCCTGATGCTCCAGATTCACGATGAGGTGCACTTCTATGGGAAGAATTTGAGAGTCTGTTTTCGGCGGTGTTTGTACCAGCCACCCTTCGAGCGGTTCGTATACAAGAGATACTGCATCTACAGAAGGGTAGCATGGCGGTGCTGCAGTACTTAGAGAGGTTCACATACCTCTCACGCTACTCTACATATACGGTACAAGACCAGTTCTTCAGGGCCATGACCTTTGAGAAGGGGCTCGGGTGAGAGATAAGAGCTTCAGGTGTTTCTCATAGCATTCTGACATAGACATGGGTGTTGGATCGATCCCTCCTAGTGGATATTTTCCTTGTTGATCAATCTCCAGTAGCGGAACCCACCACTAGTTGACATGCAATGGAGTCTTCTACAGCTGGCAGTATACTGATGATGCATTGGTCCAAGAGGACCATACCCATTGGTGGTCGATCGTATGACTGAGGATCGTGTGTGCGAGGAACCTGGGGTGGAGAACGACTTACGAGGAGCAGATAGTGTTACTCTTGCGGCGGGCTTGGTCACATGGAATGGGACTGTCCGACCCGCCATACTAATGATCAGCGGATAGATGATGGACCTCCCATGAAGAGGCAGTGGTTCGATCGAGTTGGATCGCAAGGAGCAGGAGACCAAGGCAGAGGAGATTGGCATGCAGCTAGTGGTGGATGATGCTTCGAGGTGTTTCCACCACCACCACCAGGAGGTCTACCCCGACCACATGGAACGTTTGGACATGGAAGATCACAACATCCTGGAGCTGAAGCATAAGACTATGGAGCTCCGACGTAGGGGGACAAGATTCATACTAGTTCTAGGAAAGGAGGAATTTTTTCTTGGTGCTTCTAGTTTCCGTGTTGTTGTTGTTGGTTGTTTTTATGTGTCTTTGTACTCTGATCTGCAGTAATAAAAGAAACTTTTCCTCGTGACATTTTCCTTCATGACTTTTGTATGGTTATTACTAATAGGTTTTGGTTAAAACTTTTGAATTGAACTTCACTTTTGAGATTCCTACTGGAGGAGACCCATTAACCATGCACTGATGCTGACAGTGTGACTCAACCCTTGGAGGCGAGAGTAAAGTTTGGATCTCTTGGTAGTAGGGTTGAGGCCTTACGACGTCGTCTATGGCATGAAATAGTATCGTTCATGTTAGGATTGACTGTATTAGGAAAATAATGTGTTTCATCCAGGTGATGAGACCAAATTTCACTTTTTGACAGAGGAGAAATCACAACATCCCTTGTAGAACATAGACGAAGAAGGGTGTAGATGAGTTATTACAATTGGCTAGTCTCACCATTGTTCGTTGAATGAATGGTTCACAGTTTACACTAAATCTCAATAGTCTCAGGTGTGTCTTCTCACAGAAGGACCTGAACCTGAGACAATAGATGACCGAATTTTAGATATCCATTGTGGATAGGGATGGAGTCAACACATGTAGAACCTGAGATGGTTCAGGCTACGACGTAGAAGTTTCATATCATTCAGTAGAAGATGAAGACTGCACAGATAAGACTGTAGTCCCATGCCGATATGAGACAGAGATCACTGGAGTTAGTTGATGGATACCACATCTTACTACGGGTCTCACCAAGAAGAGGTCTAAAATGATTTGTCTCGGATGACAAGTTATCTCAGCGTTTCATCAGACCTTTCTAGGTCCTCAGTAGAGTAGGCGAGATGGATTACCTCCTGGCCCTTCCACCTCAGTACCACTTGGTGCATGACGTCTTTCATGTATCTAAGATGAGGAGATATGTGCACAACCCATTCCACATCATCGGCCATGGGGAGCTGGATATCGATGACAGGGTGACATTCATAGAGGTTCTAGAAGAGATTGAGGATCGATAGGAGCGGGTACTACAAGGATGGTCGATTCCACTAGTGAACTTTTTTTGACATCACGAGAACCTCCAGGAGAGCACATGAGAGCGAGATGCTCAGACGCGTACTCGGTACCCCTTTTGTTTCCCCAGCGTGTGTTGTAGCTTTACGGGGATGTAAATACCTGAGGTAGGAGTATTTTAAACACCAAAAAATTTCAAGGAAAATTCTTTCTTAAATACCATGGAATTTTACGAGTCTGTGGCTTTTGAAGGCACTTGATTCCAAGGCCTGGTGTGCCCAGAATCGATTTTCGATGTTCTATTTGGGTACGTTCAGTAAAAGAATGTGCGGGTTTTCTATCTTCTGAACCGGTGCTTAGAATTGAAATATGAGGACACTGATGAACTCACAGTGCCAGTGTTCTTTTAAAGGGACCTTTACCGCAGAAGCGTTTTATGCGGGTTGAGAGTTAATTTTTGGGGAAATTAGAAATAGTTAAATAAAATTTTTGTAACAATTTTATATATCTATTGAAGTTATTTCCTAACATGATAAGTTATTGGTGGGTCCTACATCCACCCAACATACCATGTGTGGATATTTGAGAGGCAGGGCCCACACGAGCCCCAACCTTTCTCCTCCCATAACTCTCTTCAAACCCCCTTTAACCCCCTTGAATCTTTGAACTTCCTTTTAATGTGACAACTCCCCCTTATTAATGAGAACTCTTCACCACCCTATCCACCTCTTAAATGTATGGAAACACTTCTTAATTAATGAGTTCAACCTCTTAAATTAATTATGTTGTTTGAATTTTGAATGGAATGTGTGAATAAAAATAATGGCCTTGCTATTATTTTATTTATGGGGCTTTCATTTTGTTGAGAGGTTTGGGTGAGAGAGCTTTGGAGAAATAGTTAAGGGTGTTCTTCGGTCAACGAAGAACACCAACCTTCCAATGAAGTACCACCGAGAAACATCACTCATCATCATTAATCATCATCCAAACCAAAGGAGAAGGAGCCACTCACGAGGAACACCGATGATGTTCCATCTTCAGCCTTTCCTCTTTGACGTCAATGAGTGGACGTCGTCTCCCCATGACACTGTTATAATTTGATGCTTGTCATGTTTCCACGGATCGACGACGTGCAATTTATTAATCAAGGTAGGGGTTTAGTTTATTTTATATATGTGATTAAACCCTCGAGGATGGGTGTTTAATTGGTTGAATGATATTTTGAACCAATAACGCGTTGGGTACGGAATAATTAACAAGTCCGGACACATCGTCAAATCGTTCATTATGTGCGGATTGTTTGGTGATGACGGAACGAGACCACAACAACGATTTTGATCCTTCAAAGTAAATTTCAGGTCCCGAGATGACCGACGACGCAGACGAAAGATAAAACGGACCACCGGAATGACTCCGGAGGCCCGCGAAACATCGCGGTGGCGCGGGTCACCGGCGCCAGCGATCGGGGGCAGCGACTGGAGGCGGCGGGCAGCGCTGGGGCCCCAACGTGCAGCCAGAAGAAGCCCGCCTGGGCAACAGCCGCGACAGTGATGCATCAGATCCTACGGCCACGCGGGATCCGGGACGGCGGGGCGGGGCCAGCTAGCGCCGCCGGTTCAATCAGTGGGGGGCCGCACCCCCCCCCCCGCTCCGCGCAAACCCGCTCGGCCAGGCTGGCCAAGCCGCAGCTGGCCGCGGGCCGGGACGGGCCGCAACCTACTAGGTCGGACCCGAACTCAGGTCGGGTGGACCCAGTTTGGGCCAACCCCGGGTGGGATGGGCCAGGTCGGACCGGGCCCAAACCCCTCTTTTTCTGGCCGTTTTCGTTTAAACACCCATAACATCAGCTAAGGACCTCCGATCGATCCACCGTAAGGTGCGTTGGAATCCTTGTATGGAGATGGTCGCTTTGGAATATTACACTCAAGGTATTGGAGAAGTTTGGGTGCATCTGGGTTGATTGAAATCTAAAACCAACCGGGCCTTCGGAGTAGAAATGATTATAACATAAGGATCAGACGTCTGATTGATGTGTCGTCAAAAACGATGGATTCCTATTGATGAGACTGTCCTTTTGGCATAATCCACATATGATTCGGTTGTGGTTTGAGTATGGCTGGGTTGGATTGTACTCGAAATCCAATCGGGCCCCTGGAACGAAAATGCTAATAACTCACAGACCAGGCATCTGATCAACGCGTCGTCGGTAGCATTGAGACCCCTATGACAAGGTGGTACATTGAGATACTTTCACGTAAAATTACATGACACTTGAAACTATCATCCAGTAGATTGTGGAGATGACCCTCCCGGATATGAGTGTACTGAGTGTAGAGAACTAGTAGCTGGTTGAGACTTGAAGACTGGTGATCGATCGACTTGGAGTGATTCAGATGGCCCAGTGGGGTGCACATGGTTGTAAAAGTAGACACATGATGGAGGATCATTTGGTTGTAGCGGTAGACCCACAATACTCGATAGATGGATTACCTCTCTAGGTTATGAGGGGATGCGCTTGGTTATAGTGCAGACCCATGGGGGGAATCGCTTGGTTGTAGCAGCAGGCCCACAATACTCGAAAGGTGGAGTACTTCAGAAGTCCATGGTTAGTGTTAAGTTCTTGGTTGTTGCTGCAGGCCCACTTTACTTGACAGAGAAGGATTTCTCCAATAGTCGTGGTTTCGACATCATGAATAAAATCCAGGTTTGAGCTGAGTTAATGAGCATTGTGTTTTCTTCATGATTGAGATGGGTTACTTGATAACATAGGTATATGTATGGAAATATTCCTATGTAAAGGTTGTATGTTGAGATTGTTATTTGTGGTTTATCCTTGTTGAATTTAGTGAGACCATGAGGGTCATGGGGTCCTTACTGAGTATCGTTATACTCACCCCTGCACGGGCTATGCACGCACATCGTTATGTTGAGGAAGACACAGAGTGCACCGATAAACGCGGACTGCGGAGGAGGACATATGTACCTACCCTTTAGGTAGGACCCCAGACGACGATCCAAGAGTTGCTTCCATCATCCAGCAGTTTGTCTTTTCAGTTGTACTTTCATTCAATTGTAGCTATACCTTTTTTTCGTCTTGTTTTCCAGCCCCTTGTACTTTCAACACGTTTGTTACACTGCTTTACTTAGTGTTTAATTCCACTTGTTCTTTTGTCGTATGAGTTTACGTGTTATAAATGCAATTTCTTCCCACTTATAGTGATTTATTCTTTTGGTGATAGTCGTCGGCCCCTGGACTATGGAAGGAAGGCTTGGGTAGTTATGACACAGGCCCCGGGGGACGGGTCGTGACAACCTTGTATGGTAAAAAAACAAAAGATTCCTTCCATACCATGTTGGAAAAGTCACGAATGGGTAAAAATGAAATTAAACATACATATATGAATTGTAAAAATATTATAAAAAAATATTTCTAAAACATGGATAATAATGATTAATAGATCCCCGATAAATACTTACATATACTAAATCATGGATAAAAATGAGATTGCAAAATTTTCCATCCCCATAGGTCTTATTTGCTTCCAATGTGTCCAAGAATCCTTTAAAATGATTTATAAAATGTTATTAACTTATTTCCGATTCATGGGAATCATATATGGTCATATTATCCTTTTGTTTGTTTGTAACAATTCATTTTTCTCGTTATTCGGGGTTATATACTTTATTATCATATGCCTGTTTTGTCAAATAGGTTCTAGTTCTCATTCTTAGGAAAAATTTATATAATTATAAAATAATTTCTTCATTATAAATACCATATATATTAATTAATTACATTTATTTATTAATTATTGATTTAATATCATGTTGAACAAATCAAATGTCATCAGGGAAACGGTAGTCCGTACGTACGCACGAGCGTCGATAACAGTCCCAATTTTTTTTAATTGTATTGATTTGAAATGTGTACTCTATTTAAGAATAAATAACATTTTATATTAATCATAAATTTTTATTACATAAATTTTTATACCCATCCATGTAATGTGGAGTTGAAGAACAGATTATACCACAATGTGGAGATGGTAAGTTGTACGTTAGAACCTGTGATGATTTCGTCTTTCTTAGGATGGATAGAAAGTTGAATATTTTTTTGTCATAAATATAATAACTTCTCAGTATATAATTTTTACTGGATTAATTAGTCAATAATGAAACAACAAATGAAGTGAAAGTATATGTAGAAATAAATATGAATGATTCGGTAGATGAGATTAACTCCTCTTTGATTTTCTCTCTTTAGATCTCATCTGGATGGAACTAGAGTTAGTCCTTTGAGATGACCAAAACCTATATAATATTTATAGGTATTTTTAGAAGAAAAAATAGAAGGTAATTTAAGAACATTAAGGCTTAGTGAGTTATGGAAAAATGAGGGGAGTTGTGTCCTTTTATGATTGAGGAGGGGGTACTTTTGGAAACCTTAAAAATGTTAATTTATAATAAAATCAAACCCCATAAAAAACATCCCAAATGTCCCAATTTAAAATATGAGATAATATATGGTTGTAATATCATCATCCAATTTATTTTATAAATGTTTCTATGCCCATTCAAATTGTATCATTTCAATTTTACTCTTAGTTATTCTTATTTAATTTTATCATGATTAACAAATATTTCAATATTAAAAGTGTTATATATTTACTTATTTGATGTCAATTAAGTAATAAATAAAAAATTTATAATCATTTAAAACATTTCATATTTATTATTTATATTTTAAAAAATCATTATTTTTAAATAAATTAATAAAACACTATTTAGATAAAAAACAATCGTTTCAATTTTAACACTATTCAAATTAATTATTTCTAAAAATATAAAGAAAATAATTTATCTTCAAAATAACGATATTATTATATTTAAATGAAATAAATGTTTTCTATAAAATACATTGGAAATGATAATTATCAAAAAAAATATATTTATTTAGATAATGTAAATAACATTTATTTGATATCTTCATTAATAAAGTAATTAAAACAATATTTTTAAATAATTTAATATACTTATCTTTTGATTAAAAATTAATAATAAAATACTATAATAAAGACATATTTGAAGTTTTTCATGAGAATATTTTCAGTAAAATTTATTTTCTATAAAATAAAAAATTAAAAAGTATATATTTATTAAAGTATGAATGTGAAAACTTTAGCATTCCTTTAAATTAAATTATAAAAATTTAATAATATATTCTATAAGGCTCCAAATGGTCACTATCATGACCTTTGAATCGTTTTTTTCAATATATAGTCAACCAATAAGATTTGGCATGTGTTTTGACATTTAAATGGGTATTATGATTTTAATAAAAAAAAATTCATTGCTTTCTCATCAAATAATTAATTTTTACATCATCAATGAAAAAGAATTTAATGTAATTATTTATTCCATAAAAGATAAAAATAAATTACCAGGATTTATTTAATTATTTTATCTTTCCATGGTCTCTTTAGTTTCAAAGATATCAGCTGGATATCCCTAAATTAATATTATTAAACTTATTAGAAATGTGAGTTTGACATTTTTTCACGTTCATTTGTTTTATTAATATCATTTTCAATTTCATTTTCACTGGACATTAAATAATGATTTTTTGGAAAAAATTTGTTTTGGGTATACTTTTATTAACCTAATAAGATTTTGGCTAGTTTAAGGATAATTTAATTATAAATATCATATTATTATTTACCATAATTTACCAGATTTACCATTAACTTTGGTTAATAATATTTCATGAATTACTATTCATAATATACCTAAATAATAGTAACATATTAAAATTATTTGGACCCATTGATTTGAAATATGAAATAAATTTTTAATAATTCAAAATAAAAATATGAAATTAATTTATGATTATTTCTCATTTCCAAAACAAAAAAGATGGTTTTTAAGAAGTAATAACTTATCAATGGATTATCATGTGTTTATGTCCAATTTATATGAGAAATTACGTCCAATGACAAATATGTGATTAAATAATAAAATAATAATCCAATTACAATTGAAAACAAATTAAAAATGTATTCTAACTTGATAAATAAATTTGATGAAAATTATGTTTTTAATAAAAAGGTAGTATTTTCATTATTCATTAAAATTTGAATTTTATCTGAAAAATAACAAAAAATCAAAAAATTTAATTTTTAGGTCCCTCTCCCAAATAAGAAGTTTATTTTGTGAAATGGATCTTATAAACATGTTAAAAATTATATTTAAATGGGAGAGCCATCAAAAAGTTGTAAAACTATAATTTTCTTGAAGAATACATATTTTATCTGAAAAATTTGAATTTTTTCTTATATAATGTTCTTGAAAATACTAAATATGACTTCTAATTTCATATAAAATTTAAAATTTGGTTAATACTATTAATTATGGCTAGTTTATATCCCATTAATTAATAATATTTTAACAATATATCATTGTTTAGTGAATCTATATATTTCATACAACACAAGATATCGAGGATGGTCGCTATTGCGTGTATCTAAAACCATGTAAATATTGAGTTTAGTAAATGCTTACTTTGGAATTTTGTATAAAATAATCCAAACATAATTAATTTATACACTGAATAAACTCTATAATCAGTGTTGTGTGAAATGAATTCTATCAAAAGAATCTCAAATTGTGTGTAATACAAGACAAAATTATTGTTGTGTATACTACAAGCTAATACGGTGTTGTGTACAACACCACACAATGATGGTGTAATGTACAACACAAGACATCAATGAAATTAGAAGAATCTACCTCATTCAATCTCATGGTGTTAAATTATACCCCCCCATAAAATTATTTTCTACCTCGAAATTCATCGGGGATAGAAATGGTTTTGTACATGAATGTTTCAATAATGGAAACCCATAATGTAGAAAGGAAAACTGAAAAATCATTTTAATTCAGAAATTTAGAAACATAATTTTTACAGAATGTAACTCATCATTATTCTTCCTAATTGAGTAACATAGGCGATATGTGGAAAAATTGATATGAAATAGAAATATAACAATCATGTTCGGATGTCTAATGATAGAGAATAAGGTTTGTAGGAAGTTAAATACAAGAAATCCATAAATAGTTGATGATTTAGGAGACTATATAATTCATTGGATATGAAGGTACTGGGAGAACATATTTGGATTTCAGGATCCATTCACATAAAGATGAATAATTTTTCATTAGAATAAATACTTACTAGATTTTGGTACAATCACAACATTTTTCGTGCCTTCAACAATTTCCACGTCATCTCGTTTTGAAAGAAATGACATTGAATTTTCCTTATTAATGTTCTATCATATCCTTTGATTGAATGATAGGTCATTCCATCTATCTCAACAAATCATTATCATTGGTATTCAAATATGCATAAGTCCACCAATAGTTAAATAATACATTAATTTAACAAACATGAACCATAATAAAATTTATATTATTTATAAATGGATAACATTACTATCATTTCAAAAAATAAATTATAAATCTTTAGAAATAGGTGAACTAAATCAACAAAACATTTTTCTCTAATATCTCAAAAGATAGTTCTTGGTTGTTACATTACAAATTGTGAATACATTAATCATGTATTCTCTTGAAATAAGATAAGAAAATGAATTACTGTATAACCATAGTGATAATAAGAATTGTGTCAAAATTAACTCTTTCCAAACACCAACAATACCAAAAAATATTTATACTCAAACCAAGATAAAAAATTCTCTTCATAAAAACCTTGAACACATTAATACTATCAATCCTCTCATTGTCTCCTTATCCCATAATTATGTGCATATCATGTTTTTTCAAAAATTATTTCAATAAAATTTCATGGTTACCAACACAATATAATTATGGAAAACCACAATGTACCAATACATTGATATTACAATATTCCATAATACAATAAATGAGATTCCACAATACTGTATTGGAATCCCATTACATGGACACTTAATCATTATACCACATCATTTTAATTATCAACATCACCAATGGTGATCTCATGTGACTTCCGTTTTGATTTTTCCTTATAAGGTTTTCTGACGTCGATCATCACTAACCCTCATATTGGGGAATTTGTTAGCATAATTCCTCATTTCCTTGGACTTGTAGAATTGATGGGTTGTTGGTGCATTATTTGTAGTATCTTAATTGCACATATCATTATAAATCTATTTCCCATTACTTTTGCACTAAAATTGCTGATGACCATATTTTTCACTCATGAATCATTTTCTAGTGCCTATAAGAAAATCTCCACCATGCTTCATTCCAAACATTGAGAATAAGGAAATATTAATATTCTTTTCACCAATGTTTTGAGATTTTCCATGGAACTTCATATTTCGTTTCTTTTCAAAACCATGATATGGATATGCAACAGAAGATTTATATTCTACCTTGATCCTGCAACACACAATATATTCATAGCTATTAATTTATATTTTAGATAATAACCATAGAAGAATTGGTTTTAATAAAATGAAGAATCGATATACATTAGATTGAGGTTGGATGATAAAGCCAGAATCATACCATGTATGTATTGTATAATATGCCTCGTATTTAACAGCAGATTCTTCATCATTTTTCATAAGCACAGGAAAATACATTTCCATATTTTTCTTAAGAATATTAGGGATTCACTTATTAAAAGAATTTTCTTGAACTCATACCATTCCTTGGATTCAATTTTATCTTACTACCTGGTATTCTTAATTGGATACCACCACCGGCCTACTTCACATTCAAAATGATAAATATCCAAAATTACTTTTTCATCTTCCAAATAGAAAGGGATTGAAAATATCTTTTCAGTGGTACTGATCCATTGTTTGGAAATAAGTGGATCAGATAACCCACTGAAATAATGTTGGGGTTGCCTCATGAAGGACTCAACAGAATTTTCATCACTTCTCTACTCATTTGGAAGTCCATAATGATCCATAGATTGTGTAAGTATAGCAATAAGATTTTTCATTTCTTCTCCCATAACATTTGTTTTTCTTGGAATACAATCATTGTATTTCCCAGTTCATTTATTGTTAACATGGTTCCTTTGGGATCCATCCATTTTCATTAATCGAAAAAGAATAGTATGAGTTTCAAAAATCATACTAGGAAAACAAAAAAATCACGGAGAGTACATTCAATCTCTAAAATCAATGGTTTAGTCCTTTTCAATTCATGGTCGTTGCCATAATTCTATAAATATAAACTATAGTCATACTTAACCATAATGACATCCCAAGACAGACCTTAGAAATATATCTTGGGATCCCACTAATGTTTTAGCATCTTAGTTTCCAGAGGATTACAAAACCTTCACTCTGACACCAAATCTAACAACCCAATCCTGATGTATATGAAAATTAAATTATATATGAAAAATACTTAATAAATGACATAAACAGACACCCAAATACGGTATTATTTTAGTTTCTTTGGAATCTTGGAACATAATATTATAACATGGTTAAAGATCTTAATCATCTCCCATAATGTTATTACCCATTTTTTCCCACCTAAAACATTTCTTTATATCCTGGGGAAAAGAAATCATAAAAAGTGTAATCTCAAATGATCAGTAAGGGTGAACATGAAGAATATGAAACAAAACATAAAATAAAGAATGTGAAAACATGAACATCAATTGGAATATCAAATTTGTGATTCATGTAATAAATCATGATATTACGTCAGGCATTGATCATAAAGGAACATTTACCATGATAAAATTATATTGGCATAAAACATGGAATTGTGTTAAACAAATAAGAACATAATATTATTTACACAGTAGACAAGGAATTTCTTGAATGACCATTATAGTGGACACATTAATTTACTAAACCGGGTCTACTTGTTCTTCCAGCTATGTATTGTTGAAATTGATTTACATACCATCCCAACCCTATATTACTGAACCAGATTTACATTCTATTCCTTCCATGTATATCTCAATTGATAAAAATTATTACCCTTTGAATTTTAGGAAGATATATGTCCCACCCATCTTATAATTAAATCACACTTACGTGTTCCACAAAAACATAAACTATTCATCATAGCATAACCAAATGAACAAAAAATGCGTTTCTTAAACATCAATACATAATTATCCTAATAAAAAAATGGATTTCATAAAAATAATTCCATAAAATAAAAAAAAATCCAAGTAATAATATGGATAGAAACATTGCCTTATGTCATCTTATATGGTGAATAATATTGATAAAACACATGAACATAAATCTTGATGAAAGTAACATTTCTTCTTCAAAAATGTTTTTTTCTCAAAAATCATGCATTATTAAAAGAAAATAATTTAGTTGAAAATAAAATTGAAATAGTGTATAGGAAGAATCATGGAATAAATACATCATGAAACCATGAAAATTTATTCATTCCATATAAGTTAAAAAATTCCCCTCTTATATTTTCAAGAAAAGTCATAAAGGACCTCGTATGTTAAAAAAGAATGTTTCCTTCCATACCATGTAATAATTGTAAATAATTGGTAAAGTGAAATTAATAATACACAGAAGAATAATAAAAATTTTATGAATTTTTTTTAAAAACATGGATATTGATGATAAATATTCCCCCTGTAAAAACTTTTATATAAACAATATCAGATAAAAATGAGATTGAAAAATTATCCCTTACCTTAGGCCTAATATTCTTTATATGGATATGATCCTCCCATATAATTATTTATATAATGTTATTAACTCTATCTAGAATCTTGGTTATCATATATGGTCATATACTTAATTTTTTGTTTGTAACATTTCCCTATCTCCCATTGTTCGGGGTTTTGGTGATTTATGATTTTATGCATGTTTTGTCGACTAAGATTTGGTACTCCTTTATAGAATATATTTATGTCATTATAAATGATATTAACATAATAAATAACATATTTCTTTATTCATTAAGTTTATATAATCATGATTTTGTGGTTATCATGTAGAATTAATCACATCACATCATACAGATGGTAGGCCATACGTATGCACGAGCGGTGATATCAATCTGTAATGACACGAAATTTTAAATAAATATTGTTTCCTAATTTTAAGTGTTATTTTATTTTATTTTTATACTCAAAAAAAATGTTTCATTTGATAACATGAGTATAATTAAAATGAGATTGTTGGGTTTTGACTGTTATTTGACCATTGGTCAATATGACCGCTGGAAACTAAACGTTTTGACTATTGTCTCTAAATACAAGCAATCTGGGTTAATTGATATAGAAAGAAGATTCGATGGCCTCACCCAGTAGTCTTGGACCGATCGAAGCCCATCTAACAGAACTTGGGAAGAAGGTAGCACCACTGGGCTTTGCTCTGGACCAAACCCAAGCTGAACATCATCGTATAAAGCTAGAACGGGATCGCCTTCGCGAGAAGTTCAAACTGATAGAAATTACTACTCGTGCGATGTTGCCCAAGCCACCCTCGGATTCTCTCACCTTAGCACACCTTACACTTAGGTCCTATGCTGGTGTGATAAGGGGATATGTAAGGAGACCGTAACTGTCTTGTGTAATCCTTTGTTTTAAATAAAAATTTCGATTTCTTTTATGATTTTTCAAATGACCGGATAAATATTGTATGCATATTTTTGATGAATTTTAGAGAAATGATATTTTAAATATGTTTATGTAAACCCTAAATAATTAAAAATGTGTAATGATTTTCAAAAAATGGTCTTCTACAATTATGTTCAGTATGAAATTTAGAGTCTAATAAGATCAACTTGATTTTTGATGAATAGTAAATTATGAATAGTGATTTTATGATTAGGATTGATAATGTGTCCAAATGGATTAGTAATCTCACTTAAAAAAAGTATTAAAATAATCTAGGCACTTTGATTAAGTAATGTGATTCAATAAAATGGTTAAATAACGATTTCATAAATTATTATTCAAGTATTAGTTTTTTTCAGATGAATAGTGTTTTTTAATTAAAATTTTAATTAAAAATATTTAGAAATATATTTTTATAAAAAGGACTTCATTTTTGAACTCAGAGCATCGATATTATGTTAAGGTAATTTTTGGGGATTTTTTTTAAGAAATAAATTTTCGATGAATAGTGTTTTTAATTAAAAATTTAATTAAAAATATTTAGAAAATTATTTTTATAAAATGGATTTCATTTTTGAAATCAGAGAATTGATATTTGGTTAAGGTGAAATTTTGGGATTATTCTGAGAATGTTGAATTTTCGATGAATAGTGAAAATATAGTTTTTAAGTTACGAGTGTTTCATGACATCATTAAATGATGTATTAAGTATATATTCAATATGGTCGAATTATGAATAGTAAGATAAGGTATGAGGTGTCCCAAGTGCCCAATACCATGGGCAAATACCATGGGCAAGCCCATGGTTTTGCCAGAACCACTAGTGAGGTGTCCCTTGGCCATTAATGCCTTGTCCCCTCACTTTCCCTATAAATACCCACCCTTTCCTACTTTAGATTTCACTCCCAACTCTCCCCAACGAAGTTCTGGTCTCCTTACCTTCCAAGGAGTCCTCCCAAGGTTCCCCCAATCTCTCAAGGTCAAAAACTTTGAGTTTCAAGAGTCACGTTTTAAGGTAAGGGATCTGACCTCTCTTTTTAATTTCAAGTAATCTCTTTTATGTCATTCCTTTTATGCTCCATGTTCATATGTTGGAGGATGTTCTTTTATACTACTCTTACTGCCCTTTTATGTTCATATAATGAGAGTTTCCCTCTTACTCTCATTATTTCGTTTTATGAAGTTTTATGTGGCGCCGTTAGGCTGCCGAAATTTTTGTAACGGATTCTTTCTCCCTTCTCATTTTTTTCAAGATCTATTTTCATGTAAAGTATTTCAAGTTACCTTTTGTTATGTTGGGTTATAATCTCTATATCTATCATACTGGACTCTTATGTTCATATGATGAGATACCCCATTTGATCTCTTCAATTCAGTATTTTGAAGTTTTAAGTGGCACCGTTAGGCTGCCGAATTTTTAAGTGGTTCTTCACCCTTCTCGTTTTGAAGTTCTACTTTAATGTCAATTATTTCAAGTTCCTTTTTGTTATGTTGGGGTATTATATCTATATCTATCATAATGGACTCTTATGTTCATATGATGAGAGACCCCATTTGATCTATTCAATTCAGTATTTTGAAGTTGTAAGTGGCGCCGTTAGGCTGCCGAATTTTTTTTATGGATTCTTTCACCCTTCTCATTCTTTTCAAAGTTCTACTTTCATGTCAAGTTTTTCAAGTTCCTTTTTAATTATGTTGGGGAATTATCTCTATATCTATCATACTGAACTCTTATGTTCACATGATGATAAACCCTATTTGATCTTTTCAAATCATTTTGTTTGAAGTTTAAGTAACGCCGTTAGGCTGCCGAACTTTCATATGAGAAATCTAATTTTTGTCTTTCTTCCATTTTTTTCATTTCAAATGGTATGTCCTTGAAATTTAATTACCATGATCATGTATCCTTCTTATTCTGTCCATCTACTATTTTATGGGTCATTTATGAATGTTTGACCCATTTTCCCTCTCTTTTTAATGTCTTCTAAAACCTCATAACATAGCCGTTATGCTGCAGAATTTCCGTCTCAAAATGTCTCTCTCTTTTTCTAAAGTTCTTTTATATTGTTAAGTTAATACTCAAAGCTCTTTCTTCTAAAGGGGTATTCACCTATATACCAAAATGTTCTATTTTTAAATTCTGGGATTTACATACATGAGACCCACCTTCCTTTTCTGTGGGTTTTAAAGTGACGTAAAGATCATGTCTTTAAATCAGTTTTTAAAACGTTATGATTATGAAATGAAACCCATTTATATTATGCTGTATGGTTTATTTATGAAATGTTTGATGATTATATATGTGTCTCACATGATAATAAAGGAAAATTTAAGGGTGCGCCCTGATAGCGCTCCAATGCATTGGGTAATGATGTAACCACTAGAGATTACAATTTTCACGATACCTTCGTGAATAACCATGGTAATTTTCAAATGACACCTTGGGGATGGACCTTGGTGATATGATCATGATTGTCTATGTTAAATGATGTAGCCACATCTTCAAGTTATGAAAAAGTTTTATTTTTGTTATGATATGCCTCTTGATTTCATTTTCATGCCTTAAAGTTCTTTTCATGACTTTATTGATGTATCTAAAGTTCATATGTAAAATGTTTCACTTGTTACCCTTGCTGGGCCTTCTGCTCACCCTTTCTTTTGATGTATGTCCCCAGGATATGAGATGCAGTAATGAGCCTAGGGTGAACATGAGGAGAATCCTTTCAAGTTTTTATGAATTTTTTTTTGCATGTTTTATGTTCCTTGTTTCCAAGACACTAAACCTTAAAGATCCTCAGTTCCGTGTAATGGAATGAAAGTTATTTTATAGAAAGACGGGATTCTATAGTTGGTATCAAAGGATGGTTTAGTTATTTGTGGAAATTAGGATATGAAAACTCTAGGATGAACCCTATAGAGAAGTTTAAATATAGGAAATCTTCCTGGTATTTTGGTGAGTATTGAGTAAGGGGTTGCCAAGCAAATACATCCCTGTCTGGATACGAGCAGGTAGAGGTGGCTCTGGCACAGATGTACATATGGGTAAAACCCAAAAACACCGCTTTGAGCTAGACTCGAACGGGAACTGGTACACGACAATGGGCCTTGCCGCACTCTTGGTTACGACACTCCCGGGGGATATTCTTTGGTAAATTCATAAGTTTGGTATGAACCATTGTTAAAGGAACAAAGATAAAATAAAATAAAGATTCACATAAGAATATATGATCATGGATAACCTAGATGGGAACCTAGGGGATCACAAGTTAGGGTATACTTTTCATCTACAAGTTATCCTTATATGCTTTAAGTTCCTTTTCATGATTATTGGTTAAGTATTTAAGCCTCTAATTATACTTTATCTTCTTAGTTAATGGTGGGAAATGGAATAACGTGTCCCAACAACCAATGTGATAGGAAATGCGACAATTTCCGTATTAATATGACAGAGATGATTAGGGGATTAAAAGATGGTTATTATTTTGGAAGACCTTCACTATTTTGGGGACCCTATATGATCGAGGTAAATAGATTACTATAGTATTTTCATTGAGGAGTAAGGTTGACTTATATTTTGAAGAATTGATGAATTTAAGGTGGAATTATAGTAATTTAGGTTACTTATGGGAATGATTAACCTATCTTGGGTAAAATATGTTTAGGTTAGCTACTTTTGTTATAATATTTTAGGAGTGGTTGATTTTGTCTGGAGATGAACAATGAAGTTGTTTAGGAAGACTATGTTATCAAATCCTTCTTGTATTTGGGTTTCAATCTTAGTTTGGTTTATTTTGAGGAATTTTAAGGACCGTTATTTATGGAATGGTCTATGATGAATTTTGGGTAGTACCATGGAACTTTGGAGATTTAAAAGTAGTTTCCATTCCTATGGGATTCTTTCTTTTTGAAGAGTTGTTTTACATTAACATTTCTGTTTTTGGGATAATGTTTAAAGAGAGAAGAAATAGATAGTTAATCTTTCGTAGATTATGTGATTCTATAGAAGATGATTCTTGTGCTTTTATGAGACCAAGTGTTTTTGAAGTCTCATCATTTGGAGAAAAGATTAGTGTTGGTAGGGACTTATTAAAGGATGAAACTATACTTGAAGGTAGGTATATTTTCTTATGTTTCTGTTCTATGTAGTAAATGAATTCATCAAAATTATGAAAAGAAACGTAAAACAAAAATGTTGTTGGTTTACGTTTCCTACTAGGTAATCAAAGACCGTTTACACACATCATAAGTTTGGGATTTTCTTATGGTTAACTTTCTCCGAATCATGTTCTCTATCACTCTCCCTCAGAACTTGACCCTTGGTTTTCTCCTCCATGTCCATGTTTTCCTACATGGAATCCTAGTGTGGGTTAACTCGGGTGACCTTTGTACTTCCCTTTCTTTCTTTTAACGTAATGGTTTTACTGACTCCTTTTCCGATGTGGGACTTTCAATGAAATTTCAAAACCCAATTTTGAAAAATTGCGAGGACGCAATTTCTTAAGGGGGGAAGATTGTAATGACCCGAAATTTTAAATAAATGTTTTTTCCTAATTTTATGTGTTATTTTATTTTATTTTTATACTCAACAAAAATGTATCATTTGATAACATGAGTATAATTAAAATGATATTGTTGGGTTTTGACTGTTATTTGACCATTGGTCAATATGACCGCTGGAAACTAAACGTTTTGACTATTGTCTCTAAATACAAGCAATCTGGGTTAATTGATATATAAATAAGATTCGATGGCCTCACCCAGTAGTCTTGGACCGATCGAAGCCCATCTAACAGAACTTGGGAAGGAGGTAGCACCACTGGGCTTTGCTCTGGACCAAACCCAAGCTGAACTTCATCGTATAAAGCTAGAACGGGATCACCTTCGCGAGAAGTTCAAACTGATAGAAATTACTACTCATGCGATGTTGGCCGAGCCTCCCCCGGATTCTCTCACCTTAGCACACTTTACACTTAGGTCCTATGCTGGTGTGATAAGGGGCTATGTAAGGAGACCATAACTGTCTTCTGTAATCCTTTGTTTTAAAAAAAAATTCGATTTCTTTTATGAATTTTCAAATGACCGGATAAATATATTATTCATATTTTTGATGAATTTTAGAAAAAGGATATTTTAAAAATGTTTATGAAAACCCTAAATAATTAAAAATGTGTAATGATTTTCAAAAAATGGTCTTCTACAATTATGTTCAGTATGAAATTTAGAGTCTAATAAGATCAACATGATTTTTGATGAATATTAAATTATGAATAGTGATTTTATGATTAGGATTAATAATGTGTCCAAATAGATTAGTAATCTCACTTAAAGAAAGTATTAAAATAATCTAGGCACTTTTATTAACTAATGTGATTCAATAAAATGGTTAAATAACGATTTCATTAATTATTATTCAAGTATTAGTTTTTCCGGATGAATGGTGTTTTTTAATTAAAATTTTAATTAAAAATATTTAGAAATATATTTTTATAAAAAGGACTTCATTTTTGAACTCAGAGCATCGATATTATGTTAAGGTAATTTTTGGGGATTTTTCTGAAAAAAATAAATTTTTGATGAATAGTGTTTTAATTAAAAATTTAATTAAAAATATTTAGAAAATTATTTTTATAAAATGGATTTCATTTTTGAAATCAGAGCATTGATATTTGGTTAAGGTGAAATTTTGGGATTATTCTGAGAAAGTTGAATTTTCGATGAATAGTGAAAATATAGTTTTTAAGTTACAGGTGTTTAATGACATCATTAAATGATATATTAAGTATATATTCAATATGGTCTAATTATGAATAGTAAGATAAGGTATGAGGTGTCCCAAGTGGCCAATACCATGGGCAAGCCCATGGTTTTTCCAAAACCACTAGTGAGGTGTCCTTTGGCCATTAATGCCTTGTCCCCTCACTTTCCCTATAAATACCCACCCTTTCCTCCTTTAGTTTTCACTCCCAACTCTCCCCCAACGAAGTTCTGGTCTCCTTACCTTCCAAGGAGTCCTCCCAAGGTGCCCCCAATCCCTCAAGGTCCAAAACATTGAGTTTCAAGAGTCACGTTTTAAGGTAAGGGATCCGACCTCTCTCTTTAATTTCAAGTAATCACTTTTATGTCATTCCATTTATGCTCCATGTTCATTTGTTGGAGGATGTTATTTTATACTACTATTACTGCCC
Organism: Viscum album; assembly: GCA_963277665.1. Taxonomy (NCBI): domain Eukaryota; kingdom Viridiplantae; phylum Streptophyta; class Magnoliopsida; order Santalales; family Viscaceae; genus Viscum; species Viscum album. The sequence goes on from OY728157.1 coordinate 640,827,848, forward strand.
TTTTTATGTTCATACAATGATAGATCCCCTCTTACTCTCATTATTTCTTTTTATGAAGTTTTATGTGGCGTCGTTAGGCTGCCGAAATTTTTGTAACAGATTCTTTCTCCCTTCTCATTTTTTTTCAAGATCTATTTTCATGTAAAGTATTTCAAGTTCCCTTTTGTTATGTTGGTGTATGATCTCTATATCTATCATACTGGACTCTTATGTTCATATGATGAGAGACCCCATTTGATATCTTCAATTCAGTATTTTGAAGTTTTAAGTGGCACCGTTAGGATGCCGAATTTTTAAGTGGTTCTTCACCCTTATCGTTTTGAAGTTCTACTTTCATGTCAATTCTTTCAAGTTCCTTTTTTTATGTTGGGGTATGATCTCTATATCTATCATAATGGACTCTTATGTTCATATGATGAGAGACCCCATTTGATCTCTTCAATTCAGTATTTTGAAGTTGTAAGTGGCGCCGTTAGGCTGCCGAATTTTTTTTAGGGATTCTTTCACCCTTCGCATTCTTTTCAAAGTTCTACTTTCATGTCAAGTCTTTCATGTTCATTTTTAATTATGTTGGGGAATTATCTCTATATCTATCATACTGAACTCTTATGTTCACATGATGAGAGACCCTATTTGATCTTTTCAAATCATTTTGTTTGATGTTTAAGTAACGCCGTTAGCCTGCCGAACTTTCATATGAGAAATCTAATTTTTGCCTTCCTTCCATGTTTTTCATTTCAAATGGTATGTCCTTGAAATTTCATTACCATGATCATGTATCCTTCTTATTCTGTCCATCTACTATTTTATGGGTCATTTATGAATGTTTCACCCATTTTCCCTCTCTTTTTAATGTCTTCTAAAACCTCATAACATAGCCGTTATGCTGCAGAATTTCCGTCTCAAAATGTCTCTCTCTTTTTCTAAAGTTATTTTATATTATTATGTTAATACTCAAAGCTCTTTCTTCTAAAGGGGTATTCACATATATACCAAAATGTTCTATTTTAAATTCTGGGATTTACATACATGAGACCCACCTTCCTTTTCTGTGGGTTTTAATGTGACGTAAAGATCATGTCTTTATAGCAGTTTTTAAAACGTTATGATTATGAAATGAAACCCATTTATTTTATGCTATATGGGATATTTATGAAATGTTTGATGATTATATATGTGGCTCACATGATAATAAAGGCAAATTTAAGAGTGCGCCCTGATAGCGCTCCAATGCATTGGGTAATGATGTAACCACTAGAGATTACAATTTTCACGATACCTTGGTGAATAACCTTGGTAATTTTCAAATGACACCTTGGGGATTGACCTTGGTGATATGTTCATGATTGTCTATGTTAAATGTTTTAGCCATATCTTCAAGTTATTAAAAAGTTTTATTTTTATTATGATATGCCTCATGATTTCATTTTAATTCATTACAGTTCTTTTCATGACTTTATTGATGTATCTAAAGTTCATATGTAAAATGTTTCACTTGTTCCCCTTGTTGGGCCTTCTGCTCACCCTTTCTTTTGATGTATGTCCCCAGGTTATGAGATGTAGTAATGAGCCTAGGGTGAACATGAGGAGAAGCCTTTCAACTGTTTAAGAATAAACTTTTTTTTGTTTCATGTTTTATTTTCCTTGTTTCCAAGACACTAAAACTTAAAGATCCTCAGTTCCATGTAATGGAATGAAAGTTATGTTATAGAAAGACGGGATACTATACATTCCCATAATTATTAAATGGTATTGATTTTCATAGTGTACTCTATTTCAGAATAAATATCAGTTTATATTAATATTATGTTGTTATTACATCAATTTTTATACCAATCCTAGCATGGTGGTGATGGAAAATATATTACACCATGGTGTGGACACAGTAAGTCATATGTACGCACACATGGTAATTTCATCATTATTATGATGGATAAAAAGTTGAATATAGTTGTTTCATAATTATAATAACATATATGTATATATGATCTAGTGGAGTTGTTATTATATAATTAATCAACTAATTATGTATAAGTATAAGTATAATGAAATATGAAGGAATCTATAGAGGACATTACCTCTCCATTGACATGCTCTATTCATATGTCCTCATGATGGAATACGATATGCTATTTTGATAATAAAACCCCATATAGAATTTAACTAGGGAAGTTGAGAAGATAAATTGGTAGGGTATTGATGATAATTAATTCTTAATGAGTTGGGGATAAAATATGGATGTGGTACCCTTTTAAAATTGAGGTTAGGGGCACTCTTTGAAACCTCAAAAATGTTAATTTTTAATAAAACCAAACCCACTCCAAATCATCCAAAATGTACCAATATTTATAAATAGATGATATAGGGTTGTAATCTTATAATCCTAATAATTATAGATAGGTTTATATGTCCTTTCAAACCATATATTTTCAATTTAACACTTAGTTATTCAATTTCATTTTGACTAAGGAAACCAATATTTCAATATTAAAAAAGTAAAATATTTACTTATTTGATCAAAATTAGATCATAAATAAATAATTTTTAACATTGTTTACCATATTATAATTAATAAATATTTTTTAACAAAAATTACTTTATTTAAATATTTTTATAAAACACTATTTTGATTAAAAAAACAATAGAGACAATTTTGACACAATTCAATTTATTGAATACTAAAAATATAAATGTAACAATTTATCATTGAACCAACTATTTTATTAAATTTATATGAGGTGAATGTTATCACAAAAGTTAATTGGACATATTAATTATCCTAAAAAATATTTATTTTAATATTGTTAATTACATTTATTTGATATCTCCATTAATAAAATTAAACTATAATGATTTTGTGTAATTATTAAATATACCAATTTTTGAGTAAAAAATATAAATAAAATAAAATTATGATGTTATTTTATTATATTTCTTGAGAATATATGTATTCCAATTTATCTAATATAATATAAAAAAGTAAAAATGTTATACTTATAAAAGTATGAATGCCACAACATTCACATTACATAAAATAATATAATATAAAGGTCAAAACCTGTTATATTAGACTCCAAATAGTCACTATCATGTCCATTGGATTCTTATGATCTATATATACTCTAAAAATATTATTTAGTCATGTTTTTGGACATTTTTTGGTTATTAGGATTTTAATAAAAACTGTTTCAACGATTTCTCATCAAATAATTAATTTTTAACATCATCTATGAATAAGGCTTTAAGTTAATTATTTATTCCAAAAAAAATTAAAAAAATATTATCAAGATGTGTGTAATTATCTTCACTTACTGAGACTATATATTTTTGAAGATATCACCAGGTTATCTTTATATTAAAATTATTATACTTATATGAATTGTGAGTTTAGCATTTTCTTCTTCATTGGTTTTATTAATATTTATATAATTATCATTGTTAAGTAAACATTAACTGAATATGATTCAAACCAATGGTGTTAAGGGTATAATTTAATTGTTATATTTAGATTATGTATGGTTTTTGGATAATTCTATTGTTCTTATCTTATTATTAGTTACCATAAATTACCTGACATTCCATTAACTATGGTAAATAAAAACTATCATAGGTACTATTCATAATATCCAAAATTAATAGAAAACAATAAAAAAAAATTGGACACATTGATTTCAAATATGGAATCAATTTTTAATAACTCAAAACATAGAATTGGATGAAATTAATTTTTTATTAACTCTTGTTGTCAAAATCAAAAAGTGGGTTTTTATGATGTAAAAACATAACAAAATATATTAATGTTTTTTATTCAATTTATATGAGAAATTACTTCCCCTAAATGAAATGGGATTCAATGATAAAATCATAATCCAATTACACTTGAAAAATGTTTAACAGATAATCTAACTTGTGAAATAAATTAGATGAAAAGCTAATTCTGAATAATAATGTTGAATTTGTCACTATTCATTAAAATATTAATTTTATCATAAAAATAAAACAAATTCTTCAAAAGTATATTTTTATGTCCCATGTCTAATTTGGATGTTAATTTTGTAAAATTAAAATTATAAAACTATCAAAGACTATATTTGAAAGTGGTGATCCATCGAAAGGGGAAAAATAATTTTTTTTAATTAAGTAATTAATTTATATGAAAATATTTAATTTTCTCTTATATCATGTTCTAGGAAATATATAATATGAATTCTAATGTTTCATAATATTAAATTTTTGGTTAATAATATTCCTAAAAAAGTGTTTATATCCAATTAAATAAAAAAATTTAATAAAATATCAATTTTTAGTGAAACCTGGTACTCTGTACAACACATGTTATTGAGGAATGCCTCTCTTGGGTGTAACATAAGACAAGTTAGTGTTGCGTGTAGTGCAAGCATCCTTTGGTATTTTTAATGACATAATCCTAACATAATTCATTTATAATTTGAAAAAAATATATTCTTAGTGATGCGTGATATTAATTAAATCAAAAGAACCATAAATTTTGTGTAACACAAGCCATGATTAGTGTTCTGTATTCTTCACGCTAATACACTTTTGTGTATAGAACAATCTAATCTTGGTGTAGAGTACAAAAAAATCAATTAAATTAAAAGAATCTATTTCATAATATATAGTGTTGTCTCATCGGTGTTCCTAATTTACATTTTACATCCCTAGAACCCTGTCATTGTCTCATTACAGTGCAAGATGTTGAGGCTCAGTAGGCTGACATGGTCGATCAATGGAGGGTTGATCAGGTTGAGAATGATGACTAGTGGTATAATATGGTATGGTATTTTCAGCGGTAGACTCTGGGGAAGTATGAATGTAGAATTCTACACAAAGAGATGACGAGTTAGATCAAGGAGAATGTGATCACCATAAATTGGATACAGGCCCAACGATGTGTTGGGTTCTTTTTATAGTGTTCCAGATGAAGGTAGCGACATGGTAGTGGTGGTCGATGTACCCCTGGGGAGAGGATGAAGGTTGATGTTTTGTAGGATGATTTTGATAAATAGTTCTGAGATGAATTCCATTCGTTGACTATGAAACATGATAAGAGAAATGAACTACTCACCCCCCCAATGGAAGTTTGTCCATATGATATTTGGGGATCAAGTTCAAGGATATCCTTTATTTTCATTAGTATCTTATTTTGGATGAGGATTATCATGCAAGATACCTAGGGGAGGACTTCATCCTTCTCCCCAATACATGTTTAATCCCGTTACTTTTCTAAAAAACATAGAGCTCAAATAGAAGTAATAGGTATTTTGGGGATGCAATAATGATAAGAACTACCATCATAGGGGAGTTAACAAATTTTTTCGAAGCACAAGGTTATCAACATCATGTATCAGGTTCCAGGGAATTCGATGCTCTGACCGGTAGGGAGACGACCTCACCACATTTCAACCTTTTAGTCCTTCTACCTATCTCATCATCTAGGTACTTTGTGTTTTATCAATGGAGCCTATGGTCATCTCCATGGTCTGTGCCCATAGACCATTTGAGAATAGTCTGGTGGATGTGGGAAGGTCCAGTGCCAACCATAATAGATGTTTCTAGAAAGGAAGTTTTAGCACCATGGGAAATATCATCATGCTCTATTGGGGGAGATGGAGAATATATGGGGAGACCTCAAGGTATTCCATAGGGACCACATCACATGGGTGGTTGAGGAGGTTGTTGTCACCCGAGGGGCAGAAGATTGGGGTGTGTTCAGTTACATTACATAGATGCAATAGTTCTAGTAGGGAAAATGATATTTCGAATTGTGATTTAATTTTTCTTTACACTTGATTGAACACTATTTCACTTTAGATAATCACACAAATTTTTTTCCACCATTTTAGCACATGCCCTGGGAGTAGATGTATTGATGATTCCTATTCCATTGATGTTGAGTACACTAGTTGGAGGTCATATAAACATTATAGATGTTGGTCAGGATGTTGGCTAATGATGAACCACATCAGTACTATAGAGATATTCTTCAATTACATATTCATATGTGTGATTTCATCCATGGAATCGATTGGTAGTTCTCTATGAAATCTAATATGAACTAATTATGGAGGATATTCATGTTTTCAGATGTTTATGGTCAACGTGTGGCCTTCATTGGTGAGCGGAGCTATTAGGTGGGTAGTCGGCATGTGGAGCCTCTTATTTTATTGTTGGATGAGATGTAAAAGGTATTCATACTATATAGTGTGTTTCTAGGGGGTTCTCTATAATTACATGTGAGAATGATGGATGGTGGTGGAAGTTGTTCATAGGCTACCATAAGATGAATCTAGTATCATTCAAGAACTATTACCCACTATCGAGGATAGAGTATCTTTACAACTAGCCGATTGGAGAAATATAGATCCCTAAATCGGTATGTGGTATTGTTATTTCCATGTTGAGGGTGTAAGGGAGTGACATTATTAAGACTGATATTATGTGATGGTATGTTCATGTTGAGATTTTGGTTTTTTCGTTTAGCGTTACCAACCCACTAGTAGTGTTCATGGACTCATGAGCTCCATTAATCATTAGTTCCTATACCATTTCATTATCATATTTGTCGATGACATCGTGATTTACCCAAATTCATAGAATGAGTATACTGAGCATCTGAAGACATTCTTGTAGGTTCTTAGATACCACCATCTCTATGGTAATTTTTCTTAGTATATGTTTTGGACTACATAGGTACACATACTTGGCCATGTGGTGTCCCATTAGCATGTAACAGTGGTCTCGTCGATGGTCAGGGCTATTATTTCTTAGGTAGTACACTAGAACGATGAAAAGGATCATATAATTCTCAGAATATAAGTCTATTACATCTAGTTTTTACCCAATTTCACCCGACATGACTCCTCGTTGAAAGCTCTGACCAGAAAAGACCAGTTTTTTTGTGGAGTGGGTAGCATCATGAATTGTTCAACTATCTCAATGGGAAGTTGGTCAGTGCTTTAGTACACTAATTTCCAGATGAATTCTTGATGTTCATGGTCTTTCATGATGCTTTATATCTGGGTTCGAAATGTGTGATAATGTAATAGTGGTGGATGATCACCTATTGGTATAGGTAGTTACATCTCCATGAATGTTACAATGAAACCCATGATCTAATGTTTGTTGGGACCAACCTTTTACTGATGTTATAGGGGAATTACCACATTGGGGAGTTCTTTGTTGTCTTCACATATCACAATATATCAAGGTATATCAATTCCCGGTGAGATATGAACATTAGATATTGAATGCAGACTGAGTATTTTCAGGAGTAGCACTTCTATATATCTTACACCTATAGAATGGGAAATGTCCTAGCTGATGATTTATACAGGATGTCGCTGAAGGAGTGTGTTCATGAATCAGCAGATGCTTGGAAGGAAAATGAGGTGTTAACCGCCTTCACATAGCTGCAAGAATTCATGGTATTATAGGTACATTGATTCAGGTGATAGTGTAGTATATTATAATGCATTATGTGGAGGACTATCAGTGAGGGTAATTAGAGTAAGAAGTGACGTGTGATCACATTGAACAAGGCGATTCATCCTATGGGATGGTCATAGGATGGTCAGAATCAAATTTTGTTACATGTAAATATGTTTTTTCAACTGGAAATGGACAAGGGAGTTTTCTTTGAGTTTCATATATCACCTTTAGTCATTAATCCACGAGTTTCCAAGATATACAAATTATTTAAGGTGTATTTTAGGTGTCTCAAAATTAATCGGGCTGTTACAGAGTTTGTTGGGAAGTTCTTAGACTTCTAGAATGTGAAGGCTGAGCATCATGTTAACAGTGGTTTGTTATAGTCCCTACATTTCCTAGAGTGGAAGTGGGATGAAATATTGTTCGATTTTGTCATAGGTTACGCAGGACTCATTGGGGGATGAGATGCATTTTTTTATTTTTGGGTTAGCTGACAAAATTTACTCACATTATAGCGATTAACGAGTCGGGAACAATGGATTCCTAAGAAAAGATGTATGTGTATGAAATAGTGTAAATTCATTTATTTCCACGATCCATTTTCCTGGATATAGATAGAATTTTCACCTCATGAGTCTATAAGGGATCACATCATGATTTGGTCACATAATTACGCCACAATATTTCATTACACATTCAGATAGATGTGTAGGTGTAGAAGACCATCCTTACATTTGAGGACATGATGTGGGAATGCATCATGTACTTTTTTTGGATCTTTTGTGTCACACATTCCTGTGTTAAATTTAAAATAAAATATTGGGTATCACTCTTCCATTCGTATGTCTCCATTTGATTCTTTGTACATAATACCCTGTATTTCACCCCTGTGCAGGACGATGGTTGGGGAGATAACTAATCATGGTTCATAGGTAGTTCATAGCATGATAGAGAAGGTTCATCTTTTCTATGATTGGGTGAAAGCAGTACATGAAAAGAATAAGTCATATGTCGATCATAGTAAGAGGCCCTAGGAGTATTAGGATGGGGACCATGTGTTTTTAATGGATTCCCATCAATGTGGGAATAATAGGGTTGGAGGAGGGATATATCTTTCATTGAGGTTCATCACTCTATTTATGTTGTGGAGATGAGTTGGTGATGTGGCATACCACTAGCAATTGCCACCATAGTTTGAGAGGATCCACACCATCTTTCTCATCTCCAATATTTTTTGGTATAGTCACGATGAATTACATGTCATTGAAGATGGATTGTTGGAGGTAGTATATGCCACATCATTTGTGGAGTGGCCAGTAGATATCTAGGATCATTGTGATAAGTGGTTTCACGAATGAACCATTCTGTTGGTTCAGATTTTTTGGAGGCACCGTGGCCTAGAGGAGGGTACATGGGATTGGGAGATGTGAATGTTTTCACAGTTCCTAGAGTTTTATTATGAGTTTATCCTTGTTGTGCTTCAATTTGTAATTAAATTCTGAATCATATTTTATTACGACTGGAGTTTTTTCCTTCTTCTGTAATTCTTGACAATGTCCTTACATGCGGTAATGGGAGGACCTAATTCTTAATCAAGATGCATCACTTGATATGTTATTAATCTCATGTAGTTGAGTCAGTGCCACCTAGAGTAGATAAAATCTTTACATGGATGGAGGAGTCCCATAATTCATTTTTTAGGAATATGTTGTTGTTATACATGTCTGGTTTGAAATTTGGTCAATTCAGCTAGTAGATGTCGGAGGTGTTTGTGGATGTTAAGGTTTCAAACCATATTTTTATCAACATAGGGGTGGTGTATAATTGATCCCTAATGTTGGAAGTGGTATTTGAATCATAGAAAGATCATTGGGAAGTATCTCAAGGGGGAGATGTTCCTATCAATTTATTTATTTGGGATTTTTTTCTCAAGAGATATGTAGATAATGAATCATGTCATAGGTATCTGAGGTAATTCATTACACCTCTATGCTATATTTTGTAATCAAAATATTTTGTTTTATGTGTTCTTGTTATAATGGTGACTGATTTTTAATTTTTCCAAAATATTATTTTTTTCAACAGTATGTTATCTAATTGTGACTCCGGACCGGTAGACATCAACAATGAGTCACATCGGTGACATGGTAGTAGTGGGTCATGATGAAGAGTCATGATGCTGACTCACTAAAGAGTGACTCACCAAATAGTACATCACATAACAAAGACACACCAAAAAGTATCTCACTGAATGGTCACTCACTGAATGGTGACTCATCAAATAGAGTCTATCTGAATGGTTATTCATCGAATGATGATTTTCTTAATGGTGACTCCCTAAATGGTGACTCTCTGAACAATGACTTAATGAACAGTGACTTAGTAATGGTATCTCATCACTAGTAGCTCGCTCAGGGAACACATCCAACAGTGAGTCACCCAAAAATGCCTCATCCATCGGTGACTCGCTATGGAGACTCACCCAATGGTGAAACACCCAATGGTGATTCATTTCCACTAGGTTTTGAATGTTCTTGTTTTTTATAAGATTATCTAATTTCTCCCAATTTAAATTTTATTAAATGTTAAATATAATATTTAAATGGTCTTTTAGTCCATTTTGAGGGTTATGGATCATATATTTAATTTTATAAATTTCTCAAAGGCTCCTAAATTTTCTTGTCGCGTGGTCTAGGTAATTTTTTTCCACTGATTGATTGGGAAACTATTTTATATACTGATATAGAATATGGACATTCTAAATCAAAGATACTCTATTCTCTTTGTGTTTTCCTTTCCTCTTTATAATGGATATTCCCCAAAACCATTAATCACCATGTGATCATGTATTGTGTTGTGGCCTTTAGATTTCATTTCCCTGGTGCCTTGGACACCCCCAATTTGGTATAAATAGGTGGTGCTAATAATTTGTTTTTCAAGGTAGGGATCCCTTTGTACATATTATTTTTGAATCACTCATGTTGGGTGAAAAAATGTTTCTAATGTGAAGGAATTTGAATCCAAATTTAATAAATATAAATGAATTAGTTTTAAACAAGTAAACATGAGCCGAAAAAGGGATTCATGATTATATTTTTTGTTTTAATGTTATTGTGAGTAGCATGGTTTTTATACCTACTAAAAATCATGGTCAACGTGGTCATTAGTTTTGAACTCGAGATTTTTGGTGATGGCTCATTGTTTAACATGTTTTTAATAGCACTATATTTATGCCATTTATTAACCACATATACCCAGTTAAATATATGGATTCTCATGATCATAACTACTCTATAAAAACCCTTGAATTATCAATGTGTAAATATAGTGTGTTTTCTAAATATGAATACACCCTACCATTTTTTGGGTGGTTGTGTGTGGTGTGTGATTGTGTTCTGTCCTGTTATTTATATGGTTTTGTGGAGTTGAGGTGGATATAATGATGATAATATGGGGTTGTATGGGTGTTGTGATGGAGTATTATGTTTATAAATTGATAGATTATTGAATTTATGTATAGTGTTTGAGTTGCGGGGATGATGTTTTGGGTGTGCTATGATCATGTTACTGGGTGAAATGGGTGTCGTATAGTTATACAGTGTGGCATTTGGGTTTTTTCATGATGAGATGTTTTTTTAGTTTGAATCTGATATGGTATGTAGAGACCCAGAAATTTCAAGGGAATTTTTTTCTTAATTTCTTTTGAATTTTTCGAGTACACAGTTTTTGACAGCACCTGATTCTGATGCCTGGTGTGCCCGGAATAATTCTATGAAGTTTTGTTAAGCATAAATTAACATGCGTAAGATGTTTTACTGAAAATGTGGAATAACTCATAAACGGTTACTCAGATCAGAAATCTGAGAGCACCGTCACGCTAAGGATGGATGTTTTACCCTAGGCGAGACTTAAGTATAGTCAGCGCGGGTCTCTGGTGAGAAATTCCAAAAATGGCATAACCGTAAATAAAATAATTAAATAACTTATTTTATTTTTCAAAATCTTATAACTCAAAATCGGTAACACAGATTAAAAATCTAAGACCCCCGCTGAACTCGTGAGGGTATGCTTTCTTTAAGCAGATACTAACTTTGGTCGGCACGGGCTACTAGAAGATGTTAGTTTTTGGCCATAAATAAAATAATTAAATGATAATTATTTTATTGAAAAATTCATAACAGCTAAACGCCAACTCGGATTGAAAATAAAAGAGTATCGATGGGTTCGTTGGGTGTGTTTTACTTAGGCAGAGCCTAACCTTGACCGACGCGTGTCGAGGTTGATTGATAATAATTTTCCGAACTTTTTTTCAGGTACATTTAGTAAACGTACATGCACGTTTTCTATATTTTGAACTAGTGCTCATAAATGAAATCTGAGGGCACCGATGAACTCGTAGCACTGGTAATTTATTAAAGAGACCATTACCGCAGTTGCATTTTAAGCGGGTTGAATTTTTGTTGTTGTTGGGAAAACTATATTTTGACGGTATCTTCCCCGTGTGACCTCGGTTTCACAAACTGTCAACGGCAGTGTGACCCTGACTCTGAGATGGAATTTATGAGTCCAGTATTGGTTATCTTTTTCGGTTTTTTTGGATAGGGTACCTGAAGCGCTCGGAAAATAAAAGATTTAATATTATTTTTAATCTTCGACCCGCCATAACTTAGTCGTGCGAGGTCCGATTGGAATACCGTTAGTGGCGATGTAATCCTGACATCAATACGGTTGATTCAAGTCTAATGTTGAATACAAAATTGTGGTTCGTGGCTCAAGCCCACGAAACACCAAATAATAATAATGTTATTATTATTACGGGATCTTGTATCAGACATATCTCTCTCATACGGTGTCGGAATGTCGAACTGTCTGCGAGGTTGTGACCCTAGAATTAAGATGGATGTTTCAAATCCAATTTTGGATATTTAAGTCGAGGTTGAGGAACGGGCCCCACGAGGCCCGGTTCGCGCGTGTTGTTGTGAAATTCAACTTTTTTACCGGCTATAGTTTTTGGACCAATTGGTAGTCCATGTCGTGTGTTTTTTGGTATGGATCACAATGATGTGACTGGTTTGGTTAACCGGTGTCATTTGAAGTACGGCCGGGTTGGTTCAAACCCAAAACCAACTGGGCCCTCGGGGCCGAAACACTTATAACTTGAGTTTCATATGTCTGATTGACGTATCGTCGACTTTGATGGATTCCTCTTGATGAGATGGTTATTTTGGCATACTTCACCTATGGTTTGGATGTAATTGGTGTAAGGCCGGGTTGGATTGTACCCAAAATCCAACCGGGCCCCTGGAACAGAAATACTAATAACTCTCAGACTGGACGTCCATTTGACGAACCGTCAGCGGTGCCGGTACTCTTGGAGCATATCAGTCCCTTTGAGTATACCCCATGGGAGTTCATGGTATTGTTTAGGTACGACCGGGTTGGTTAGTATATGAAACCAACCGGGCCTTGGAACAAAGATGCTAATAACTCACGAATCGGGCGTTCGATTGACGTGTTTTCTGTTGTGTTAATACCCTTTTGACGAGGCGGTCCTTTGTGATACATCTTCGTGGGAATTTGAGATACTTGGAGTATCAACTAATGGATCGTTGAGCAGATCCTCCCGGAGGTGAGCATACAGAGTACGATGACCTTGTAGCTGGCTGAGACCTGATGACTTCTTGTCTGATTTGATTCGGAGTGACTTGCATAGCCCAGTGGGGAGCACTACTTTGTGAGGTGTCAGACCCATAGTGGAGTAACAATACTTTGTAAGGTGGAAGACCTGCAGTACTCGACAAGATTAGTACCTCTCTAGGATATGAGGTGGAGCACTACTGTGTGAGGTGGCAGACCCATGGCGGGAAGCCCTACTTTGTGAGGTGGAAGACCCATGGTACTCAACAGGAGAAGTACCTCAGAAGTCTAAGGTTAGTGAGTGACACCTCAGAGTCGTGACAGGACTACTGCACTCGACATAGGAGGAGTTCCCCAGCAGCCGTGTTTTTCTTCATCATGAATAAAAATCCTAGTTTGAGCTGAGTCAATGACCTTTTGTGATTTCCTCAGATTGAGATGGGTTACATGATAACTTATGTATAAGTATGGGCTTATACCTAAGTAAGGGTTATATGTTGAGATCTTTCTTAGTGGTTTTCCTTGTTGGATTTATTGAGACCAAGAGGGTCTTGGGGTCCCTACTGATTATCGTTATACTCACCCCTGCACAGGCTATGCCCGCACCTTATTGTGTTGGATGCAGACGACGGACATCACTGACAGAGACCAAGTGTACGAGGACTGGATGGAACTTGGAGGTGGACCTCAGGACGAGTCGGTACCTGGAGGTTGACCTCACGACGAGTCGGTACCCGGAGGAGGTTGAAAGAATAGGGTGATGGGGAGGCTATCTGTACCTACCCTTCAGGTAGGATCTTTGGTGGATGATCCAGGAGCTTCTTGTAACCTTCCTGTTGTTCTGTCATTTTCCTTGTACTTTACAATTGGGCTTGTATTTCCGTCCCCCTTTACTTTCAGAACTACTTTGTATTAAATTTTACTTAGTGTTTACTTCCTCTTGTACTCTGGTTGAATGTGTTTATGTTTTATAAAGGCAATGCCTTCCCAGTTATCGGAATTTATTCCTGTGGTGCTAGTCACCAGCCCCTGGCCTATGGAAGGCCGGCTTTGGTAGTCACGGCACGGGCCCTGAGGATGGGCCGTGAAAAATTGGTGTAAGAGTAGCCGGTTCTACCACAGTACTTAGGACACTGATCATTCATTTTTGCGAGGCAATAGTGTTAAGGGTACCGAGTGTGGTCTTCAGTTCAAGTAGTCAACTGTCGGTCCGATGGCCAACGTATCCATACACCAGAACCCTAACTACTGATTTCCGACCTTGTGCATGAAAACACTGATTGTGTGTGTGTTTCTAAAAAGTTTTAAAGTCAGATCTAACCACATCAACTCACCAGGTATAAATCATTGTCCATGTCACATATGTTCAGGATGTCTCCACGAAGACAATTAGTTGGTGTTCCGAGAGAGTACTCAATGATGGCTCACCGAGTGATGAGGCTCTGGTGCAGGGCCCTCTTTCCATGTTATTTCCTTCGGGTGGTGTACCTCAAGCACCACCACCTGTTAGACAGCAGATTCCACCAGCCGTAATGGTGGATGGTGCACGCTGGAAGAGCGCATTACACGAGTTCCAGTAGTAGAGGCCTCCGAGGTTATGAGGTGAGACAGATTTCCAGGCAGTATTGGAATGGATGGAGGCGATTTATAGAGTTCTACACCTTGTTCAGATTTAGTAGAGAAGATGGTGATATTTACTACTGGTTTTTCCCAGTGAGTGACTGTGTGGTTTGTCCACAGAGTGATGAGGCTTTGGTACGTGGACTGATGCCTGAGATAGTACCTTCGGGTAGTGTTCCGGCTATATCACTACCTGTTGGTCAGTAGTTACAACTAGCAGTACCATTAGAGGACTCATGTAGGATTGGTTCCTTACACTTGTTTCAACATCAGATACCCCTCAGGTTCTGAGACGAGCCCGACTCACAAGCGACTGAGGACTGGCTTGAGGAGGTGGTTGAGAGTTTTCTAGAGCTTATACAGCTTTAGCAGGAGGACATGTCAGAAGCTGAGTATTCGTCGAGGTGTACCGATCATTCTTGGAACTTGATGACTACATTAAGATCAATGCTTTTGAGCTGGACCTCTGAGCGAGGTGTGTTTAAGGATATCCGAGTAATCACTCTTTCCTCTATGTATTCCTACATATGTTAGGGTGCGAGAGAGAACCTTTGTGGTTGAATGTTCATTGGCTGATCGGTTATTTCCAGTGAATGTTAGCAGTGGGAAGATATGAACTGGAGCCTGTCTCAGAGACATGGGTGTGTAAAATTTTCAAGAAGAGGAAGTGTTAAGGACAGATGAATCTTTAGAGCAGTAGACGTGGAAGCAGAGCTTGGAGAGCAGCATGAGGTGGTGTACATTTCGACATGTTACAACCACTCGCCATTGTATTCCCCGCTAGGCTCTGGGAGCTGAAGGGCAGGGGAAGAGAATAGCATCATGCGGTCACAGTGTGTGACAAAAGGGCTCTATGAATGATTTGAGGTACGGTCTGTGTCTACTACGAGCTGCCATATCAATAGACATAGGTACCAATCATTCCTTCCTTCCACGAATCTTGTATTAGACATAAAGTTTCCAGTTAAAACTGTTGATTTAACCCTCACGTCAGGAGATACCTTTGAGAGGAGTCTCGATAAACACACTTACGCCGACAGGTGTGATCTGACCCTTGAGGTGAGAGTTTCTGTTGGAAACTCTTGGTGGCAGTGTCGAGGACATACGACGTTAGTTTGGGAATGGACTGGGCACCCACAGCTCATACACAGATTGACGGTATTAGGCAAAAGGTTGTGGTTTACCTACAACGATGGGATTGGTTTTCATTGGTCGGCGAAAAGGAATCCCCAGACAGCACAGTAACCTCCAAGAGAGCACATGGGAGTAGAAGGCTCAGATGCATGCTCAGTTCTTTTTTTGTTTCCCCTAGTGTATGTTGAAGCTTTACGGGGACGTAAATCCCTGAGGTGGGATTAATATAGATACCCCTAAATTTTAAGGAAATTTTTTTCTTAATTTATTTGAAATTTTACGAGTACACATTTTTTGACGGCACATGATTCTGAGGCCCGGTGTGCCCAGAATAAATTTCTGAAGTTTTGTTAAGCATAAATTAATGCGCGTAAGCAGTTTTTCTGAAAAAGTGGAATAACTCTTAAAAGGTTACTCGCATCAGAAACTTGAGTGCACCATTGTGCTTAGGATAGAGGGTTTACCCTAGGCGCAAATTAAGTTTAGTCGGCGCTGGTCTCCGGTGAGAAATTATAAAAATGGAATAACCGTAAATAAAATAATTAATTAATTATTTTATTTTTCAAAATCTTATAACTCACAAGCGGTAACTTAGATTAAAAATCTGTGACCCCCATTGAACTCGTGAGGGTATTCTTTCTTTAAGAAGATACTAACTTTGGCCGGCGCGGGCCACTAGAAGAAGTTAGTTTTTGGCCATAAATAAAATAATTAACTGATAATTAATTTATTGTAAAATTCATAACATCTAAAAAGTAACTCGGATTGAAAATACGAGAGTATCAATGGGTTATTTGGGGCGTGTTTTACTTAGGTAGAGCCTAACCTCGACCGGCGCGGGTCGAGGGTGAGTGCTAATAATTTTGCGAAGTTTTTTTTGGGTACGTTCAGTAAACGCACATGCGGGTTTTTCTATATTTTGAACCGATGATCGGAATTGAAATCTGAGGCCACCGATGAACTCACTGCACTGGTAATTGCTTAAGGGGACCTTTACCGCAGTTGCGTTTTAAGCGGGTTGAATTTTTATTTTTGTTGGGAAAACTGTATTTTGACTGTATATTCCCCGTGCGACCTCGGTTTCACGAACCATCAGCGGCAGTGTGACCCTGACTCCGAGACGGAATTTCTGAGTCCAATATTGGATATCATTTTTGGGTTTTTGGATCAGGTACCCGAAGCGCTCAGAAAATAATAGATTTAATATTATTATTAAATCGTCCAAACGCCATAACATAGGCGTGCAATGTCTTATTGTCTTTCCGTCTGTGGCGATGTAATCCTAACATCAATACGGTCGATTCAAGTATAATGTTGAATACTAAATTCTGGTTCATGGGTCGGGCCCACGAAACACCGAATACTAATATTATTATTATTATTACGGGATCTTGTATCAGACATATCTCTCTCATATGATGTCGGAATGTCGAACCATCTGTGAGGTTACAACTCTAGAATTAAGATGGATGTTTCAAAACCAATTTTTGATATTTAAGTTGAGGTCATGGGGTGGGCCCCACGAGGCCCGGTTCACACGTGTTGTGGTGAAATGTAAATTTTTCACCGGCTATCCATTTTGGACCAATGGGTATTCCATATCGTGTGTTTTTCGGTATGGATCACAATGATGTGACCGGTTTGGTTAACTGATGTCATTTGAAGTACGACCGGGTTGGTTTGAACCTAAAACCAACCGGGCCCTCAGAGAAGAAACACTTATAACTTGAGTTCCGGATGTCCAATTGATGTACCGTTGACTTTGTTGGATTCCTCTTGATGAGACAGTTCTTTTGGAATACTTCACCTGAGGTTTGGATGCAATTGGAGTAAGACCGGGTTGGATTGTACCCGAAATCCAATTGGTCCCCTGGAACAGAAATGCTAATAAATCTCAGACCGGACAGCCGTTTGACGAACCGTTAGTGGCACTGGTACTCTTGGAGCATAGCCGTACCTTTGAGTATACCCCATGGGAGTTTGGGGTATAGTTGAGATACGGCCGCATTGGTTCGTATACGAAACCAACCGGGCCCCCGGAACAAATATGCTAATAACTCACAAACCGGGAGTCCGATTGATACGTTTTCTTTTGCATTAAGACCCCTATGACGAGGTGATCCTTTGTGATACTTCTTCGTGGTACTTTGTGATACTTGGAGTATCAAATAATGGCTCGTGGAGAAGATCCTCCCGGAGGTGAGCATACAGAGTACAATGACCTTGTAGTTGGCTGAGACCTGATGACTGCTTGTCCGATTTGATTCGGAGTAAATTGAATAGCCCCATGGGGAGCACTACTTTGTGAGGTGGCAGGCCCATGGCAGAGGAGAACTACTTTGTAAGGTGGCAGACCCGTGGTACTCGACATGAGGAGTACCTCTGTAGGCTATGAGGGGGAGCACTACTGTGTGAGGTGGCATACCCATGGCGGATGAGAACTATTTTGCGAGGTGGCAGACTCGCGGTACTTGACAAGAGGAGTATCTCAGCAGTATAAGGTTAGTGAGTGACACCTCGGAGTCATGTCTGGTCTACTGCACTCGATAGAGGAGGAGTTCTCCACCAGCCATGTTTTTCGTCATCGTGAATAAAAATCCTGGTTTGAGCTGAGTCAATGACCTTTTGTGTTTTCCTCATAATTGAGATGGGTTACTTGATAACTTAGGTATAAGTATGGGATTATACCTAAGTAAGGGTTATTTGTTGAGATCCTTTTTTTGGTTATCCTTGTTGGATTTAGTGAGACCATGAGGGTCTCGGGGTCCCTACTGAGTATCTTTATACTCACCCCTGCACGGGCTATGCCCGCACATTGTTGTGTTGGATGCAGACGACAGAAAACACTGACAGAGACCATGTGTATGAGGACTGGACGACACCCGGAGGTAGACCTCATGACGAGACGGTACCTGGAGGTGGACCTCACGATGAGGTGGTACCCAGAGGAGGTTGATAGACGAGGGCGCTGAGGAGGCTATCTGTACCTACCCTTCAGGTAGAATCCTTGGTGGACGATCCAGGAGCTTCTAGTCACCTTCAGGCTATTTTGTCTTTTTTCCTTGTACTTTACTGTTGGGCTTGTATTTCCTGCCCCCTTTACTTTCAGCACTGCTTTTTATTCAGTTTTACTATTTTTTTTCGCTTGTACTCTGGTTGAATGTGTTTATGTTTTATAAAGGCAATGCCTTCCCAGTAATCGGGATTTACTACTTTGGTGCTAGTCGCCAGCCCCAGTCATATGGAAGGCGGGCTTGGGGTAGTCATGGCAACCGCCCTGAGGACGGGTCGTGACAAGGTATTTTTCATGTTGATAAGATGCATTAGTAATAATGACATTGAATAATTATGAAGGAAGTGGTTGTCATGGTATTGAATGGAGTGGATCGAAGATGTGAGTTTCTTTATTGTGGTTATTTTTCCTCCACATGTTTTATGCTGTGTGTCTTATTGTGTGCTATGGTTTGTACTTTCATTGGTAGGGTTGGAATCAATTATTGGTATCATTACTAATGAATGATAATTAGTTAAATGTGTTTTTTGGGGTATCTCTTTATTATGTCTTTTTGAGATGTGGATTTCATTTTATCATGATCCAATGTGACCATTAATGGTGTTAAAAAATAATTCATAGGTAGCAATAGATTTGGAATTATTATCGAGTGGGTTTTTGTTTTATTGGTCACCCATAGGTTGGGAGTGTGTATTTGATACAGTATATATTCCAGTATTTTCTTGGTGATTTATATATGCACCCCACCCAAGTTCATCACTATGTGCTCAACACCCCGATTGTTATTGGGGATGGTTTCTTTCTCAATGATCCATGTTTTAGGATGGATGGTTTGCCAACCATTCATCCATAATACCAATTATATATGGATTTATCCCATGATCCATTTTATAAGAAGGGTTTTTTCGGACCTAGTGTGGGTGGGATTGTTGTGTTCACTCAGGTTTGTTTAGGATGAGATGATTTTTGGTTTCCTAGGTTTATTCTGGATGAGATTTGTTGTGAATTCAGTTGGGTTTCAGTATTTTACATGGTATATAGCCCTGGTGTATACATTCATTACATGGTTTTCTTTCGGAGGTGTGTGCAGGTTGGTTGTGATGAGATTTATATTCCTAGGTTGTGGGACTAGCTGGGAGGCACATGTGTGAGCAAGTGGGATGTAAAATTGTTCTTTATGAAGAGTTGGGAGCATTGAGGCATATATTTATTTTGTTATTATAGACAATAATCATTTGGAATGTGTTTTTTTTACCCTATCATTAATAGACTCTATATTACAGTACATGACATGCATTATTTGTTTAGTATTCCTTTGGTGAGGTTGGGGTGGTAGTATTTCATTGTAGGGGCAGTTGCTTTCTGATGTATTGTCACAGGGGCATTATAATGATTCTAATTTTGTGCATGAGAGACTTTTTTTTCTTATTGAGTAAACATTTATGCTTAACCAACATATATATAATTTCTTTTATTTTTCTAGTATTACTATAGAAACTATGCAAGGCATTACTAGCACAGACATTGGGTCGTTTCTTCATCGTTACATAGCTTCAGTTTTGGATATTTACATTGGAGAATTTCATTTTATTGGTAGTAGTTTTACCTTAAACATGAATATGGGATGAATTTTGGCTTATCTTTTATATATTTCTCGGAGTAGTTTGCGGACGGACTATCTTATCTCCTAGTATTGTTTTCTTATACAACTTTTAATGAATAATATTTTGTGTGATTTTATACCATTGGGACTTGCCATCACCCATGACCTACTAGAGGCCGAGCCTAGGGTTAAAAACTCTCTTCCTTCATTTCATACTCAGTAGGGGAATCATTGGAGGGAGGGGTAGGGACATAGATTTATCTTTTTTGTTGAGATTTGTTATATTAATAAATAGATTTAAATGTGTATAACTTTTTTGTATTACATTCATTTATATCATGTATATTTAAATATGATCTACCCTTTATATAATCAGATGTATATTCTATTTACAAAAAAATTTATATAAATATTTTATTTGTTATTAGATATTTAAATTTTGATATATGTATATATATATATAAGTTAAATGATTCAGTGATTTATGATATGATTTATATTGATTGTAGAAAATATTATCTCCATGACATATTATATACAATAACTGTTAGGGAAAATCCTATATCTTGTGCGGAGGAACTCTTGATTTCATTTCACAATCAAAACATTTCATTTATTTTTGGTTCATAGAATTATGAAATGGTATAATTGTAGGTGATTTATTCATTATTTGTGACAACCATGATAGGCAATGTGGAACTGATTTAGATCATGAGATGGACCAAAAAATGGTGATCCAAATACACATTTCCTATTAGTAGACTAGTAAACTATGGTAATGGATTGTTATTTATTATATGTTCTATTTTTATTGAAATGTTCTATAAAATTATGTGTTATAGGGTTTCTGTTTACATTGTGTAGTTCCTATATCATGATAATATTGAATGTAATTTTGAATATTATTATATATATTAGAATAACATGACATGTACAAGCTTGTGTTTTTTTCCTGAGTATATTTTTATATGTAATTTCAAATGGATCATATGGTGGTGAATAACTGAAGAGGTGACAAAGATCCCTTCACTAATGGTAATTCCTAGAATAGTGATTTGATCGGTTTGAAATCATTATTCCCCTGTTATAACTAGATGATGGTGGTATGTATGAGTGGTTATCTTGGTAAAATCGAGGGTTTTCCAACTCTATTGAATCAAACATTAGTGTTGATCGATGAGTGGAGATTTATACCAAGAGTTTTAGATGTGGAGCATGTTATCTTCTTGGGTATGAATATAGGGTGATTGAATAGGATAGGTCTACTATCAGTTCCTATGGTATTTTAAATGTGTACTCTCAAGTTTTGGTTTGAGTGTAATCATCAATGATGATATATTCTATGAGAGTGGTCCTTAAATATTGTAAAAATACCCTTCTAGACCATTCCATTTTGGAAATGAATGTGTAACATAGACTCAGTGAGGCATGTCTCATTGTACATAGATCTAGTTTCATGAGAGTGTGATAATACTATATTCATTTTATATTCAATGGGTTATATATGTAATTCTAATTTACTGTTATCAAAGGATCATTTTATCATAAGTGGAAGTCCGTTTTCATGTTATATTTCATTGAATTTCATATGTCCTGATCACTACTCAATGATTATTGTGCATACAAGGTGATGACATGTCCATTGTTAGTGATTTAGGTCTATAGATAAATCTTAGTGATGTAATAGAGGTTGTGAGTTGACGTTTTCAGGTCCAATATTACTTTTATAATAAATGATATGCATTTTCTATAATATGATTATGAAATATAAATGTCATCATGGTGGAATGAAATATGAGTTATGTATATAGTGAAATGGTGTGGTTGGATTCTATGTTGTCCTTATCATGTTATTCAGTAGATGAAAAGTTATAAGAACATGGTTTTAGAGGGAAATATGAAGTTCATTTCCAATAAGGAATCGACCATGAGTTTAAGCATTATAGAAAATATATAGAGGGTATAAAACAATATATCACATTAGGACATATGCTAACACTCATTTGAATGATGCATATATATTATGTTAATATTGGTTTGACCATGTCACTATTATAGTCAATGTGTGGTAGGTGACCATAAATTAATAGATTGTCATTCCACGTAGTTTCATTCAATGATTGACTCCATATTATAGGAATTAGTAAATATTAAAACACATTTTACATGGGGAGTATAAGATTAGTCATGAGCGATTTTCATTTGATCAAAAATCACTTAGATGATCCTTAGTTATGTATATAATGGTTATTGTACAATCAAATATATTTTGTATTGGTGAATATGAGTGAAACTATATCAATAATGAATAATAAATTTCATATTCAATTGTATTTTATCCTATATTTCAGATTTAATCATTGGAGATAGGATGAATTGATTAAAATATGATAGTTACATGGTTTGGTACATCAATGTTCCTAGAAAGAATGAATTTATTATTTCCTAGGTGTCCCATTACAAAATTATGGATCCAAAACCATATGAAATTATTGGGTAATTATATTGGTGGTTGGATGATTTGATAATACCTAATGTTATATGGAATCATAACCATATTTTTCTATAGAGTGTCAACATTGAATTTAAGCACCATTGGATATTCCAGTATGATTGAGCATTGATTTAGAGATCATTAAAAGAGTCTTAGTGGGAATAAAATCTTATAATGTGACAATTTATTCTTATGTTTTATCTAGGATTTTTTATGGAATAACAAATAGCCCTCTTTAAGAAAGATATCAAAATGGAATAGAGAATGTAATAACCCAAATCATTATGTGTTGAAAATATAAGGTAAATTTTATTATTTTATTATTTTATATAGACATGGTTTTGGTAAGGATTCTTTATAATATATTATTTTTTATGTATAATGTGAGCTTTTAAAATTTATTGGTTTTTTTGCATGGTTAGGGGAAATTGTGAAACTTTATCCTATAAATAATGTGTAATGTTTCAATGCAACTTGCTGTGGTTCATGGTGAAGGTAAATGGTTCAAAAAACCATGTCACGAACTAAGGATCCTATGAATCATGGAAAAAATCCTATAACATGGTTGGAACATGGTTGGAATGAACTAAAAGCCAAACATATGTGTTATTTATGATGGTTGTGGATCACACACATCCGGTGCATGATTTTTTCAATCTTGTTCCGTTATTTAATGATAAGATATTTTATATAATAATAATTAACCCTTGGAATTATGTGATTATACCTTATATTTTCTATAAATCATGATCCCATAAACTCCAACGGAATCCAAATAGAATTGCACACAGAACATATTTTATTTTGGAACATATAAAGATATTTTTTAATTCAATAATACTTTAGGAAATATTTTTTTCATATATACTAAATTACTTTAAATTATTATATTATTTGAAACAAATAGTTTTAAAAAACTATTCAAAACAATTAATAATATATTTTAACATTATTATGATAAATATATATTAAAAACGGGAGGTATAAATATGAATAAATAAGATTAGAAAATTAATATTAGCTGTTTTATATAATGATATTTTATTCGCAAAATGGAACTTATTTTTTATTAAAGAGTTTATATGACTTGAAATGTTTTTTCTCCCAAATGAATTTTTACATATTTTTGTATACAATTAATAGAAGTATAGTTGTTCAAATTTACGAAGTTAATTTTAGTAAATTAATTTTATTCATGAAATAAAAATTTTAATTTATCTATGAGTGATTTTTTTGGGAATTTTATGAAATGATTACTTTTTTAATGAATAGTTAATGATAATGAATTTTTCTATAAGACGTGTTTAATTTTATTGAATTGAAAAATTATTTTCCCTATTAATATTGTTTCAATATTTTAATTAGTTAATTTATATTAATATTATTCAATTATATTAATTTATAATAAATTTTATGTTGAATTTTGAAAAAACAATTATAAAAATTTTGTACACTTTCGTTCAAAACCCATTATCTTCACATATATGGGATTAATTTAAAAATAGAATTTCACACATCTCTGAAATGAATTAGTAAAAATTTATTACATATTGGGAATCATAATTAACAATTTTATATAATAATATAAATTTAATTGTATATAATAATTAATTAAATAAAATTAATCATTAATTATCATGGTTAAGGTGAAAACATGTTTATCAGGGGTTAATGTAAAATTATTAGTGTAAAAATGACAAAGTTTTTAAAAAATTATTATTTCAGGGCCTTGATTCTTCCATATATTATCTATTAATATAAAATGACTTTGTTATCCTCGTTTATAATTTAAAATAATGTTATAATGTTATCTTAAAAAAATTCCATATGTTTCCTCTTACCAACTTTTAGAAGGGAACTATATCTCCCAACAAATTTTCACTCAATAAGACATTTGGTTGAACATATACCTATGAATACCCATAAATAAATACCTAAACATCTTTTAGAGTACATGGTTTGATTATTAAATCCACCTATAATGTATTCAGGTATAAACCTAATGGGTTCTCAGAAGAAGGGATATCGTTATTTATCGTGTTCTTTATTTTATTACTTATTACACATCAAAAACTTATTAAGAGTAATATGATAAAATAATAATTACCTATAATATAATGATATTTTATTTAGTCAATTTATTAAACTATATGAATCTACTATCCCATGTAATGTGGAAAACCATTAATTATATGTCGACAATATTACCACCACATGAAACAATGTATATTATTTTCTATCATATCATTTCACACATTTATATAATTATGGATTTGATTTATATATTTAATATCTATGTAAAAAAATACTTATAAAATTTTATCTTCACATCTATAATTTTGCATTCATGTCTGTCAAAAAAACCATTAACATTACTCTTGTATATGTTAGACTACACACTCATTATCTGATTATATTTTGGATTCAATTATGTTTTACATGGATAGTAATAAGGATTGATTTATAGAATACATATGATATAAATTATATAATAATTATTTTTTTGGATACTTATTATTTACATTTATTTCATTGCGGCCTCTGTGAAAATGAAATTTTGATTCATGAGATATGGCTTATCATCTCCATTAATGGTTTAACTGATTTTATTTATCTAATATTTATGGATAATTATAAATAAATATATTAATAATACTGATGATATTTATATAATAATAAAAAACAGTTATGATTTAACTGTCACAAAAGTCTGGGGACCAAACTTATGATCAAAAACATATATTAAAAATTAAGTAGCTATCATCTGGAAGGGTTATTTAATTATAAAAAATATGATTATTTTTTTAGTAGATTTATAATAATCATATATTTTCAAAAATAAGATAAATCATATATTGTACATGTTAATAATTTAATTACGTGATTTCATTCTCACTTTTTCTATGGGGGTTCACATTCCATATTCACCAGTTTTTTCTATTTTTTGGTATATATACTACCCATTAATGTATATTGCGATGATTCGTATAGATTATATTATAATAAAAATACCTATTTATGTTTATATATTATATTGGGATTAGTATTCAATATTTAACAATGATGTAAGGATATAATGTTATAATCTATATATTTATCAGTATTGTTTCTGATTCACCATTTAAGGTTGAAATATTCGAACCTACTTTTTAAAAAAACACATGGATGCTATTTCACTATTTTTATTTTGATGTGATAAATTTTTCGTATCATTTTCATATCCTTTGGATCAAAATGGACACAAATATAATTTTTAATAAAATCAACTTTAATGCCCTCTTTGTTCAAAAATCCTTCATCATAAATATCATTATTTTCCATAACTATTTTAAAGAATAGGATTATTAGTCTAGAAATAAATTTTTAAATTAAATTTCACCCATTAATAGATTTATTTAAAATGGTTTAAAATTAATATTTTAATCATATTCTTAGATGAGGAAGTTCTTTATTTTTACTAAACATGTAAATGAATAATTTTTTAATTTGTATTTAATGAAAAATATTTTTCAACTGAAATGATTATTCAATTTTATATATCATAACATAAATGTTACGACTAATTTTATAAGGAAAAAAATTCTTTAATGATTGGGATTTTTTTAGATAATATATATGACAGCTAAAAATGAATTGTTTATTTTCCTATATAATTATTGGATTATATTATTAAGTAATTTCCATTCTGAAATGATAACAAACTCTATTGTTTCATATGTTAAACAAGGGAAATGATATAATAATACCACTATTATTAAAACTCTGCATTCATTAAGATTAATGTGAAATTATAATCATGGAACTCAAATAATTTTCCCTCGATATTATATGACTACATAATGGATTTTTTTAATAATAATATATTTTTACATAGGTTATGTTATGATGAAATGTTTAAGAGTCCAATTTAATTTTCATGGGATATGATATGATGACTATTTTATGATCATGTTGAAGAAATATGCACGGTTTTTATTATTTTTTTGGGTTGTTAATTTTTATCCCAAGGATGAAGGTTATATTATATTTAATGATGGTTGTTACTTAATAAGAAATAATGGTGGTGACATTAAAAATGTGTATGGGTGGTATGATTATAAAATGTGGCTGGTAGGCCTTTAATTCTATATCTCTATAATGTATTAGGTATTTATTACTTTTAAATTTTCTAAATTGATATACTGTAGGTTATCTAAATCCTAGTGAATGATATAATATAGATCATCTAATTACAAAAATAGTGTACACAAGAGGTTATCCCAATGCTAAATAGGCCCAAGTGTGGTTATACCAATCCAAAAAATCAATTAATGTCAGATCATGTGTCTATTACATATGATTGTAAATATTTATTTGTATACCAAAAATCTTTGTTTTATTCTAATGTTATGATCTCATGG
Organism: Viscum album; assembly: GCA_963277665.1. NCBI lineage: Eukaryota > Viridiplantae > Streptophyta > Magnoliopsida > Santalales > Viscaceae > Viscum > Viscum album. The sequence goes on from OY728157.1 coordinate 640,855,198, forward strand.
AACATTTTATTCTATTCTAATATTATTCATGTCTTATGAGGATCCATGATGTTTGATATGACTCATGTGTATTCTGTGAATCATATTGTTTTCAAATGATATTATCATGTTCTTCAAACATTATAATCATATTATATTTATATATCCCTTATTTACACTTAAAAATATTTTAATACCCCCCATTCAAATTATTCATTTCCATAAGTTATGATTAAAGGTATTATATGGGATATTTTTAAGCAGGACTATAGTTTATATCAACTAGTGGGAGATAATGATGTTCATTAATAAACATGGTTTCTATATGTCCTTGTTTCTAAAGATAGTAGAACTATATAATTCTATCATGGATTGTTTTACAATTTATTTAATATTAATATAATAATACGTGATATTTATATATGAAATGATGATATCTATATATTGGTTATTAGAGTTAGGTTTAGTCAACCATTTCAAACATTGATTACTAATTTTTTAGGATAATAATAAGGATTTATTAATATATATAAAAATTTCCTAGAATTTTAGTGTAGAATATAGAGAGGAGTATTTATTAAATTAAATAAATTTTTAAAAAACTACAACTATATTTGTCTATATAATATATTACATGTGGTTACTATCTACAAATAGGTAACATTGGGCTTCGAATCGATCATCACCTATTTCATTGAAATAGTCCTCATTTCGGACATGATCTAATAGACCTATTTGATATTTTTTGGAAACTCAGAAACACTATATGAAAAATTATAAATAATTTCACTAAATTTTTACCCTACATGATCAAGGATATGACTAACATTTCAAATATTGGAAAGATGATTTCATGAGATAAAAATCATATGAAGTATTATTCACACAGATCAAAGATGCATGATGGCCATGTGGGATATTATGGTATTACTATGGGGTTTCTGATAGAAAGATATGTTGAGAAGGTAATATGTATGCTCATATATTGAATTTAGTTAGGCCTGAATAGTTATATGACCACATTTCTTACATTAAATGATTTTAGGGATATTCATTATTATTAGTAATTATTTTATATTGAATTAGAAGTGAAAACACATAATGGTATTATGATCTGATCTCATGTCTATAATTCTTCTTATAGTTAATGTTTATAGTAAAATGATTCCTAAAAATATGTTTATTTTATTTATCGATGATTGTGATATATTCATAATCATGAATTGGAATCATCTACATAAATACCACATAACCTTTCAATTAATGGAATTTATTTTTGATATTCTAAACTAATAATTGTTCATCTATCAAGGTGAAAAAAACAATAAAAATTTAATCGATGTCACACATATATAATTTAACTTCATTAATATTAAAAAATTATTTTTCACATATGGTTGGGGTGAAACTCTACATCAATGATTTTCTAATTCTATTTGTTTTTTATTTCATTCTTGAATAATTATCTTCTATTAAACAAATAAGCATTTTTTGATATCTCGAAAAAAAATTCATGGTGTTATGAATATTAAAAACAATACATAGAGAATTTATATCATTGGGTTTTTATAATTTAAGAATTAACTCTATTATAATATTGATTGGGGATTTATTCAGCCATTTGATCCACTAATGGGTGAGCCAATTATAATTTTCAAGAAGAAGGATGGATTCATATGAATATTCATTTTTTATTGGAAAGTAAATAAGATTATAATCATGAAAAGGTATCCTATAACCAATAATTATGACATGATTGATCAATACTTTGGAGATCAATTATATTTGAATATTGAAAATCGATCATGACAACATAAATTGAGGTATAATTTAACCAACCATTCCTTTTTGGACTACTAAATTTCATTTTTTGGTGATGGAGGTGTTTTGTAGAATTTTTAATGATGATCCATGGAAGGTAATGATTTATGGGTTCTAAAGCATGGAATTCATAATGAAAAATTTTTACAAAATGATTTATTGTGGTTTACGGAATGTTCATATTGTGAATTTAAAGATTGAAATCAGATTATTTTGATCCATGAAATAAATACGCACCGTGTAAATTCAATTTGTTGTTTGTAATAAATAAATTATGTTGATATTTAATTTTAAGTGAATGTTGATACTTCTTAGAATCCCAATGATGAAATGTTATGTAATGGTTAAATGACGTGAAATAGTGGGTTTATAGATTTTATGTTCTTATCCATCCAATTTTTTACTCATTTTAATGAACCATCTACCTTGCTTTTTTACCATAATGTAAGAAATTTTAGGGGATAATCTAGATCTCGTACCCTACATCGATCTGTTGATTTTTGATGATTCACATTTTAAATCAGGGGTATGTTCTTCTCAATTCATTAGAGTTTTCTAATGTTATTACTTTATGATTCCTCTACAGTGATACACTTTTTTTTGTGTGAGTAGTTTCTTTTTGGTGATCCATGTGGGAGGTCTAGTTTTATTCATGATTTTCCATTTGCGGTTATGGATTTCCTACATTTCTTCTATTCAATGTAGTGTGTAGCAGGTTTCAAATTCATCATTATAGTAGAGAATACCTTATTTATCTTTATTGTGTATCATGGATATATGGATTATTATTCATTATCATTGGGAAATGGGTTTGATGGAATAACCCTTAATAATGAATTGGATTACATAAATTGAAGGGTGGAATGGGGAATGATTCACATGTTTTTACATTACTCATATTAGTGTTACAATTTTTTGGTATGGTCATGATGCCATGATAAATTGTTTTTCCATTTGGGGTTTTGGTTTCACTAATTGACATATGTTGTGGATAATTTTTTGTATTGTTGTTGCGATATCACCCGAAAATAGAAATTGGATAACCTCTAGTTTTTATAAGTAAATTTTTTCTATAATATTATGTCTTGAAAAAAAATGAATAAAATAATGTGAAATTTTATGAAATAAAATTTATTAATAATTAAAAATTTATTATGTTGTGTTTTGACATGTGTTAATTATTTTTTGGTAGTAATTTCAGATTATGATGTGATTTGGGGAATATTGTTTTGATGTGTTGCAGATTTATGATGGTGAGGTGGTTGTTCTGGTGTTATTAATTTGTTATTGTGAGGGGGATGTTGTTTTGATATTCTTTTGGTACAACATGGTGGGGGGGGGGGGGTTGGAAGTGGGTTTGTGGTGGTGAGGTTGTATAGTTTTCAAGGATATTGAGATGTGAGGTGGTGTTTTTTTGGAAAATATTTGGGTGTGTAGTGGTGTTTATTGTGTATTTATATTTATGGTAGTGAGGTGTTTATTTGGTCATGGTTTTTTGGTGGTGGTGGGATATTGTGTTGGATAGGATGTACAGATTATGATATGTGAATTCATAGTGGTATATATCTGGTAGTGATGGAATAATTATTCTAAAAAAATTTAAATTTTAAGGGTTTGGTTTTGTTAATTGGATTGAAATGAATTATTAACAACTAAATTTTGGAATTTATAATTATATGTGGTTGATTCTTATTAATTAAAAGAATGGAATGAATAATTAAAATTTGATGGAAATGTGAAATGTGTCTTTTTGATTGGGTGTTGTTTTCATTTAAAGGTCAAACAAAGGTGATGATGTTTTGAGTTTGATTCAATTTTGTTTTTATACTATATGATAATATTTTTTGTGGATATATATATAATTTTATATAATAATTGATTTATATACCCACCACATTGGCATCAATCACTATTTGATGACACATGAATATTATAATGGGGTGCTTCTTAAGACATTTGGGTAATGGGGATTGATGCATTGAAACCATATATTGGATTCTATATCATCCATTTTAGTATATATGAACAACATATGATGGATGATATAATGATAGTTCACTATGTGATGACCCAGTTTTCTTCAGGTGGGATGTGATGACAACCTTATGGAGAGGTGGTCTATGTATTTTCAGAACTGAAATCACAAGTCAGTACAGTGTGGAGGTTTATGGTGTTGACTATTATGAGGAGGGAACAATCATTATGTCCTTCATGTTCAAGACACCCTACAACTATGGTTTTGGTTAATATGATTTGGAAATGATGTTTTTTGTAGATATGACGTGTGAATGTGTTATGGGATTGTTTCCCATGTTATTTCAAGTGTGTGGTGATGTGTCTGTGTTGTAGGGATTTGGTATATACTTTCTTAGAAGTGTTGGGAGTTATAATACATAGGATATCAGTGTGTTATAGTTTAATTTTAGGGGAAATTATGCTCTGGATATCATTTAATGATTCCTTTAATGTTATTATAATTCATTTTTTTTATTTGGTAAGGCTTCCTTGGTGAAGTTGGGATGGATAGTTGACTTTTATTTGTGTTGTCAGTTCTAGTTTCTTACCCAACTGTATCATTATTCTTGCTTCACATTTGAAAGAGTTACTTTTTGTCTAAGCGATTATACCTATATTCTCACACTATGTATAATAACTATTTTTATATTTCTAGGATGATTATGTTTACCATTGTAAGATTTAAAAACTCGGAAATTGGATATTTGTTTCAAAACAATGTGATATTATATTTTTTGTATTTTTATGGATAATTTTATCATTATTATTTTTATTATAGATAAATTGTGATAATTTAATCATTTCATTTATATTATTCAATGGATTTGTTTGTTATTTATTTATCATATCTCTCGATCTTACCATTTTATATGGGGTGATTACATTGAATTTTATGAGTATTTTTTACCATCAATGGAAGTTTCATTCCCAAAACATACTGCTTGTGTTAAATTAGGATTATTATCTTTCTCACCTTATTATGGTATATTGGTGAGGTGGGGTTTTGGATATAGTGTTTTTAGAGGACATTGATGACAGATAGGATGTAGTACAGAGTTATCCATAATAAGTATTTCATGGGTTGGTATGGACTAAATTAAATTTTGACATGGTGTGTTAGATTATCCATGGATCCTAAATATGAAATTGGATTTTTGGGTCCCCCATTACCTAGTACACATATTCTGAAATATTTAATGGCCAAATGAGGTGGAACTATTTTTGCAGTATTGATCTATGATATGTACATTAATCATGAATACCTATGATCATGTTTTTATTGGGTTTTTTAGGGACATAAAAAATTACTATTGTAAATTAATATCAATCGAAATTATATTCTACAATATTGGTATTATGAAATTAATATAAATATTTCAACTATAGACCATATTCATCATCTTTATGTGGTTCACTCATTTCAGGTTTAACAGGCCGATCTAGTTGATCATCATATGGATGATTGAATTAAAGAGTAAGGTTAGTGTAATATGATGTTTATTTTTTTTATAGAAGTTGCAATTTGGGGTGAACTTGGTTAATGTTTTAGATGTAGAGACCGATAGGTGATAGGAGGAGCTTGAGATCACATTATGTATAATCTGGGAACTAGTTGGATACTATGTCAGGATGGCCATTAGTCAGTCGTGATGCACTATGTGTTAGTGGTGGATGTTGTATCTAGGGGAGATAATTATTGCTGATGTTTCATGGGTAATCATTCTAAAATATTTTCGAGTAGATTTTCTTTCATCTTCCATGATGGAAGTGAAGAGGCTGGAGCTTCATACTCTTCTGCAGAGAAGTATGTTAGTGGTGGAATTTATAATCAAGTACAAGAACCATATTCACTTTTCCATAGAAATTTTCTATATGTGGGGTCTCATGTAAAATGTCTTAAGGTGGTTCTCTATCCCTCAATCCATTATTCATTAACTCCCTATAAATTTTGATCATATTGTGAGGATCAGTAGATGGTGGATGTGAGTGATAGGAAGCACTAAATATAATACTTTTCATGAAATTGAAACTGGTAGGGTCTTTATGGAATGGGTTTTTAAATGGATTTCCTCAAAATCAAGATCATTATACGTGTCTACTATTGGGGAGAAAACCTCAGTAGTCTCCCATTTGATATTTATGTCAATTTTTCTATGTTTTTAAATGAGATATCAGAACATTTTGTTTTAGTTGTGGGTATTTTTCCATAACAAGAACAAGTTGCAAATGTTTCCTTGAGATCATTTTGTGGGATGTTGATAGGTTTAGTTCCATCCTTTGTAATATTTCTTATCGATACTATTTCAACAGTAGAGGATTCCAAATTATTCAATTCTGAATGTAGAAGGAGTAGTAAAAGTATGGTCTAATGATATTAATCATGTTCAAGGACTTCAAATTGACATGGTAATTTAGGTGGTAATAATTGGATATGTATTAGACCTTTTCATGGTAATATTTCATGTATTTGAGTTTGATGTTCTTGAGATTCCCTATATCGTTAGAGAAACAATTGAATTGTTTAGTACCCTTAATTGTACTGTGTTTGATTAACGAGGATCAAACTTATTTTTTAATCCTTATACATTTCACACTCTATAACTAGGTGTAGAGAGGCATAATTTCCAATGGGTTTCTAATACACTAGTATAATTTCATACCAAATTTCTTGATGTGTGTAGAGGATAATTATTGATGATGAGACTACATAAGTTTCATGGGATCTCTCATTACTATACGTGAAACCATAAGATATCATCATATGAATCAATTTTATAAATTTCATACATGTTTTAATTGAATACATACAAAGGATATTATTCTTCTCATTTGTGTACATACATAAGTTGGATTTAGTTTTTTTCATGATTATTCAATTGGAAGTAGGATTGTTCATCCCCTTTTTCATTGATTAGAGATTTGCCAGTGGAATCAATGTATTCATTGATAATGTAGTTCACCACATTTGTGGATGATTCACATGTTGTTTCTACTATATAAGTATATGACATTACCCTAATTGAAATGATTTTGAGTTTAAGAATTTTGTGAATCTTGGTGATTCTATGATTTTGATGCCACTTTATCACATAAAACCTTCCAAGTAGTAGGAATTGTGAATTCAGATTGAAGATCTAATGCCGAAGGGTTTTATCTTGTCTACTGTTTCATAATGATTTCCCCTATTTTGGTTCTATATGAATTTTTATCATTGAATGAGATATATTATACACTATTTTAGGTTTAATTATTTTATTTCTAGGGATCATTATACTCTTACAACTATTGGTGATCTTTTTAGCCAGCTAAGTGGGGTGATTTTGATTTCTATGATCTATCTACGGTATTTATATAACCAGTTGTTGGTGAAGTATATAGATATTTGGAATACATAGGTTATCTGTATGTATGTGATATTTTAGTTTTTAGCCATTCTATTTGATGTTAAGAACACACAATTAATATTTAATGACCTCGTGAACTATGAATTCCATTAGTTATTGGACTAGTTCATCATAATGTTTTTTTGATTATATATTGGACCACTTGTGCTTAGTAGAATAGAATTTTGAGTATATAAAAGTCTTTTACTAGTACATCAACACCACCATTATATGGGAAGTTGTCCATTGGTGATTTCTAGATATGGATTGTACATTTTTTGGGAGACGATGTGTCTCATTAGGGTGTGTTAATGGACCCATTGATGGTCGAAGAATTTTTTTCATAGGTAGTAACCTTGAAGGTGGAATAGGTTATAAATCTTATTGGTCTCACTTTATATTGTTAGTGGATGTTTTTAAATTTTTATTGAGTACAATCCTCATATAAAATTTTAATCATGAGTGGACTACTTTCTTTATGTCTGGTCAGTGAGAGGTATGTTTTTTACATGAAGGGAATATAGGTCGGTGTCCTATTGCATAAATTTTTTGAGGAGGGTGTGACAATTGAGTTGTTTTGTGATGCATCCATTCATGGATTAGGGTTCATGATCATAAAGTAGAGGGATGTGATCTCTTATGGTTATAGGATGTAACTTACCCAATAACATAACTAAGCTACCCATTATATGAAGTTATCATCAATGGTATTTGGGCTGATGTCATTAAAATATTACATAAATGTCGAGATAGTTGTGTTGTTTATGGATTACAAGAGAGTTAGGTATGTAAATTTGTAAAATTATCTTATATTATATAATTATATTTGGGTGGAGTTTCTTCATTATTTTTATTATTATATTCTAACACCTCAACAAAGGTAAAGTTATTGGCTACTATCTGACTAAGAATTCATGGAAAGATGTTGTTAGGGGGTCTGTGGAATATTTAATATATATGGTGGCATTGGAGGTAATGAACATTGATGTAATTATGGATTATTGTACAAACTAGTTGACTTAGATGATGGTTCAGTCAACTATGATTCATCTGCTATATAAGACTCTCTTGGGAGAATCTACGTTTCCAGTGATGTGCAATCCTGTTGGCCATACTGATTCTCTATAGGGATAGTCGTAGGATGTTTAGAGATAGGTTTTGTTTCATGGAAAATATTTTATTTAGATATTCATGATTTATTAATTTAATATTTTAATAGATTACCTTTTTATTTAAACCATAAAGAATCCATGATCTACATTTGTTTGGTTCTATAGTTTTGGTGGCCTCTGATGAAACCAGTTATCATATTGTCAATGAAATGTTATAGGTTTTTAAATAGGTAAAATATTATAACATTTTTCATTGAGGTATTTTTTTTTCAATGTTCACGAGTGAAAATGGGTATACATCTTGGTGGATTCTTTAAAATGTTACCCTCAAGATGATGGAGGTTGTGATAGTTCCTATGTGATCATGGATCTATTAACAAAATCATCCATCTTTTTAGTGATAAATGAGTTGTGCTCAGTGGATTCATTGTATAAGAGGTATATAAATGATTTAGTGCCATTTAAATGTCTTCCAAGAACCATTTTATCAGAAAAAAATAGTTTTTTATCATGAAATTGTTTAAGGAATTAAAACATGAATTTCACCCTCAGTTTCACATTATTAGTGCTTTCTAAACACAGATATATGCGAAGAAAAAAAGGGCCATATATATTCTATAGGATATGTTTCGAGAATATTTTGTGGATATTGTTGGATACTGAGTAAAATATTCTACCTTGGTTATGTTTTAATAAAATATTACCAATAAAAAATTCCTTTTCATGGAACCATTTTAGGATATATAAATGATACTATGTTATTATTCATCATGTTTTTATAGGTGTTTGGGAGACACTTGTTATGGGAATTTATGTGGTGTAGAGAAAAATAGAAAATTTTCATTTTATTAACAGGAGGAATATTGTAGGTCACGATCAGACTAATTCATATTTTAATCGTAGGAGGAAACCTAAGATTTTGTGGTTGGGAATCACATTATCCTAAGTGTTCCCCTATCAATGATGTATAGGTTTGGATTATGGAGTATGATTTTCCGCACATATGTTTAGCCCTTTGAGGTGCTAGGGTGGGTTAGCGAGGTGTGTATTGGTTTACATTCCCACCTTAGTTGAAGAGGATCCAAGTAGTCTTTCACATCTCTCATATTCATAAGTATAATCAAGATGAATCACATTTCATTTATTGGGGAGATTTGTATATCAACTATCATTAATTATTTCTAGAGTGACTAGTTGTTTTCTAGTATCATCATATGAATGTGTTTCAGGGAAAAGCCTTGTTTTATTATTATATTTTAAAGGGAAATGTTGTTCTATAATAGACTACATGGGATGGAGATATGTAGATGTTTTCCCAGAACATAATATTTTTTCAATAAATCCTTTAATTATTGAATTTTTATGTATTTTTTGGATGATTATATGTTATTATATATGTTATTTTCTATGATTTTTATCATGTTATAGTGTTAAAATGTATAAAAAATACAGTAAATGATTCATAATCATTATTATTTATTCTATTATTTAATTAAACACAATTTGGTGTGTCAATCCTACCTAGAGATTATTGTATATTTACTTGGAGTATATAATTCCCTAATTAACGTGTTTAGGGTGGTGTAGTTTTTTTGTTGTATCGGGTGTTGGTTTCTTTTCTGTGGATGATAGAGAGTTATTGTGATGTGGATGTGTGCTGTTGAGGTGGAAAAAAGTTATTTTTTCTATTTGAATTAAATTAGCATTAGTGAGTAATGCAGTCATTGAGAGGTATATTATTAGGTTGATATTTGGAACCCTTACTTTCGGGGGTTTGTTTTTTATTATAGTGGGAAAGAATCATTTGATTGTTTTCTATTATAATGGAACAAGCCATCATGGACCCTTATATTTTTATTTTAGTTATTGGTGGTGTTTTAGATGAGTATAAAAAAGGATCTATGGATAATGAAAAAACATAGATTCTTCAACAATATGATCACATCCCAGAATGATTACAAAATGTGTAAGCATTGTTCATGACTTATAAGAATAATGAATTCATGGAATCTAAATTTAATAATTGTTATCCATGAAAAAAATACAATAAAATTATATTCAATATAATGTATTTAATAAATAAATAATTTGTAGACTCAATATTTATAAAATATAGAAGTTTTTGGATACAATAGGAATACATATTGTTTAGTAGTTACGAGATGTGAAACCACCAGGTTTACCTATATTATGTTCTTTTATCTTCCAATTTTCTCTCATTTAAGAAAAAACCTCTCACAATCATTTTTTTGAAAAAGACCTGAACATCTTATAGGGATTTTAACACCATATTCCTCTCACTTAGATCCCTTGGAAATCTGTTGTATTTGTTTTTAGAAAGTAGAAGAAATATTATTTAATGAAAAAAATTAAAAGTGTCTAAAGTAAAATATAATTTTACAACATTTATCATGAAGGGGGAAGAGAGCATCTAGGGGTTCTTCACACCATATGATGTCATGTTTAATCCCCCTGTTGGCCAAGATATCTGGAACCATTTTTTATTCTTGATTAACATTAGTAATGATGTAGTAACGATCAATTAGAAAAAGGGTTCACTCCAACCAACGTGTAGTAATCAGATATAAAAGATGCGTTATGTCGTTCCAAATTTCTTGAATGATGGTGGTCGAGTCACTTTCAGTCTATATGTTTTTCCAACTGATGTGCTTGGTGAAGGAAATTGGATGAATTAAGAATATCAATTTAGCTTCAAAGGAGGTGGAAATGCCACATTTACCCATGAATCAACCAAGAATAAGACATAGGTTATATTTAAAGATATCACTACAAACTATTTGGATTAGACTTGCCTTGTAGGAACCATAAAAATTGATTTTGAACAATCCAGGTAGAGGGGATCTCTAGAAAAACTCTATAGTGTGATTTAATAGATAGTAATTACCGCTGATCCATAGATGCTTCGGGATATCAATGTCGTGCACAATGTTGTAGTAGTGACCCTTTTTCAATAAAACATATTCATGTAGGATATAATGATACAAACCCAAACTGCATTAAGCTTGAGTGAGTAATTTTAATGAATAAATGCATTCTGATCATACCATATCACCTGATGGAGTTCAGCAACATCCACAAGGAAATGGTTCCAAATTTTTTGAGAGCCTTCTATATATACACATTTCATTAGTTGGGACGTGATAGAGTCTAGAATCATCAATATGCAATCAAAAAATTTAAAAATGAATTTTCAAAGAGAAAAATAAGTGGGACTATAAGGGACGATATGATTATAATCTTCTCTACGTTGAATGGAAATTTTATTATCATGTTATTCTTCTGGGAAGGTTTCTTCACTTATTCTTTTCAGAATCTTCTATAGTGATTCTTTTGGATTTTTTATTTATTTTTGAATTTTTGAGGATAATTTTTAGTGGTTCAGTTTTATAAATGGTTTCACATGGGAATTTATAGTTTTTAGGTGTTTTTTCATATCTATATGGAAAACAATGTGTTATAAAAACATCATTGGAGTACGGAATTCATCATTTATCATTATTATGTATCATGAGTGTGGTTTAATATATTTTTAAAAATTGAATAAATTTTTTCTGGATTAGTCAAAGATAAATAATTTTATAATTAAAATATAATTGTGAAATTTAAAATTATTCATATGATTTTAATGCCTTTGATATTAATTTTATGAATTTTATGTATGATATTAATTCACCACAAAAAAATTATGTTCATTTGGGATTTTTTTGTGTTGATTGAAATGTGTTGGAAATAATAATTGTGTTATTTTATTGATATCATCATAAAATTTAATTTGGTTGAAGAATTATATTTAGAAAATAAATTAGTTATCTATGGATTATGTCTTGTCGGATAACACTCATAAAATTATGTGAGAAGAAATAAAACCCCCCTTTCATTTATATAAAATGGGCCCAATTATTAAGTGATTTATGGTCATTATTTTTTTGAGTTGATGTGTGTTTTCAATGTGAGGTGGGGATAATTAATGAGATGTGGATCCACTTTTGGTATAGAGAGAAGGTGTTTTTATGAGCATGCTTTTGGGAGGGTGAGCTGGTAGTTTCTTTGATATGGTTTTGTGGCGTTTAGATGGTTTTATTTTTGCTGTGATTTTGGGGTATTATGGTGTTGGATGATTTTTCATGTTTTGTAGAGGTTACGTGATGTTTTTTTTATTTTAATTCTGAGGTGGTGTGTATGTTTTCATTTTTTCATTCATATGGGATGGAAATTTGGTGGTATTTTTAATGCTATTTGGGACGATGGGTCTATGATGTAGTGTAGAGGATGGGTATCATGATATGAGTGGTTAATTTTTGTTATATTCCCATATAGTGATGGAATATTTATTTCAGTAATGGATGAAATATAGTCACATAGATTTGGTTATTGGGATGAAAATTTTTAATGGAATAAATAATGTAATGTGAGGTCAAATGTATTTGATACTTAATAGTTAAATGAATGAACAATATATTGGAAATTAGATGGATATGTGAAATGTTTCATGTAGAATATGAGGTGTTTTAAATGTAGATTTGAATGAAAATGTAATAACTTGGATAGTTGTTTAGTGTTTGGTTTTGAAACCAAATGTTTGGAATGTGTGTTGCTCTCTGTATATAGTTGTATATTATTTATTCTTTCAATATACACCCCACCAATATCGAGAATTATGTGATGAATGTGACACCAAATATATTTCCAATATTTATCGAGTAAATTAAATTTCATATATTTCATGGGCCACATGCAACACTATGTTTTGATTGTAATACAAACAACACTAGGTTAACATGTATTTCACGAGACACAATGATTTTACAAAACCACGATATATTATCCACATATTTATTAAAACATAAACTTTATAAAATATTATATAAAACAAATGATATTAATAGTTATAAATAATTTACAAACACTATTTAAAATATTTATAATAATAAATCATATTTAAAATAATTACTCAATTTTGTTAATACTTTAAATGATTCAAAATATATTAATTTTTTAGAAAATAATTTTGATTTATTCTTGGGATAATTAGTAAAATTAATTATTAATTATTTGAATAATTAATTTTATAAAATTAAAATCATTTTTTCAATCAGTATCATAAATATATCATATAAGTAATTTGTTGGATTTGTCTATAAAATTTCTTTTTTAAATGCATAGTGAAAAATACGTAATTTTAATTGAAATATTCCTTTCTGTATTCTTTATTTATGAATATAAATTGAATTTTAAATTAATTTGAATGTAAAATTAGTTCAATAAGAAATATTTTAATCCAATTTAGATCATTTAATTCTTTTTCTATATTTGTTTCAATAAAAAACAGTGTAAAGTTTTTGTCGTTTTCTATTTAAAAACCAACATTTTCATTATCTCTGTGAGATAAATTTTAAAATAAAATATACAAATTATGTTAAAGTAATTTTTAATAATTGATCATTATATGGAATCATTATACTTTATATTATCTAATAAGTATAAATAAACTTTTACTAAATTAAAGATAATAAACAATTAATATTCTTTAATAAGGATAAAGTAAAATTTGATTTACAATGGGTGGGGGTTATACTAAAATGATAAGTGATGAAAATAAACCAAATCATTTAAAAAGAAAATTTTATATACATTTTAACATCTTTACACTTCTATGATGAATAATTTTAAATTATTTGAGACTTTTGGAATGAATGAAAACATGAGCTGAGTTTATTTAGTCAAAAAATTACAAGTGTATTGTTATCATCACATATAAAAATTAACCCATTATTATCTCCACTTCGCAATATATGAACATTTTGGATCATAAAATACCTTCCCAAATAACTTCCTAGAATCCCTATTTTAATCCAAGAAGATTCATAGTATTATTGAATCCACCCATGGAATTATTTTGTGGAAAACCTAAAGAGGTTACCAGATATAGATGTAGCATTCATCAATGAGAATTTTATTATTTATGCCCAAAAATACTGAAGATGATATTGTAACTAAATTATAAAATATAAAAATTATATTATATATAATTATAATTTTTTATGCTCATTACCTATAAACATATCATCTTATATCAAATGGGATACTAAATCATCATTAGTTTGTACGAAAGACTACAACCTTGCACACTAATTCCATTTATCAGTCCATTTCCAGCACTTAGAGATATAAATAATGATGCATTTTTTATTCTTATATGATTATAATGATACTATTATAAGTATGTATTTTCTATATCAAACATTTTCTTTCTACATTACATTCCATGGGAATACAACAATGTCAATTGGGTATACGACAGAATACCACCTCCTGAAGCGATGTGAAACATTTACACATTACATGAAAACCAATAAAGATATTTATAATTAAAATATGTTTTATATAAGACAAAGAAACTTATTTTAAATTATAATTTATAATTTCAACTTCATTCATTAATTTTGAAATAAAAATTGAAACTATTTTCATGCGTTCCTAAATCCTCCAATCTCAATGAATGATGTATTTCATTTCTTTAAATGATTTTTAGATTAAAAAATATATATAAATACTAAATATATATGACATTTAAATATTGATTACCATTCCTGTTTTTTTAAATCTTGATAAAAATTATTAATTTTAAGAATAAAAACCAACATTATATAATAAAAACTAAGCGATTATTACCGGAGAAATGACTTGAATAATAATTTTTTTAATAAAAAAGCATTAATAGTTTGTATTAAAATTATATAATTTATTATATATATAAATATTGATCTTCAAAAAACATCTATAATGAAAATATATTTTTTATAAAGTAGGTTTGAACGTGTAATAAAAAAGTCAGCAGAACATAAGTTTTTATGCCCCATCAATCCTTCTTTGAGACGTTTGTTATACTATGTAAAAATATTATTTCATGAGGTTTACTTTGAACAAATTGAAATGTAATATAAATAATTTATTATTCATTATAAAATTTTAATTTTTAATTTATTTTATACCTCCATTTCTGATATGATTAAATATTATGAAAGTTTCAATTAATTCATGTTATAGATTCATAATTTATTAGGATTGTTTATTAGTGTGTTTTTAATGATTAAATCATATGATCCATGTCTCATGAAAATCATGAATGTTTTTCTCCATTAGATATTCATGAAATTTTCATGTAGTTTTACATTTTTATCCACTTGGTGTAACTAAATATTACTGATGAAATGATTATAGGTAAATCCAACATTATTACTCTCTTATGTGGAAAATCTATTTCTATAAAAATAATGTTTTATAAAAATAATTACAAAATTTTTATCATTATATGTTTATTATTTAAATAAAAATTTTAAAATAATTTTTTTTATAAAAAAATAGAATGTAAATTTCACCTCATTTTTAAAAAAAATCTTTTTTAAACATTAACTAAAAATGTAAATGGAATCAATGTTTTAATGTGTATGCCATGAATTAAAAATATAATGTATTAATGACCATTATTTTCTATGAATATCCCAATATAATTTTTCCTGTATATTTTAAAATAAAAATATTTTCAAATATTTTATGTTTTAAAACGACTTATTTCACTTAAGAATGAAAATTATCCTCAATAAATTTTTAAATGATAAAAAAATATTTCCCTATCAAATATGTCATCCTATGATGTGACTTGTTATTTTATTAGGATATGAAACCAGGATACCATTCTCATTACATCAT
This sequence comes from Viscum album, assembly GCA_963277665.1. NCBI lineage: Eukaryota > Viridiplantae > Streptophyta > Magnoliopsida > Santalales > Viscaceae > Viscum > Viscum album. Next base: position 640,871,240 of record OY728157.1, read on the forward strand.
AAAATGGTTTTGGATGGAAATATTTTTTTAATTCTTATTTCAATTCCATGGTTCAAACAATGATAAAATCATTATGGAACTCGAATCATTCTATACAAGTTATTCATTGGTGAAAAAAATAAATGATTATGAAACATATCTATTTTCTATAGGTTATGATATTTTGAAATGTTTATGAACACCGTTTCATTTCATCATATATGATATTATGAATGTTTAATGATCCTTTGTCACACATATGTATGATTTTTATTATGACATAGGTGGAACCTATATCTCTACACAATAAATTGGGTAAAGATTTATACCTCATGAAATTGAATTTATTGGAATGATGATGGAACTCAGTTTAGTAAAAGAATTTTCAGACTATGATGGTATTATGAGTGAACCTTGGATTCTATGATGGTATAGCGAATGAACTCTTTCAATTGTGATATTCATGACAATGATCCTGGACTAATATGAGAATTATTTACTATTTTAATGTGTATTGAAAAAATTAGGGATTTATTCCAATGTTATTCACTTATGGAGAATGTTCATTAATTCTCTTATGATTCGTGTATTATGAACTTCTAATCATTATTCCATTACCCAGGATTACAGAAATGGATATAAAGGGTGTAGTTTTAAAATTTTATGATCATATTTTTGTACTCTAATGTTTATGTTATGCTTATGTATCACCATTTATACCCTCACTAGGTATCATAGGTCACCCTTTCTTATATTTCCATTCTACCTAATATAAAAAAATTTATTTTGTTTGATATTTCTATGAAGGGTTATATTAATGAAAAACATCATTTTATATTATGTAACTCAAAAAAATGAACATTAACCCTTGTTTGCAAATATACAATGCAACTAAACTGTTAAGGTCCTCGGGTGAGAGTGTGTGTGACCTAATGATTGGTCATCTACAAAGATGCAATATATTTTATGATATGATTGGGACTATATAGATGTAATTACTGAAAATTTTAGTGAATAATTTAATACTATAATGAAAATAACATGCAAAAACCCTAATGACATTCCTATGAGTATTTTTTTGAGGAATCCGAGTTTCTGAAAATATAATGGATTTTTGGTAAATGTTAGAGAATTTTTCGTCATATATAAACATAAATTTATGGATACAACCATTCGATTTGGATATAGAACATAGGAACCTGAGGGGTAATGACATAAAAAATGTAACTTTGAGATAAACCCTATCATCTCTTTGGGCATGAAAATGGGCCAATCTATACATCATCGTTGACACTCCTGGAAGACAATATTTTGAAACTCTCAATATCAATATGAACCATCATGAAAGATTTAAATATATGATTTCCGATAATTTTATAAGATAAAAATCACGTGTAATCGATTAAATAATATGTTATGATTTATAGATCATATTAGTTATATTTATAATAATGTAGTTCCTCATTATTTTTATTTTATCATACTATATGCTTTGGTTTTACTTAATCTATTGAACCCAAAGTACAAGATATTTAATTTTTATTGTGATGGAAAATTATATTAGTTTGATAATGTTCATATAAATGTTGTATGACATTAAATAAAAAATAATATTGATATTCTCACAAAATATTCTCAGTCTAAGTATCGTGCAAACTACCAAATGAAAAAGAGGGAAATTTATATCGATTAATTCACGAGATATCATTTACATTTATTCTATATTTCATATAATATAGTAGTTTCTATGTAATGAATCAAGACCAATGAGATGTTATTTCACACTCTCCTAAGTTTTTAAAATGACAAATCAATTTATATGTCTTCTGGTAATAAGGTAAAGAGGATCAATGGTTGAATATTATACTGAACAGTAGAAATATTATTAAATTGAATCTATGGATTAGGATGAGATCATAAAAGTATTTTTAACTAAACAATTCGCTATATTATTTTTTATGAGGACGGATACCACATTCCCGGAGATAAAATAAAAGGATGATGAATCTATTGGTTCTAACTACAAAAATTTTACAAGACAGGTTAGTGGAACTTCTGGTATTATCATCCAACTAGAATGTATGGTTCATCGATTCCTCAGTGGATTAAATTGATGTGTTTGAATTATTTGAGACCTAAGGGACATTAGTATAAAAGATTAGATTATTAAATGTTCTATCTAGGTTAAATTGGATTATGCATTTACTAATAAATAGAATGTTTTTGATAAGAATAGGAAAATGGATGAAATTTTAATAAGGGGAAAACTAAATGTTTTTAGTGTTAATGGAAACATCATCATGATGTTTTCTACCAAAGTTATAAGTGGAAGACACCTAATGATAAGAATAGATAAAATGAATCACAGAATACACAACATACACTCTATTTATTGAAATGTAATGAGTAGTATAATTATGATAAACAATTGAAAAATATGAAGGTTAATTGTAGTGATCGATTTCATTCACCTTTCATGGTGAGAGAAAATGGGAAATCATATGAGATCAAAATCTCTAATGAAGAGTGTAATAATGATGGTGTAAAAGGTACACTTACATCCATTATAAAAATAATAATGTTTTAATTCACTCTATATTTAATCATTATTTCATTTATAAATAATTTAATAATGGTATCAATATTAAAAACAAATGATTAGATTCAAAATTAGTAGCCAACCCGTATAATGGTAGGGTGATCACATCATAAGACTATGATTCCTCTCTGATTTACAATGGGAGGAATGCTCTACCTACAAATATTTCCATTCCTCCTCTAGTTAAATTTTATTTCATCACATGAATAACTATTCTCAATCTACATAAATACAATTAGAATATTTCATTAAGTAATGTTACTTTTATTATTATAATCTAACCAATTATCCTATATCAATGTAATGATTTTTCTGAACATTATATTGAAATCACATACATTTTACGGGTAATATTTCCCATTATTATGTTGTGGTTATTATATTTGGTTATGATGAATTTTTTTTGATGATATTCTAACTATGTGGGTATTTTTTGAGGTATTTCATGATGAGTTTCCTATATGAAAAACAAAATGTGATTTTTTTCTTAATAGAACACATATCTAGTGATATATTAATTTCAATGAATCCCTCTATAATGGACATGATTGTGTTGTAGGAAGCAAAGAACCAAATATAAGAAAAACATGATAAGGAATTAATTTGGCCAACTGTGTCTCCATAGGGTATATCTATTGCTTTTTTCAGAAACAAATGGATCAATATGACTCTCTGTTGACTTTCCAAATCAACCACGTTTATTACCACAAACAAGTATCCTCTTTCAAAATTTGATAATTTGTTGATAAATTGTAGAAATCTCAAAAATACTAGAGGATTGGACATATTTATACTTATAATTAATTGATGTTCAATATCCATGATAAACTAAATAAAAAATATTGTAAAATTTATGGTCACTATGAGGATATAGTGATTCCATTAGGTTTTACTAATCCTTTCTATTTTTTGTTGGATTTATTGAATATAGTCTTTAAATATAACATTGATAAATTATTTGTAGTGTTTTTATATGACTAGGATATCTTCTAAAAGACAATTAATGCTAATTAATATTACTTTATAATTGTAGTAAAGACCATTAGGAAGGATATAATATAATAAATATTTTCATATGTAGAATTATTTACAACAATTTTTATTTTTTTCGGTCATACATAATAAAAGGAGGTTATTGTTGTAGATCCATCAACGATAGAGGGTATTGGATGCTGTGTTAGTCCAATAATGGTGAATGAGATCTAGATTATTTAATATAAGTTTTATTGTATCGATTTTTTTGAGAATTAATAATAAGAATATATTCTTACAACCATGTTTACAAGGAAGGGAGACATGTTCCTTATATATATGAGTACGAGAAATACTTCATGGAACAGAATAGAAGATTATTCAACTCACCAATACATATATTAACCAGTAGTGGGGATGGGTTTTCAATCATTAGTGATTCATCCATTAAGGGATTGGGTTGTGTGATTATACTGAATGCCAAGGATATAGATTTTCCATCCTGAATAACGAATATTCAAAAGAAAAGGCTCCCAACTAAAGGTTTGGAGTTATTTGTTGTAATTATTTCATTAATGATTTGGAGAAATTATCATTATGGAGAACATATTGATATATACATCGATTATAATGGATTGAAGTATATATTCACTCAGAAGTAGTGCAATATTCCCCAAATAAGATTTTTATAGATAATTATATATTCTTACGGATCAATGTATTATAACCCATGGAAAAATAAAAATAGGATAGATTCATTGAGTCGAATGAAAAATGATATCATATACATGATGAGGATTATAAAATAAGAAATATTTCTTTATTATCAAAGGATGGTTTTTCAAATCCTGGACGAAGGTGAAATAGATATTCTTCCTCAATTGAATGTTCATCCATCTATCTATGTCAATACTAAATGGGAACACATAAAATATGTAGATATAAAAATGAAGGTTATAAACTTTTATGTCATTATCTTTTATCATAATGGAGTTATAAAGAGGTAAGAAATATTTATATGTTTCATCCAAACCATATTTGGAGTCACTATTCATGGATCTCATTGTTCCTAATTGTCAATTCATCTTGGATGTATGAATATTTATATAGATTTGAACGATTATTTATGTTGTGATGGAAGAAAGAATGATGTTGTATAGTATTGTTCATGGGATTTGGTATATATAATGTTATTTATATAATCACAATGTATAAGGATATGTATCATTAACTACCCATTCTATGATGCAAATGAGAAATCATCATTGTGGATGTTCTCATTAGACTCCACAAAACCATTAATTGGAATATTGTTACACGGGTTTTATACTAAAACCTTATGAGTTAGAAAAATCCATAACTGTCATTGAATACATATTTCTAGATCATCATTCCAATACATAAATTAAATTCGTGGTATGGTTTTATGGAGTACCATGTTCAATTATGTCAGATTAGGATCCATGGTATAACTATAATTTCTAGATACATTCCTAGAAAGATCGTGATGTAGAGTTTTTTCATTATTGCGTATCTTTCTAATATACATGGTAACATTTTATAAAAATTAAAACATTATTGGATATGTTTCAAAATTTATTCTTAGGATTTCAAATGCTGTTTAGATCAACATCATCCTCTAGTTAGTTCTAATAGAGAAATATATTTCACTCATGCACTGAAATTTATCCTTACAAATACATTTATGGAAACTAATGTAAATATAAAATGTGTTGTAATGAACATCGATAAGTGAAGCTATTTGGAAAAGACATAGATGGTGTTATAGAAGAAAATGTTATTATCATTCAGCCACACATCAATGCTTTACAGAGATGAAAAAAATGTTATACTGCTAATCACTAGTGTGATCTATTATATGATGTTAGTGACTAGTGGCTTCAAATAATTTCTCCATGGATGATGCTTATGAGATTCGAGAAGAAATTGTAACTATTCCCTATTTATATTAGGCCCTTTGAAATTATTTCTCATTTTAAGATGGTTTCCTATCAGATGATTCTTCCATAAAATCTATCTGGTGTCCATAATGTATTGCATGTATCTCTTCTTTGGATTTGAATAACTGAACCTTACCGTGTGCATAATTAAGAGGTAATAACATGTGATAATGATATATATTGTGAGACAAATCCAATTTATATTTTTGGTCAGATATAGAATGATCAATGAAATAATAACACTCACATATTCAATGTTTTGTGATGAGACCAATTGTTTTTGGAATCTATGTACAAACTTAATTGTGTTATGAGTCTAAAATATCCTCTTTTTTCTTAATTGAGTGTTGAATTTTGAGGTTGAAATTTATTTTCATGCGGTATAATGTAACACCGTAGTTTTTTCATTTTTCAAAAAATTTCAAAAAAAAATTTGATTAATTTTTTTACACAAAACACTATGTAATTAATTCAATACAATAAATTTTCTGAATCAACACAGGTTGACCATAAACTGGTCACCCGGGCAAGTCCACGACATTGACCGAAGTGCGTTCCTGATCCCCACGGGCAAGAAACCAGATTTAGACATCAAAATTTAATCATGGGGAATGATTTATCCCATAAAGATAAAAATAAATAAACAAGGATTAGTATAACAATAAAATAGAACTGTAGAAACGTAAACTAAAATAAAAACAAACATACCTCTTTGTGGCCTTTTAGGTAACCACCGAACTCCGAATTATGTCTGCTCCAACACTGTGCAGCTAAACCAGGAACCTGAATAAGAACTGAACCTGCAACTGAATGAATATGATAGGAGTGAGCTCCAAGATGCTAAGTAGGGATGACAAATATAACCACTGAATGCATGTATTCCTATTCTAAAAAAATTCCAATAACAAATGTTTGAAATTCATGTATAAATTTATTGTTTTTTATTGTTGAAATAATCCATTATTTTTCCATTTAATAATCCACCACATGATATATAGCATTCTTAGAACCATGTTTCATTTCATATACCAAACCAAGGAAGCAAATAACTAATTTTTTATAAGGGATTCAGGTGATACAAAACAAGATGGAATAAACTAGTACAACATAATGTAAACAAATAATGAAATTAATTACGTAACCATTGGTGATCCTAAACATCCCTAGAAGACCCCTGGACATACTCTATTTGGAACTAGCTGTCGATGTATGATGAAACTCTTAATTCTATAACCAAATGTCCACCCTCATAGTAATTGAAACCAGCGGGACTCCCCATCTGGCCTATACGCCTACCAGTGGGTTCCAATCCTTCTAATTGGGGCTGATAAGAAACCATCACCAAATCAACTATTAGACACCCAGGAACCCATGGTGGTTATAATGATATTGTGTATATAGGACGTCCCTCACACGTGTGACTCCTCTCACCGCACATGCCTTCCCCATACACGGACGCTTCCTATATGTTCACCAATAAAGGGTTCCACTAGACATGAGCTCCTCATATACATATCCAATCATCTCAATTTAATAATGTTCTAATCGTGTTTCCATGCAATGAAAATCATTAAAACAATTTGAATCATTTTTTAAAATACAAAATTTGAAAACTGGGCATATAATAATCAAAATGTCATCCTTTCAAAGAATCAACAAAGACAATACACTAAAGATGAATGTTCCCAACGGGACTTGAAGTCCAAAATCTCTTATTTTTTTAGTAAAAAATTTCAAAATCTAAATGAAAAAATGCACAAACTTGCGAAACAAAAAAATGACCCCATGATCATAACACTCATCGAAACACACACAAAGGCCAAACAAGAACACCCTTTGAGGCTACATTTCAAACATTTCATAAAATCCACATAAAGAACCAAACCTTATTTAGGAAACAAAATATATTTAGAAAAAAATGTTTTACGACAACATTATTTTAAAGGTTCCATCTTCATTTGAGGGAACATGCATGTGTACAACTATTGAGTCCATGGATGTGCCAACATCCAATGGCTCAACAACAACCAAAGTGACATTTCTAAACCATTTCCACAAGGACTCACTTTTCCTTGAAATCAAAAACAATAATTTTTGACATTAGGATAACAAAAAACAATCCCACATAAATACATAATCCATTTTTTAAAACCATTATAACAAAATTTTCACGATATAACATTGTCAAACTAAACACTCCAAACCAAAAGTATATTTTACCAGAATATATCCAAATTCCACTATTTCCAAAAGACAAGAAATAGGTGAAATATACTAATAAATTCATCAATAATTATGATAACAGATAAAACAACATATAACAATTATATTATCAACTCAACCAATTTATTTCAATTTTATAACCCTGTCAAGAAATTTATAATCAATTTCATAAACAGCTCAACTAAATTGCACAAACCAAAAACAAAACACCATGATGGTATATTGAGGAGTATCACGAAGGTGTGTGTCATGTTTGATGAACATCTTTTAAAATTTTTGACATCAAACAAACACAATGTTCAAAAAAATAGAAAAATTTAATCAGGTGAAATACTTCAAAACCATTTTTTGAAAGAATAAAATAGCATGGAAATACTATATCACAATAACTAAATATATTGAGAAAGTGATGATGAAATTAATGATTTAATTGAAACACTCAATAATTAAATGTGATTAATCAGAATAGAAAATAGTGGATTCCCCTGCATCAAATCTAGCGCGGACACAACTGAATATCAACGGAAGAAGGGACAATGCTTTGCAGTCAAACCACGCACGCTTAACAGTGAGGAAAGACACACGACACACAATTACGACTGTATTAGTTTTCAACCAAAATAAATTAAATCCCAAAAGATGAAATGGAGAAAAATAAATAGATACATAAATAAATATTTAAACCGGAGTAGGGGCTTTCACCCGCCTGGAAAAAGGAGGACGGACCACCAAGATTTCGGTGCACAGGTGGCCGTAGAAAAAAGGTGAGCGAGGGGGAGTGCTTTGCTAGTGAAATGAGTAGGTGTAAGGGTGTGGGGAGTATACTAGGGGATGGGTGTGGCAGCCTGCTAGAGTGGGGAAATGAAGGTGGTTTCTGATGTGGCTGGTCGACATGGAGTGCCTGAACAGAGTGGCTGAGGATGGGGCGCAAGGGAAGACGGGGATGAATTGTGGGGATGAGGCTATAGATTGTGAGGGTGACGCCAGGACAAGAGGGGGCTGGTCAGCCTACTGGAGCATGTTGGTGAGGGGAAAGGTGTACTGGGGATCGAGGGAGGCATGAGGCAAGGGTGAAGGGGGGAGCATGGCGGGGGTCCTGAAGGGTGAGCTACGTGAGAGGGGAAAGGCCGGGAGGGTGGTCGTTGTTGCAGAAGAGGAGGGAGAGAGAAAAAGTGGTGGGGGATAAATGGAGTGCAGTTCACATGAGAATATGAATGGGGAAGGAGGGTGCCATGGATAGACCTACATTTCCATTTTTTTCATTTTAAATAAAAATTTAATAATAATAATAATAATAAAATTAATAATAATAATAATAACACAATTATTAATTATAATAATGACACCAAAAATAAAAATAAAAATAATAAAATTAAAATAATGAAGTAATAATAATATAAAAATTAATAATCATAATTATGATGAGAAATTGCATGACACGTGGGTTAGCTGCGTGGCTACCCCTAATTTTGTGGTGACTGTACAAGGGTCCAAAACCCAGTAAAATATTGAATGACATTGATTTTAATCCAAGACATGGCTCAGACCATGGTGCGAGAACCCAGACCAAAGAATTAATAAAAATAGAAGTTAATTTAAAAAGACGGGGTGTGACAAGAGACACAGGTTGTCTTTCATTTTACATGATAATGTGATTAAACAAAGCCACAATTTTTTATCAATATATTTATTCCACATTTACTATTATAACCTAGGTGATAAATGAACTATGATTAATTTTAATAACAATTTTTTTTGAATATGATACATATTGGTTTTATATAATGATTATATAATGAAAATAGTACATAATTTTTCATGATGCCTTTATATATTTCGAAAAGGCTATTTTCTGAAAAATGTAATTTTATTTATTTTTCTGATCATAATAAAATAAATTATTTATAATTTTAGGGAATTAATATGATAAAAAAACCTTATTTATCAAATCAATATTTCGAAATTATCTTATAGTTAATTTTTAGATTATTTTCAAAGATTCATTTTTGATGAATAATGAAAAATATTAAATTTTAATTGAATTTTTTTTCATTTCATCAATACATAAAAAAAGTATATTTTTAATTAGATTAAATTTATATTAATATTCATTATAAAATGATTAATCAAATTTATGTCATTGTTTTGAATTTAAAATTTAATTTTGAATCAAAAATATTGTAATCTTTTTATTATTTTCTCTCTAAACCCCTACATTCTCATTGCGAATGTGGGATTAATTTAAAATTAAATTATTCCACTTATATGAATGAAATTTCAAAAAATGGATTCTATATTTAAAATAAGAATAATTTATATTATATTATATGGTCACCTAAATCCAAGACAAAAATTAATAGTAGAAATCTAAAAATTATTAAAAATGCTTATATAAATATACTATTATCAAGTGGATAAACTAATTAAAATTTGGTTAAAAAATACCCAAAAAATTTCCTCCACACATTAGATTGAAATATTTCCAACATGACCATTCTTTTCACAATAATGGTCCATTATTTTTTCCTATTGACATGAAAAAGAACATTGGTGGAATTCATTAAAAAAAATTGAATTGTGTTGCCGCCTAAGATATGAAAACCCTCACCTTATTGTATACACTTCACACATTCAAAAACATTTGGTGAACAAATTACTACCCCGATGACATCCCAATATCCCTTCATTCATTATATAATCCTTATTTTTTATATAATCTTAACAAATGGTGTATATTGTTGAATACCTAATAAGGATTCCTTAAAAAGATGTAATGTTCATCAAAAACGTTATTGTTTTGTTTCTTCCTCCAATTTCAAAATTTATTTTATAATTTTCTTATAAAATAATATAGTTTTAATAAAAATAATGATATTTTGTTATGGTAATAGTATTATCTACTACCATAACCACTTCAATCAAATGGATTACAAAAACAATATTCATTTATATGAAAGACTACTACCTCACATAAAGATATCATTAATTATTTAATTATAACCTCTCAAAGAAAGACATATTGAGGTAATTTTTTATATATGACACTGATGATATTATTATAATTTTTTAAATTTTTTTATAACAAATAATATTTTTTTATATTCCATTCCATTGGAGTATGATAACTTCACTCGTGTATTTGGTGTAATACCATCTCATAGAATGATGAGATATATTCAATCATTACATGGAAGGTAATAATGACGAGATTAAAAAAAATATTTGATAGAAATCATAAAAAATTACTCTTTATTGATAATATATCATTTAACATTATTTATTTCAATTACACATTAAAATAGGAAAAGTATCTATTCTTACATATGACATACCATCTCCATGAATTATGTATTTAATTTTATATAAATAAGTGTTATGGATAACTGTAAATAAATATATGGTGAATATATATAATATTTATATCATGGATATAATTTTTGGAGATTTTGGAATAACTATAAAAAATCAGAGGAAAAAAAATAAAAAAATATAGCATATGATAAAAATGCAGTTATTACCTAAATTAAATTGTTAAACATGAAATGGATAATAATGGGGTGATAAATTTTTGTAATAATAAAATATATGAGAGATATAAATATATATATTTATATTTAAGGTACTATAATAGTTTTATGAAAAAATCATATTTCGTATTTTTATTTATTAAACATCTATAGTGGAATTCAACACTTATAGTAGTTTATTTCTATCTCAATCTTATTTCATTGAGACTTTCATTATACAACACATAAACATTTTATCATTAAATGTAAATAAATCTAATTTTACATGTAATATAATTTAATTATTAATATTATTTATATATTTTATGTCAATTTTATGTTATTCCATAATGGGGCATACAATTAATATTTATTAATGTTATACTAATATTAATTTATAGTAACATTGTTTATAGATATTTTTATAACTAATTTTCCAATTATAGAATCATATGGTCCATATATTAAAGAAACTCATGAAATTAATTATCTTCTTAGTTTTCATTATAATTTCATGTAAAACAAAAAAAAATCAACTCTTTGGTACTTAAAATAATTGATAAAATCTATTAATAAAAAATTAACATCATTTATCTCTTTGGATGGAAATATATTTTCTTCTAATTCAATTTTTTAATAAAATAAAAATTGATTAAGTATTCTAATATAATTTTTAAATTTATTTTTTAACCATTACTGTATATTTTAAAATAAAAATTGAATGGAATTATCATATAATATTCTAAACAATACATTTTTTATTTAACCATAAATTGTAATGTTTTCAATTTTATAACATCATTGACAAGAAAAAATACCCTTCATCAGGAAAATTATTTTCATCAATGATTCATTTGTATATTTTTATGGTTAATTTCATAGAATAATAATTTAAAAATGATTAATATTTTAATTTTTTTTCAATGATTAATGATATATTCCTTAATAATATTTTTAAATGATCGATCAAAATCATTCGCCATCTAAGAGGAAAATCTATTAAAATATCTTATTCATTGCAAGGTATATGATATAAGGATACCATTTTCATTAATTATATGAATGTTTTTTGATGATTTTGATTCAAAGTGGATTCTCATCAATGGGTCATACAATGATTAAATACTAAGGAAAACTTCATTTTTTGCCACATGAAATGAAATGGTAAATTTAATAAATGATTATGAAAATGTATCTATTTGATAGGTTTTGAGAAATTGGAATGTTTATTAATTACAATTAATTTCACGTCTTATGATTTGATGAGAAAATTATGATCTTGGGGAATTCATATGTATTATTTTTATTATTTTATGGTCGAGTCCTAAAACTTCCTCTAATTAATTTGGTATATATTTATATCTTATGAGATATATTGGATATGAGTGAGGTGTAAATATTGTATAGTATTGTACCTTTTCTAATAAGAGGGACTTGGGAGTGATCTTTGACTGCTATGATAGTTTGATGTATGAAACCATTCAACAATTATGATAGTGGAAATTGTCCATTAAAATTTTCTTATGATATTTAATATGATTATATGTTTGCCAAAAACCTATACATTAGGAAATGTTAGGATCTCATTGCTCTTTTCCATTGATTTTTTATGATTAATGTTTCATTAACATTCTATATTCATTCCATGAATCATGATTATAATATTTGATAAATGTGTTATGGTTTTCGAATCAAATGCTAATTTTCTCATACTATTATGTCCATGTTATTTTCAGATGTCTCTATTCTTGACCATAACTCATCATCTGAGATCACCCAATATCATGTTTCCATTCACTATAAATGAAAACATTTATTAAATTTGATATGTCTATGAAGGGTGAATGTTTTTAGGTGAATAATGGGAGATTATTTAGCTCACCTATTGTCCAATATTTTATTTTTTCCATGTTTTGAATGGGAACAAAATATTATGGACCTCACGAATCAATTTGGAAAATTTAATTATATATTATATAAAAAATGAAATACCTATGTATGAAATTACATTATATCTACATAGACCCATGTATTATCACATTGGGGTATTTTTTCCAACATCTCAGTGAGGAATATTTTTTTGATGATTATCCTCTCTTTCCCTATCTCTCTTCACTATTTGTAGATATGAATTGGATGTGATATTTGGAAGTCTTTTAGTTCAGAAGGTGATGACCAAGGTGACTTTGGGTGAAATGTTATGAATGATTTTGTGGGGAGGTGGACCATGTATTTTTTGGAGACATGTTATATGTTCATATTATGTAGATTCTTATGGTGGGGGTTATGTATTTTAGTATGTGGGAACATGATTTATTTCTTTAATGTCAATGATAACTGAATACTCTTATTATGGTTTTGATGTGATTACTAGGTGTTTAGAAATGATTTGTTATGTAAATATGTTTTTAGGAGACTCCTCATGTGTTTTCAAGAATTATTTTCTGTGAAAATGTTATAGGGTAGTGGTAAATATTTTTCAGATGATATGGGATATCTTTGATGTATGATGTTGTTGTGTGAGAATGAATAATATATTTGAAATTTGTGATGGTAATAATTTATCATATTCTATATAATATGTAAATATTGATTGATAGTGTTTTCTGGTGACCGTTCCTTGGTGGGGATGGAATGTATAATTTTCTTATTTACATATTATTTATTCTGTAGTTTTCTCAATGGTGAATTAATATGCTCATATCACATATTATAAGTAGAAAATGGATTTCCTTCTGAGTGTATTAGTTTTCTCCCCATATACATATAAAATGATTTTCTTGTTTCCATAAATATTACCTAGATCATAGTGGATATTAGTTATTGAGACCACAAATACCCTCACAATCATTGTTGTATCTTTTCATCAGGGTATATAATTTGGATAAATTTTTATAAATTAGTTTTATTTTTACATGCATTGTGGGGTTGTTATTGTGTATTTTATATTTTTTGTGGATATTTTGGGCGAAGGATTCATCTTATCTCTTGGTTGTACATTATTATAGAGTGTAATGCCTCCAATTTTCCATTAGTTTTTTATACCATTTGTGCTACCCGAAAAACTACGACCTACTCGAGGTTGAAATAATGTGGTAAATATCTCACTCCTCTCATTGTAGTATTTTTGAATGGAGGGATCATTATAGTTAAGAATGTGGATCTTACAAAGACCATATCTCATATGAGTTTAATACATTCAAAATATATATTGATTCTATTTGGTTTTATTAATTCCCACAAAATCATAATTGATTTAATGAAAATAGTATTTAGATATTACCCTTTTAAATATGAGGTATACTATATAATTGAAATTTTATTATATTCAGTGGGTTTGAAATGGAATAATGTTTACATAATTATTATAATTATGACCCTATGAAAAGATAAGTTGAATGATATAAAATATTAGTGACAATTTATACTAAATACAATTTCATTTTTTGATCATATAATCCAAAATATGTGTATATCAACAAATCCATAAATGATTGAGGATATTGAACATTGGAATTGTAAAATAATTATGAATGAGATTCCATTTTCTCAGGATTGATATGATATTAATCATATTTTGTGAGGAATTTAACTTTACTTTCTAATTCACTAACTATGACAACATAGATTGGATAAAAATTCTGTTGGATATGTTATTGTGTGGAAAATTTAATAGAATTGAAAATATTTTTCGTTAGTCCTCTTGTGTATTCATTACACTACAATGGAGATGGTTCTGTAATCTATATTGGTTATCCAAAAAACGATTGGTAATAGTTCTTGTTTATAACATCAATGTAATATAATCTTCCACATGTTTATTAAAGGTTCATAATGGAAACTTACCTATGCATAATTTAGAGTGAGCACGATTATTATTTTCAATATTGACTTAGATGATTTATCTTAATGGGGATGCTTATAAATATATATATATCATATGTTTTAATATATATGTGGAAATCAAATTAGTTTAAAATATACTAACTAATATGGTTTGTGATAGTTAATTTTTATAAATATTCAATACATTACCTCCCAAGGAAACTAAATATGGTGGTTAGTGAATTGAGTTGGCATGATAACGAATTCTTAACTATGATGTGGATAGTTAATTATATAATACGTAAGGATTTATAAAGAACTAATCTATATATTATTATAGAAAGGAGGAAATAAAATCATTCTCAAATGTTTTTACAAACATGTATCCCCAAAAATATTAATGTCATGCAGAATGTAGAAGTAGAAATATTAAATATGTTGAGAAGGTTTCGTGATTATGAACATAATTGTGATGGAATGATATGGTTCAATAATTTATCTACTTTATCAATAAAAAATTTAATGTTATTTTTATAGAAGATTTATAGTTCATCATTCTCTATTTTTCTGAGAAGTATGGATATGTATAGAATATTTTAAGATATTTTCTGGTAGGATTTCATGAAGGGAGATAGTAGAGAATCTTTATCTCAAATGTTGGTATTTATATATGTGATGACTGAAAGAATAAATTATAAGGGAGTGTCCAATAATTACCCATACCATTATTGATAAGGTATAACGTCAAAATTTATTTTATCATTAGACTCCCAAAATGATATAAAGGGATCAATTTTATATGGATCTTGTCAATAACATTAAAAATCCATTATAATCTATCACTATCATATACAATTTTTATCTTGATATACTTACAATAATATAATTTTTTGAAGTTTTAAGGTTTTATTGATAACCACATTTAATATAATCAAATTGGGATCTGAGTTTCTCATTGATGCTATGGTCAATTATATTACAGGATCGGGAAGTACAGTTCTATTATAGTACGACTTATCCTCTATTGAATGATGATCTGTACGAGAAAAAAATTAAAAACCTATAGAGTATATTGAGATCGTTTTATATGGTTTTCATATTTTTATAGGATGACCACCTTTCCGTATTTGGGTATTCTTTCACCAATAGATTTTATTCAGTAATTCATATTCAATATTATGTATCTCTCTTAGTAAATAAGTGTTAAAAACCAACATAATAGAGGTAGAGATCTTAAATTAAATATATTTCAACCTGACATGAATTATAAAATGGAATATAATATCAGAACAATTAACAAACTCATTGGGGATGCATGAATTTGACTTAAATGTTTATTTCAACAATCATATGCGGGATATGGAATTTCATGTTACTGAGAATGTGTTGTTTTGAATTTCTCCATTGATTAATGATACATGATTCAAAAAAAATAAATATTGGAGACAAATTATATTGTTCTATGAATTTTTATTTATTATTAGGGATATTTTCTAATGAATTGGTTCTATAATTTAACCTCAATAAGGTCATTTATTTGTTCCAAGTACCTCTTAGTAGGAAGTGCATAACTTATCGATCCCATTTAAAGACCGCAGATGGCAAACATCTAGATCATAATTATTACTATGATGAAAATAAAATGGAGATTCTATATCATATAATTATTTATCTATAAAGAATCCCCTATAACATAATCAAGGTTTTGTGGTGAAACCACATTCTTAAATAAAGAATCATGGGAATGTAATGATTTGATAAGGAAAATGTATAATCTGTTCATTGTAAATTATGATTGAAATTAGATGTTTAAATACATTTTTGAGGGGGTAAATGATAACACCCAATTATTTTATGAAATATAAATTTTCAAACTAATTTAATTTTGTTGATATCTTTTGCTTCATGAAACATCTAGCTTTAATGAACTGTGATATATTATTAATATTTTTATATAATCATGGAACTTATTACATAGTCATATGACATAGATTTATGAATAAAAATAAATATATATATCATATTTATTATAAACACTTTATATAATGAAAATGTATTAATTAATGTACATATTGTTTTGTAAATCTTATTTATTCATCAAAAATACATTTTCTCAAAAAATTTGTTTTATTTGTTATTGTGAAAAAATAATAAATATCATTACTGAAATATTTAGGCAATATATTTTAAAATTTAAATATAATCAATATAATAGTAATATAAGAAATATCTTTGAGTTAATTTTGTAATTTTTTCAGAAAAACATATATTTTCGATGAATAATAAAAAATAATAATTTTTATTTATAATATCTCTTTGAATTAAATATTTTACAATTTTCATATTCATATAATGTGGTATTTATTGTATCATTAGTTCAATAATATTTCTATTAATCAAACTTGGTTTTATAGAACTAATTTAATATTTAATTTTTATATTAAAAAATTCAATACTTATGAATATGTTTTCCTTGGAAAAACATTTTTTCTTTTCTTCCACATGTTAAATTTTAATTACCATTATTTCACATATATGAAAATAATCAAGATAAATTTTCTAAAATATTTTTACCATAATAATTAGTATTATGTAAAATAATATACTTATTTTTCTATCATTGGGAAAAGTAAATAATGTAAAAAATAATTATTGTGGTCAACATCGAAAAGTATCAATATGGGGGGTTAAACTAAAAAGATAATGTTTCAAATAAAAAATTCATATATAATATATATTGTATGGATATATGTTGTAATTATATCATATAAGGTTAGATTTGTATCAATTTTTTTCGTCTTCAATGTGTAAAACATTTTTATACTTTTTATTTTCACAAATTCTATGTTTTTAATTTCACTTATTTATAAAAATTTACCCACTCTACACTCTTTTTTCCCACCCAATGAAAAATTAGTAAGCCAAAAACTAAACCAATCCATTTTCAACATACCTACACATATCGTAGAAAACTTATTTTGATAAAAATACCATTATATAAAGTATTTTCAAAATTAAATATAGTCTATCGGAAAAAGTTGAATCATTCTTAACAAATTATTTATTTATATATTACTACACCAAATTCCAATAATATTAATGAATGATGATAATTAAATATAAATATATTACATGTAATTATTTTTTATTATATTAATGGTACAAACTATGTCAATATCTTCAACCATCAAATTTGAAAGGAAACCAATGATTGGGTTTAGTATAGAATGTCACATCAAGAAACGATATAGGTCATTCTACATCACAACATATAATGTATTGATAAATTCATGTATTTATTTCAGAATTTAAATTTTTAAAACCTATTAATACTTTAGAAATTTTATTAGCACATGTAACCCCTTACCTTCCAACCTGTTAGAAAATACTAAAATCCCTAATGTCTAAAGTGGACTATAGTATTTAAAATTGATCTGAGGTTTTTTCCATTTAATTTTTATTTTAAAGGTAAAATGAATATATTTTAATAATATATATGATAAAAATTATAGAATAAATACTTTTTGCGGGATAAATTTTATTTCCTTTTATTGAATTCCATTAATCATAAATTGTAATCAATGATTTGTGTATGTACGAACTTCCATATTCAGGAACACTGTAAATCATTTCATATCTCAGATTAAATGGATAATTATGAATAAATATATAATGAACAAAAATTTTATTTATATACTTATTAAAATAATTTATTTTATTTAATTATAATCAAATACAATTGTACAAAACTCTTAAACTACAACATTCTAAAAAAATACACCATTGATCACCAGGAATAAGTTATTCATGAAATAATTCATTACAATAAGTTGATAGAAGGTTGTATAAAATTTTTATAAAATGTATATGATTATGGTTATATAATATATGTATATGAAATAAAAACATTCAAACATGAGGTTGTAATCATTACATGGTATATCAAGTGTTGAGGTAATTGATTCATCTAGACCTTTATTCTCTATGAGGAACATACGATATTCCACACATTATTCTTTTATATATTGTATATAATTCCAATGAAGGTATTTTATGATGGATCATATGTAAAAAATTGTAATTTAAATATAAAACTCTGAATATTTATTTCAATCATCATTATAATAAATAATTACCAAAGTGAAAAAGGATTTTTATTATAATCTCAATGATTATATGAATTATTTATGAATCTTCCTCCGATGATAAAATTATATTATCTACCTCATAAGAAACACATGGAGTTTCATATACATTTTATATTTCTATAGAATATTTTTTTCCATTTAGTTTCTGCTATTTATGAACATATTATTCCAAAATTATTTTATTAATGAAAATAAAATTTTCTATAACTACTATAAAGAAAAATTTCTCTTCATTTACAAATAAATAAATAAATAAATCCTAGTTTCACTAATAAAAAATCATTAAATTATTTTATAAACCCCTCAGAAATTTAAAAAATTATTTAAAATCAATCATATCATAATTTTTGAAAATATTTTTTTGATTAATTATTAATAAAAATGTGAATGAAATATTTATTTCAACATGTATGGAAATAATGGTATTTTCACAAATCATGACCCACCATTGATTAAAATAATACATTAATTGTTTCAATGGTTATATTTAATTAAATTTATTTTTTTAAAATTTAAAAGGTATAAAATTCTAATGAAGTTATTTAAAAATTGAATATCTATTTTCCCGATGAATATTTTGATAATATTTTTATTGAATTTTTATTTATTAATGAAAATATTTTTATGTGTTAGTTATTTCATTCTAGGGATATGATTAAATGGTTTGATCCTCACACAGTTGTTGGATGATTTATTATTTTTATGAAATGATGTTTAGGAAACACATTTTACTTCCATGTAGAAATCATTCTTTAAATGATTGAATATTATGAAACCCATTTCATTTTCACTTGTTTTCTTTTCATGAAATTATTTTGAAACACATTTCATTTTCATGGGTTTAGATATGATGAATTGTCTATGATATTTTTTCATATACATATATTGTATTAGTTATGTGACTTTTGGTTTTGTTATAAGTAATTGATTTTAGATCCATTATATCCAATGATGGGGGATACATTATACCCAAGTATGATGGTTACATTATATCAAAGTGTGGGTTCATGCATTATAATATGTGATGAATGGTACAAGAATTATATATCCCTCTACTGAATATTGTAGTTATCAATATTCAATGTTTTCAAGTTTTACATGGGTGGTACTAAAAATACTAATAGAGGGAACACATTAAGATATCTCATGCCCAAAATAAATTACATAGTACATTATCCCAAGATTGTAACATGTACATGAGTGGATAAGACCAACAAGTTTTTAATGTTTTTGTTGAATCATTAAGATTTGATTTATTTTTATTATTTATATTTTATTGATCTATGTGTTATAATAATTTTAGTCTCTCATGGATCACATTCTATGTTTCCTTTGTGATTTATATCTCATGAAAATAAATGATTTATTCCATGAGTATTGTTTAAAATATGTAGGGTATGTTTTAACATTTTCATTCTCAAGTTATCATACACTTATGGAATTTTTAATTTAAAATCTCTTTTTATTTACCATTATTGAGAATCAGAATACACCAAATATTATGTGTACAATCCCTCGGTTATTAAAATTTAAATATTTGTGAGATTTATAAGATGGGTGATAGGTATAAATTATTTAGTAGGAAATAATGTTGTTCACATATGAACCAGTTATTGACATGTCATCATTTACAAAGATATTATTCCTTAAAAACTATAGAATCGATTTTTTTTGTAATGTAAAGACTTTTCATTAAATATGATGTTATAATATATGTAATAAAGTGTTAGGCCTCTTTTGATTTTATGTCAGGAATTGATGGTATGAACCTATTTTCCTTCCATTATTCAAGTACATAACATATCCATTATTCTTCCATGTAATATATCCATATACTAAAGCTATATAGGTTGATTCTAATAATATGTTCCTAGATTAAAAACATGTCATATCAAGATATATAATTTTAGATGATTTACAATGATCATTTACAAATTTATTTTATAATGATATTCTCAGTTGGTGAGGTTGTTAAAAATACATTTGACCATAGATTCACATGAAATAGATGATATATTTCATTGATTTATGATGTTTTTAATGGGATTGATGATTGTGTTGGATAATTTTGTGGTCGATTTCCCATTTGATACTCAATCATATATTCATATATAGAACAAATTTATCATTTTTATATAATTTTATTGTATTTTGGATGTTTCATTTTTTATAATAATTATGTCTCCCATTATGATTTATTGTGTTCAGGTGGTATGAGTATAGAGTAATGAATCCTTAGGTTATGTAATGTGATGTACCTGAATCTCTTGACCCCTGATGATTCCACCTATGAATGAGTTAAATTTTTGTACTATTTTAAAATCAGGTCTTCATGATGAATAAAATCTATTTATACATTATATGTGACCTTGGTAGAGACATGAGTGCATAATGGGATTCCCTATATGGGTTCCATTAACCAATAGAGACTCCATAGGACATTTTTCTTCAGAAATACCTATATCTTATATGATATCTTATGGGTGTTGTAGATGATTGTATTCAAACCATAAAAGATGGTTTGGGATGAGACCATGGTGTACGACATCAGTGGTTAATAACCCCATATCCTTGGAAACCAAAAATAATTTTGTTTAGAGTTTTCACATCATGTAGTTTGATAAGTGTTTAATGAGAATGTCAGATATATAATCACTATGTGGTTAAGTTGTTGTATGTAAAAGTAATAATGGACTATGTTTGACTATAAACACATGAATTAATTTTTATTTTTTGAATGTTTGATTCTATGAAAATCATTATTAAATTATAGATGGAATGGAAAATTTTGGAAAATGAAATGTGTGACTAGTTTTAACATTGTTATTGATATAATTATATTGATGGTTTTGGTATGCTCTACTATCCAAAGAACCACTTCCCTTACAAATGTGAGGAATTTGGATTCCCCATTGTATGAAATAGACTATTAGACTACGTTAGAGATGGAATTAGACCATGGGTGGATGTGATGTGCATCATTATCTTATTTTGTCACCCTATAACCCTGAATAGAGGATATGAATAGTGGTGTCTATCTTTCTACTACAATGTGATACATTTTATGATGTGGTATTCCTAGTCTCTGTGTGTGCAGTTGGGAGACCTATTTTTCATTGTTATTTATATGAAAACATGTCTATATTATGATCCTCAATTAAGATTCTTGAACCAAAGAGTACATATATATGGATTTTTAATCGATGTTTTATTTTGATCATGTTTTTTTATATATTGATATTAACTCGAATGATTTAATGAAATGTTATTCCTTATATTCTCTATCCAATTATTTGTTCTCATTTTACCATTCTTTTTATTTATGTTGGTTAATAGAATTGTGTACCTTCATTAAATATTTTTCCCATAATTGGGGTCTAAGTGTGACATATGGTGATTATGACTATCTATATGAGTAAAAGGTAGTCTAATTACGACTATATGTTGGTACCCATGTAATTGGAATCATTGGTAAGAAACAATATTTTCTTTACCGATGGAATATACAGTATATGAGACCCCTAAGGCCTAACCTATGATAAGAGATGGGGTCCTATTGTATTTAGGCTTAACCATTTATAGATCGTGATTTCTAAATTATTATTGAATATATAAAAAATTCATTCATATTAAAGAGATATATGTTCACTATATTTGTGGCTAAATCATGTTCTCGCGAAAACTTTTGGTTAGATCATCCAAATGTGATGTTTTTTGACCATTATAATATCCCTATTTTATTTTTTCAATGTTTTTAATATAAATGATCATAAATGATTTTCCATCTCACAAATCTATGTAATATAATTCCCTATCTTTTTAATTTATCTTCAGGGAGTACAATCTTATATGAATTAATTGACTATTGGTTCATAGTGAGACCATATTTAGTTAAACGATAACAACCTACTAGATAACCTTGGTGAATGTTTATGCTATTCCTTTTCATTTTTAGTTGAGTTGATGGATTTTTTACTATTTCATGATTTTTTATATTTGAATTTATTTCCAGGTATGTATTACATAAACTCAAATTTTCCATTATGTAGTATATTTTATTAACATTCAGTTATATCATATATATGTATATATGAATGAAACATTGGATGATAAATGTGAAATGATTTTTGAAAACCTATCTTGTTTTAGGATTCAGTTTTTTATAAATTACATCCAAATGATCATGTGTATGTTATATAATAAATTGATATCAACTGTGTTTTAATCTGATTATAGGGTTTAATAACAAAATTACTTACATTATACCATCACTTTTAGTCGATAATTTCATATTAATGAGAAGGTTGTATTGATTTATTGATGAACTCTTTCTAGAACTCATTAATTCTGAATATGGAATTTTGATTTATATATATATATAATATCAGAATAATAATTTTAATTATAAACAAACTATTTTTTAGTATTCATATAAAAATATTATTTAAGAAAGTCATCTTAAACTAATATTTAAATCATAAATCCAATTAATATGATTTATTCAAATTAACATCCTTAATATTATATATTTTATTTATAATTAAAAATAAAAAATGTAGTGAAACATGTTTTTTAGGATACTAAAATTTAGTTCATTGACAATTAGTTTCCATATAAATTACTAATTATTTTAATTTAAAATTATAATATAAATAAATCGTTCCATTATTTAATCCTATCAAACATATTTTCATTATATAGTAAACAAATTTTAACAATAGTATAATTATTTAGAATTGAGAAAATAATTGGTCCTTATAATATTGTATAAAAATCAATATATATATATATATTTGTGTTTTTTAATCATTTTATGTTAATTTAATTATATATATATTTATCACCACATTATGATATATGCATTTGAATTATGCATCGATATGTTCTGGTTTCAATTTCATGTGGTTGTTCAAGTTGCACAGATCATCTTGCAACCAGAATGAGAATGTACTTCCCTATTATTTTTGTCCTGAAAACATAATATATCAATATCTTCTTGTAATTATTTAATGGAATCCCCTATAGAATATAAATATGTTGTGTGATATAAAAAATTAGATTTATAAGGATGACTTTTTTTTAGATGTAATTTCCACATAATTTTTACAACATTATTAAATTAACTTCATAATGAATACTTTAACATATATATTATAATGGTATCGTTTTATTTTAATATATTATTATTTAATTTTACTTTGTTTTTCTATATATAAAACAATATTAATAATATTATTTTTAAAAAATGATATAGAGTGAAATATAATTTCATTTCTAGGATAAATAATATTGTTAATATAACAAAAGTATAATTACATATATTAACATACTTGAAATGTTTCTTTATTATTATCATTTTAGAATTTATTTTAAAAAATAAAATTAAACAACAATTTATTTTTGGAATGTTTGATTCTATGAAAATCATTATTAAATTATAGATGGAATTGAATATTTTGGAAAATAAAATGTGTGAGTAGTTTTAACTTTGTTATTGATATAATTATATTGATGGTTTTGGTATGCTCTACTATCCAAAGAACCACTTCCATTACAAATAGGTGGAATTTGGATTCCCCATTGTATGAAATAGACAATTAGACTACGTTAGAGATGGCATTAGACCTTGGGTGGATGTGATGTGCATCGTTATCTTATTTTGTCACCCCATAACCCTGAATAGAGGATATGAATAGTGGTGTCTATCTTTCTACTATAATGTGATACATTTTATGATGTGGTATTCCTAGTCTCTGTGTGTGCAGTTGGGAGACCTATTTTTCATTGTTATTCATATGAAAACATGTCTATCTTATGATCCACAATTAAGATTCTTGAACCAAAGAGTACATATATATGGATTTTTAATCGACGTTTTATTTTGATCATGTTTTTTTATATAGTGATATTAACTCGAACGATTTAATGAAATGTTATTCCTTATATTCTCTATCCAATTATTTGTTCTCATTTTACCATTCTTTTTATTTATGTTGGTTAATATAATTGTGTACCTTCATTAAATATTTTTCCCATAATTGGGGTCTAAGTGTGACATATGGTGATTCTGACTATCTATATGAATAAAAGATAGTCTAATTAAGACAATATGTTGATACCCATGTAATTGGAATCATTGGTAAGAAACAATATTTTCTTTACCGATGGAATATACAATATATGAGACCCCTAAGTCCTAACATATGATAAGAGATGGGGTCCTATTGTATTTAGGCCTAACCATTTATAGATCGTGATTTCTAAATTATTATTGAATATATAAAAAATTCATTCATATTATAGAGATATCTGTTCACTATATTTGTGGCTAAATCTTGTTCTCGAGAAACCTTTTGGTTAAATCATCCAAATGTGATGTTTTTTTGACCATTCTAATATCCCTATTTTATTTTATTACATTGAAAGAATAAATTATTTTTGAAAAAACATATTGTTTCAATGTAATAAATACAATTTAATTTAAATTAAAATTAATCCAGAGATAAAATTTATTTGAATATAATTTTAAATAATTTAAATAAATAATCATAATGTATTATACTAATCATGTAAATGAAAAAGTTAAATAATTTTTAGAAATAAACTTTAAAAATGATGTAATATACAATTTTTCTTATAGTATAAAAATTTATTTATAAAATGATCAATTGAATAGATTTGGATATATTTATATTTTAAAATGTTCATAAACAATGAATCATTGAAAAATATTTAAATATTTATTATACGTAATGTAGAGTGGAAGATCAAAATACGAGCACTAAAGGAGAATGATTTTTTATATTTTAGGGTACAATAATTGGAATACCAAAATTTAAAAAGTATAATAAAAAATATATTTAAATTAGTTAAAGATCATTTTAAAAAAAGTATTTGAATAAAACATATGTGGATTTTTAATATATGAAGAAAGAAACTTAGTTGGATTATTTCATTAAAATACATATAAATATTTTCATATTAGCTACGGATGTCAATCATTATTATCATTAGAAATATTTATCTAGAAATAAATATCAAAATATAACTCCTTATAAATGAAGGATTAAATGTTTCTTAATATAATAATTCAATATATGAAAACAATCACACATAACAATTGTCATCTTTGAATAACTATGTGTTTTGAAGATATGTTTACTCTATAAAAACCTCTTACAACATCATTATCTTTGGAATCGAATCCCTATTTCCTTTACAACGAGAGGAATATTATTAAATACTATAAATTACTTTTAAATGGTCTTAAAAAAATTTTACGGTAAATAATTACACAAAAAGGATGAAATATATTTTCAAAATGAATCACATCGTCGAGAAGAAAAAATTTGGTGTAAAAAATAACAGTTTTTATAACATTTTGTCCTAACCTATTGAAAAGTTGTTCAAGAAGTTATATTTCTGTTATAAATATACTTGGTATTGGGGGAAAATTATAATTATTTTTACTTAGTGATTTTTAATTTGGGTTGTGGTTCAAGGTGTAAAATATTTAATTATTTTCTGGAGTAAATATAAGGGAATATATGTATTATGATATGGTCGTTATAATACCCGAATAAGTATCAAGTGAATTGATTTTTTTGTACTAATTATATCTCGTAATTGGAATGAAACTATTCAATGTTAAAATGATATAGAAGTAAGAAATAATTAATTTGTGATTTAATTTTTATAAACCCTATACCATGATGTTTCACAGATGTTTTAAACATTATTTTTATATATAATCCAGAATATATATATAATTCACTATATTTTTTAATTCAATTTTTTTACATTGTAATTTATATTATATTAATATAATAAGTTAGCACCACATTCAAAATATTCAATTAATTAATATAAATCTATTAAAAATATAACCAATTTAAATTTTGAAATATCTAAAAATAAACATTAAATTTAACTTATAACATAGATATCAAAAAAAATTAGAAGAAAGATGTTTATTTCAAAATTATGTGTTCTTAATTTTATTATGTATTAATTAAAAATTGAATAAATATTAATAAATTTATATTTTTTTACAATTATGTTATAGTACCTTTTCTATGAGGTTTATTTATTTGATTGGAGTAAATTTAGATCATTTTAATAAAATAATTCCTTGAAAATAACATTTTTCTATTATCAAATATATAAAATCTATTTATAGTAATCATATTTCTGTTCCTAAATTTTAAATTTAACTAACAATATATTATATAAATTAATATAAAAAGTAGTATATCAATTATTTATATTTAACTTATATATGTTCATAAAAATTGTATTTAATATAAAAAGAAAAAAACAGTTTTAGATTGAAATACAAATTTTTTACAAATTGATGAAGATCGATTTTTAGGAAATAAATATAAAAATTTAATATTATCATATTACTATAAAAATATTTTTAAAAGAAACTATATTTATGAATTATTTATGAAAATTATGAAATATTAATATGCCATAAAAGTGATGGTATTATCAATACATGGATTTATTCATTACTCATATTAAGAAAAATATTTTATAGAAAAAATAAAAGGTCCACTATAAGCTATTATAGATATGATGAAATCAAAAAATAATTCCATTTTATAATATTTAAATTAAAAAATATATAATTTTTTTAATGAAAATTAAAAATAAATATACAATTTTTTTATTGAAAAATAACATTTTCAAGCATTTCATATTTGTAATCGTATTATCTATGTATTTTTAATTTATTATATTATTGGTATTTACAATAATGTTTATTATAATAATATTTTATTTCTAATATTCATATATTATATCATGAATATTTTTAGTTTGGTGTAGTGTGTAGAGTATGCTATATGTCATCATATATAATCAGGGAAACATATAATAAAAAATATCTTGGAATAAAATTATCCACCTTAAATAAAATGATTCCTATTAAATTATTGTTATATCCAACTATTGGGATCATATTAGATAATATTATTGACCCAAATGAACCATTATATAACACCAATAGTGATATCAACATTACAAATAATGGGGAAAAATATTTTTTCCCGTGAAATATTCTTATCACATAAATATGAGTTTTATTTTGTATGATAGTTTGATGTATTTTTCTATAATATTATAATATTAAGGGACCCATTATATATGTTGTCACGACTAGTAACTTGGGGTCTGTGTCGTTACTACCCGAAACCCGCCTCCCAGAGGCCAGGGGCAGGCGACAAGTGGAAAAGGCATCAACCTGAAAGTGTAAATCATTAACCTATGTACTTGTATGCACATAGACGCCAAACCAAGTCCCACTCACTGAAAATGAAACTTATATCACTAAAACAATGCTGATAGAAAGTTATAATAATATTATTGGTTCAAAATACAAAGCTAACAAAAGAACTAAAAACAAAAAATTAAAGAAGGAAACTCTACTGATCATCCGTGGAAAACCCCACATGATCCTGAGAGTAGTGTAGCTACTGGAAGCCGAAGAAGAATTTCATTTGCACCCGATCCTACTGGGCCTTGTCTGGTCCTAGGCCCCCAAGTTCACTATTGTAGAATTCGTCGGTTCAGTCTCCCTGAGAACCTCTATGTCATGGTCTACCGATGACTCTTCCAAAACGTCGATTGTATGCACCAGACACAACACATGAGGGTGATGCCCAGGAATTGTTGAGTAACAAAATTCTCAGCACGATCCCCAAAAAATATAGTAAAGACCACACAAAAATCCTCAAAGCAAATCACAAAGCATGAGACAGTTCACATCATTATATATTTTGGGCAGCGATAGATGAATCATCAGTTACATCATCAAACACAAAAACACCTGAAAAACTCCACTTATATCGAGTATAGTGGGACTACCAAGTCACACAGAAATGCTTCCCACTAACATTGGACTACTCAGTTACACCTCCTCATCCTGTTGTGTGGGCCTTCAATGTAACACAAAAGTGCTTCCCACTAATCTTGGCTAACAGAGGTACTCTTCCTCATCACGTATTGTGGTCCAGCAAAGTCACATAAAAGTGTATCCCATCATGGCCCTAAAAAGTCACACAGAAGGGATACCAATTAGGCCATAGTCGAGAAAGAAACTGTCGAAAGCCAATAATATTCATGCTAATCAAACCACAGGGTTCTGTACATTCTGCGCCAGGGTGAACAGCTTCTCAATCCATTCATCACATCCCAAGTTCCATGAAATCCTCCTCATGGCATGCTAAATGATCCACCTCACCGAGAGGGTCCCAATACCACAAATAGGACATCAATCTGATGGTTAGTTTCCTTGTTATTAGCATTTTCTCAAATAGGGATCAATTGTGTCTCGGTCCACAGTCCGACCCAACCAACCTGTACTGAGGGTCCCACATACCTCAGGATAGATATGAAAGACTCGAACTGACCTGATTTAGGTCTAGGTGTGTCCGGTCTGGCCTGGCTAGTGCGACAGGCCCAATGGGATTCACTAAGGACGACTTGGTTTGGCCAGGGGCCTAGCTCACCGGATCACCATGTGAGCATGTCTTGTCTGGCCCTACCCAAAGGGTGTGGGTCGGGCATACCGACACGTGTCTATCTTTCTAAGGATGGGTCCGTCCCACCATCACAGAACTAGTGTGGCCCTATGGGAGGTTGTTCGGCCTGCCGAGAGGAAGACCATCCAATTGCGTGTGGGATCAACCTGACCCACTGGCTGGTGGCGCGGCCTGCTTGCTGGGGGAACGACTCGCTGGCTGGGGGCATGTCCTACCCTCACGATGATCGGCTACATGGGCCACCGACGACGCACACTTAAGACGTAGAAGCGAGATGCGTCCCCTCCGTACTGGCCCCATAGACATGCAACCTTCCTCCATCCATAGTCAAATGATTGCAAACTCTAGCTCGTTTAGGTGGCCTAGACGTGGGCCACCCCTTCATGAGGCGCTTTCTCACTGTCACATCACCTAGCTTCTATAGCGGGTTCCTTTTGTCGCGGTGTGCCGACAAGCATTTCACTATCCTTCACCTTCGGCCACCACCAGCATGCCTGTGAGTCCTTCAGTGGTACCCCATAGTTTCTCTAATTGTCTGTTATTCATTATGACAGCTCCTACATGCTTTGGGTATTGTTTTATTTAATATGAAGGTATCAAACCAATCTTACCATTGATTCAGATGTTTGGTCACAAAGAACACTCATGTAGGAGGGGCATGAGCCTTTTTCGTGTTGGGTCGCCTCATCCTTGTTAGAATATCATTAACTTGGGAGGTCTGGGGATGTCAGTCTGATGAACAAATGATAATTTGAACCCTGGTTAAAGAAAATTCCAAAAAATTGATACCCACCTCCAAAAATAAATGATTCGTGGATCAACCAATTCATGGGTTTATTTTCATTCATTGTTCATAGAATAAGACTGGTGTAGAACATTCACAAATTAAACCCCAGTCTCTTTGATGTTTGTTTCCTAAGTATAACATTCTTGAGGTTTCAAGACACCGATGCAATTCATTGCATCTGGATCAGTTCTGTGAAGTTCATCGAATTTTTTTAACATTTTTTGGCATTTTTATTCTTTGTTGGAGAGGATATTTATCTTAGGTTAATTATATAATCCTCTTAATTTAATTCCCCCACTCACTAGAACGTTAATTTTATATGAAGAAACACATCGTAGCATTTCTATTAAAATGAAACATTGTATCAACACACTATTTCATTTATGAAATTGTGTATCTCTTACACTTGAACAATGAGGCATTAAGAGGATTGCTTAATTGAGAATCATTGTCTCCTCGTCGCTGTACTGCAACATCTTCCTCCGCTGTTGAATGGTGTGAAAGAAAAATGAATTTTTTAATGTTATTTTATTATTTTTACAAAAATAAAAAAAAATTAATTTTTCATAAAACACTTTTTGGTAAATGTTACATCCTTTTTAGGTGAATATTGGAATTCTGAATTCAACGGTGCCGTCGTATTTTTTGTTTGTTCACCAGTTTAAATTTTTGAAGAACCCAGACAAATGTTTATTTATGTGAAATAAAATGTTCAAAATTCTATTCTGGGATTACTGGGCCATGGAATCACGTTCCTTCAAAGCCTAAGGTATCATAATAATTCCATATAATTAATAACATTAAACATAATTTCCAAGACATTACATTCTCCCCCACCATACTGATTTACGTGCTCTAAATCCAGATAAAAAACTAAAAAAAATAGATGGGGTATTGGGCATTAATCTGAGCCTCCCGCTCCAAAGTTCTCTCTTATATATTCTTGTTCTACCATTGAACTTACACCAGAGGAATAGAATGCCCATATAGGACCTGCTTCTGTCAGTCCTCCATTTCCACCAGAGACTTTGCAAACATCATCCCATCGTCAATGTTGAGCTCTCCCTAGTCGATGACGTTTGATTTATAATGCACGTATCTCTTAAGTTGAAGAACATGGAAAAAATCATGCACTTGGTGTATCTATGGGGGAAGATCTAGGTGGTAAGCCACCTAGTTAGCTCTGCATAGGATTTGAAAAGGTCTGAAGAATCTCAAATATAGCTTTCTGTTCCAACCAAATCATTACAATCCTCATCGGGGAGAGACCCGATTGAATACAAGATCACGCTTCTCAAACTCCAAGAGTCTACACCTCCATTAATCATAGGACTTCTACCTTCTCTATGAAATAATCATTTGCTCTTGTATGATTTTCACTTTCTTGGTGGTAGCTCGTTCCAACTCTGAACCCATGAGTGATGAATCCCCTGGGCATATCCAGCATCGGGGTGATCTACAAGGATGCCCATACATGGTCTGAAATGGTGCCAATCCAATGGTGGAGTGATATCTATTTTATTATATGAAAACTACACTAGTGGTAGGTGGTCCTCCCCATGATGACCAAAATCCAGGACGCAAGCACATAGAATGTGTTCCAGGGTCTGTATGGTCTGCTCCATCGGAGCAGCCGACTGGTGATGTAAAGTTGTTCTAAGCCATAACTGTGTTCGGAACGCCTCATATTATCCCCTCCACATCTAGGATGTAAAGAGAGTGTCATGATATGAGGCGATAATTGAAGGAACCCTGTGAGGCCTCACTACTTCTTGAACATAGAGGCTCTCTAATCCCTCTACCTGCCGCTACTCTAGGATAGGTAGGAATTGAGTCAAATTTGTGAGTTGGTCAACAATCTCCAAGATAAAGTCGTGGACCCATGATTTATAGGATATCCTTGTAACCATATCCTTAGATATACCATCACATTTACTCTCCAGTAACTAGATTTTCTAGGGAATTCCTACTAGAACCAAATGATTTTCCTTTAATAGCTTACAAGGGAGGCATCATGAAACAATCCCAGCAACCACTTTCATCATCCCCGGCCACCAGTACAGATATCAGAGGTCTGGGTGCATATTTTCCACTCCAGAATTTACCTATAAGTGGGATATATCAAACTCTCTCAACACATCCTCTCACAACATCATTATCACTCCAGTGAACCCTCTCAAAAGGATGACATGCTCCTCACCTATTAAAAATCAATTAGGAGGCCATCCTGATGATAACTGGGCACATCGGGCCTCGCAATCAGCATCCACTAGATATGCCTCAATAACTCACTATAAGAGTTGGGGGTGGGTAATAGTCATTAACTGAATGAAAATAGAAACACCATTATCCACAAAGGATATCTGCATCGTGGCCAACTAATTTTTTGCCTCACTCAGTAGCTACAAACATGTCCTCATGTTGAGCGTGTCCTCACTACATCCCCCTTTCTAGGAGTATGGACTATCTCAATGTCATATTCCTAGTGGAACTACATCCATTTCCATTTTCTTAGGTTTAGGACTTTCAATGAGAAGATATAGCTGTGGCTCTTCTGGTCATAGTAAACCATAAACCGTTCACAGATCATATAGTGTCGCCACCTCTTCAAGGAAATGACCACTACTTCTAACTCCAGTCGTTGGTCATGTGGTTTTACTCATGCAGTATCAACATACGTGAGCCGTATGGGATCACTTATCGCTTTTATATCTGGAAACAACAGAGTTTAGTCTCTGCTGTCTCACAGTAAACTACCTAACCAACGCCCTCCTCTGGTAGTCTGAAGATAGGGGCACTATTCTGTCTCTGCCTCAGCTCTTGAAAACTATATTTACATTTCTCCATCGACACAAAGGGATGCACCTTATAATTTCAAGATGATAAGGGTTATTCTACTCTGGAGAAGTTGGGCATGATCCTCTGATAGTAACTAGTGAACCCCATGAAGCACCGAACCTCAATCACGCTCATTGGCGACTCCCATGCAGGCACCACATCTATCTTTTCCACATCAATCGCATCCCCAACCTCCAAGATGGAGTATCCAAGAATGTGGACCTCATATATCAAAAAATGAATCTTTGAGAGTGTACCATAAATCTGGTGCTTTCAGAGTGTATCCACGACTATCTGTAGGGGTGTAGCGTGCTCCTCCTCTGACGCCAAGTACACCAAGATGTAATCAATGAAGAGTAAAAAAACAATCAAGGTAAGGCTGGAACATCTTATTCATAAGTCCCACGAATACTGTTGGGTTGTTGGTCACATTAAAAGGAAACAACAAAAACTCATAGTGGCCATACCAGAACTTGCTGTCAATATTCGGTACATCCTCATCCCATACCTAAAGTGGATGATAACCTAATTTGATGTCTATCATTGTCACGACCCGTCCTCGGGGCTCGTTCCATGACTACCCCAAGCCCTCCTTCCATTGGCCAGGGGCTGGCGACTAGCACCAAGTCGTAAATTCCCGATAAAAAGTGAAGGCATTGCCTTTGTAAAGTAAACAAACACCATAGAGAAAGCAAGCAGTAGAAGTAAACACTATGTAAAAGATGGTACAACAGTATGTGCAGAAAAGTATGTGGGCCAGTATATAAACCCAAACTGAATGTAAAGTACAACTGGAAGGGAAAACAACAACTGAAAAGTAAAGCCGCAATGCCGAGCTGTCCACTGGAAATCCCACCTGACGGGTGAGTACAGATAGCCTCTTCTGCTCCTCGGGTCCTTCCGACCGCTCCGAGTACGTCCCGTCTAGTGGTCCACCTCCAGGTACCGTCCTACTCCGCAAGCCTCAACCACGATCAGCGCTGTCTGTTTTTTGCAACCAACAAAATGTAGTGCGGGCATAGCTCATGCAGGGGTGAGTATAAGCTACTCAGTAGGGACCCTGAGACCCCCGAATGTCTACCAAAATCCACAAAGGAAAATTAAAAAAGGAAAGATTCAATCACGAAGTAACATATGACACTTCTTAGGTATATGCCCAAACATATTCCTAAGTCATCAATTCTCGTTCGGCTCCAACATCCGAGCCCATGTACAACCCAGACCACAAAGGAAATCAAAACTTAAATCCACACAGGATAGCACAACACAATCCACATAGGAATGCAAAAAAGGATTCATCTCACACAGGTATACTTATTTGTATGACGATAGAGATGATCAGATATATCCACTAATTCATCTAAGCCGTCGGACCCACAAAGGATGGATAGGTACTAACCCCCGCAATGTCCCACAAAGGATCTGACCCACAAAGGATCGATAGGTAACTAACCCCCGCAAAGACCCACACATGATCGGACCCACAAAGGATCTGTAGGTGCTGGCTCACACAGAACCCCTGAGCGCTGACCCACACAGGATCGGACCCACACAGGATCGGTAGCACTGATCCACATAGGATCTCTACGTGTTGTAGTCGACGTCGTTAAATCCACTGAGGATCTCTGCACAATCATCGTCGGCACAGTCGCAAACGCAGCCAGCACTAGGGTTCCCACACACAGCAAGCTCGTTCGGGAGGGTCCACTCCACGAGCCAAGAGGCTGATACATCAATTGACACATAGTCCAAAGTTGATGTATCCAAAAGTTCTGTATCGTCAACAGGAACTCAACGTTGCAGAAGGCGCGTCAATTGGACACTCGGTCTGAGAGTTATTGGCTTTTTCATCTCAGGGGCCCGGTAGGTTTTTAAGGAAAAACCAACCCGACCATACTCCACATGCGTCCAAACCTTGGGCAGAGTAAGCCAAATGATCCGTCTCACTTAGAGGTATCCAACAAAGTTGACGACACGTCAATCGGACGTCCGAAGCATAAGTTATGAGCATTTCCGCTCCGAGGGCCCGGTTGGTTTCGTGTACGAACCAACTCAGCCAAACCCAATGTATTCAGAAACCTTAAGTGCGATAGACCGAAACGACCATCTCGATCCAAGGATCGCATTACAACTAACGGTGCGTCAATCGAAGGCCTATAGCACAAGTTATGGTCATCCGACCGGAAAAGATTCGCTATTAAGGGGTTCGGGCCCAGTCAGACCCGACCCGATATCCGCAGGGTCGGCCCGAACCAGGTCGACCCGAACTGGGTCCGGGTCCGTCCCGCTTGGACGAGGCCTTGCCCAGCCGGCGCAGCCCGGCCTGGCCGGGGCGCACTGGCCAGGCGCTCGGCCAATCAGCCGAGCCGTTTGAAGGGGGGGGGGGGGGTGGGGGGTTGCCCCCGGGCTTGTAACCGCGGCCCCCAATTAAGGGGGGGCGTTGAGATGGGTGTCGGGGGTTCAAAACCCCCAGCCTTCCCTTGTCCGACCGGCCCGCTTGACCGGCCGTGTTCTGCCGCCACGGGACCGACGATGGCCGGTCCCCCCTACTCTGACAACGGCGGCCCGGAACCGGCCGCTGGTCACCCTGCTCCTTCACGGCCCGGAACCGGCCACAGTCTTTATTTCATCCGGCGTGGCGTGATGGTGTCACGCCCCTCCGCCGCGGTCTCGCTCCAGCTACGGTGTCTTCGGTTTTCTCCTATGTGGAACGACGACATCGCGTCCTTGTTCGATTTCACATCACGGCGCGACAGGGCCGCACATTCCTTGTCGCACGATTCCGCATGGTGCGATGGCACTACGCCATTTCCGTTTCAACCACAAAAGAAACCAACATGGATAAAGGAGGAGGGTCGACCATGTTTGTGCGGTCCGGCCCCCTCTCGTTAATCGATAGCAATTGGTCATATTCCATGAAGAACGTCAAAGTAGTAATCACAAACAAAATAAATAAAATAACCCCTACCTCGAGCGTAGCTTGAACTGAGGTTCGTCAAATGAAGAATCGTCGCAGAATATCCGTCGCGGGAAGAGGCATCGCGGAAGGAGACGTCGTGAAGGAGACGTCGACCTCCGAGGAATCCGGCGTTCTTCGCGTTCTTCACATTCTTCGTGTTCTTCGATGAAGATAATGAAGAAACTCATGACTCCCTTAGCTTTTTCTCCCAAATCTCTCAAGGTAACAAGACTCCAATAAAATAAGACACAAACTAATTTTATTAACACAACATAAGGTTTGAAATTCAAAAGTTTTAATTAAACCACATTATTAAATTACACAAGTTTTCATAATTTATGAAGGGTTATGGGAGGTTAGGGAAGGTGAAGGGGTAGGGTTAGTGTGGGATCCACCACCTTCATAACCTAAAAATGGATGTTGGGTGGTTTTCCCCAACTTCCACCCAAAGCTCAATCCAAATAAAGTAAAAATTAAAATTGTTGCATAATTTTTATTTTACCTTCCACATAAATTAACAATTTCTCTCATGTAAACGCAACTCCGAAAATGGCGTTCCAAAGCAATTACTGGAGCTATGGATCCATTGGTTCCCTTGTAATTCGATTCCGAGAACTGGTTCAAAAGTTATAAATTCCAGCTCGTTCGTTCACTGAACGTACTCAAGCTAAACTTCAGATAGGAATTCCGGGCACACCGGCCGTCGGAATCAAGTACCGTCAGAAACTGCGTTCATGTAAAATCCCAAAAAAAAATTTAAGAAAAAATTTTCCTTGAATTTTACGGGTCTTTACATTTCTCCCACCTCAGGGCTTTACGTCCCCATAAAGATACATCGAAATCTAGGGAAACAAATGTGGGTACTGAGCACGCATCTGAGCCTCCAACTCCAAAGTGCTCTCCTAGAGATTACTGTGCTGCCATCGGATGCACACTAGAGGAATCGACCGTCCACGTAGGACCCACTCCTGTTGATCCTCGATCTCCACTAGGTAATCTGTAAAAGTCGCCCCATAATCAACGTCTAGCTCCCCATGGTCAATGATATGCGTCGGGTCGTGCACGTATCTCCTCAGCTGAGATACGTGGAAGATGTCGTGCACCCAGTGCAACTGAGGTGGTAGATCTAGGCGATAAGCCACCTCGCCAATCCTGCTGAGGACCTGGAATGGTCCGTTGAAGCGTGGAGATAACTTGCCGCCTCAGCCAAATCTTTGTAATCCACGTCGAGGAGAGACACACAAGAAGATGTGGTCGCCATCCTCGAACTCTAGTGGCCTCCTGTCAGCATAAGAGTTCTGCCGGCTCTGAGCTATCCTTATCCTCTCCTAGATGACCTGGACCTTCTTTGTTGTGGCCTGGACCATATCTGGTCCCAAAAGTGCTGACTCCCCAGGGTCTATCCAGCACAAAGGAGATCTGCAAGGTCAGTCGTACAACAACTCATATGGTGTCATCCCTATGGTGGAGTGGTAACTGTTGTTGTACGCAAACTCCACCAAGGGTAGGTGGTCCTCCCAGCTGCGACCAAAGTCGAGGACACATGCACGGAGCATGTCCTTGAGAGTCTGAATGGTCCTCTTCGTCTGGCAATCTGTCTGAGGGTGAATGGCAGGGCTCAGACGTAGCTGCGTCCCAAACGCCTCCTACAACCCCTTCCAAAGCCGGGAAGTAAAGCGAGAATCTCGATCAGAGACGATAGATTATGGAACACTGTGAAGCCATAAAATCTCCTGAACGTAGAGACGTCCCAAGCCCTCCACTGAGCCCTGCTCTCTGATGGGTAAGAAGTGAGCCGACTTGGTGAGTCGGTCGACAATCACCCAAATGGAGTTGTGACATCTGGAAGTGCATGGAAGTCCAGTCACGAAATCCATAGATATACCATCCCACTTCCACCCCGGGACCTCCAAGTGATGTACCAAGCCTGGTGGTACTTGATGCTCTGCCTTCACCTGCTGACAGGTGAGGCATCGAGAAACGAACTCCGCCACATCCTTCTTCATGCCCGACCACCAGTGCAATCGTCTGAGATTCTAGTACATCTTCGCCACTCCAGGATGTACTGCCAAGGGTGATGTGTGAAACTCTCTCAGAACCTCCTCCAGTAAAGCAAATGGTACTAAGGTATGTCCTCTAAAAAGGATTTCGTGCTCTTCTCCAAAGGAGAAACCATAAGGTGCCTGTCCTAAGGATATCTGTGCACGCCGCCTCTCACAGTCAGCATCCCCACACTGTGCCTCTCTGACCCGCAGCAGTAGTGGAGGGGTGACTGTGAGAGACTGAAGGAAGGCTGCCCCAACTATATCCACGAAGGATATCGGAAAAGAGGCGAGCTGTTATGTCGCCTCCTCCAGTATCTGAATGCCCTTCCTCCTGCTAAGAGTATCGGCTACCACGTTCCCCTTCCCAAGAGTAAAGACTATCTCAAAGTCATTGTCCTTGAGGAACTCGATCCATCATCACTATCTCAGATGCAGGTCCTTCTAAGAGAATATGTATCTGAGACTCTGATGGTCAGAAAATACTGTAAAGCGCTCTCCCATCAGGTAGTGCCGCCATGTCTTCAGAGCGAATACCACTGCTACTAACTCGAGGTCATGGGTAGCGTAGTTCTTCTCATGCGGCCTCAACTGACGTGATCCATAGGCGATCACTGCCCGTTCCTGCATCAAGACACATCCAAGTCCGGTCCCTGATGCATCGTAGTAGACTACGTACCCTACTCCCTGCTCTGGAAACCTCATGATAGTTGTGCTAGTCAGTCTCTGTCTCAGCTCTTGGAAGCTCTGCTGACATCTGTCTGACCACACAATGGGTTTCCCCTTCTTTGTAAGTGCTGATAGTGGTGCTGCAACTCTGGAGAAGTCTGGCACAAATCTACGATAGTATCCATCTAGTCCCAATAAACTCCGCACCTCGGTCACTCTCCTAGGTGGTTCCCATGCTAGCACAACCTTGATCTTCGTAGGATCCACTGCAACTCCCGCCTCAGAGATGACGTGTCCCAGGAAGTGGACCTCACGTATCCAAAACTGTCACTTTGAGAGCTTACCATAATTTGTGTGCTCTCGGAATGTGTCTAGTACAACCCGCAAGTGGTAGGTGTGCTCCTCCTCAGTCATCGATTATATCAAAATGTCGTCGATGAAGACCACGAAAAATCGATCGAGGTATGGCTGAAAGATCCTGTTCATGAGGGCCATGAACACTACTGGAGCATTGGTTACGCCGAATGGAATAACCAAGAACTCATAGTGTCCATACCGACACCTGAAGGTCGTCTTCTTCATGTCCTCGTCCCGAACTCTGAGCTGATGATAGCTCGACCAGAGGTCTATCTTCGAGAACCACTATACTCCCTTGAGTTTTTCGAAGAGGTCATCAATCCTCGACAACGGATACTTATTCCTCACAGTCACCTGGTTCAGGTGACGATAGTCGACACAAAGTCGCAAGCTCCTGTCCACCTTCTTGGCAAACAAAATCGGGGAAGCCCAGGGTGAAACACTGGGTCAGATGAACCCCTTGCCCTACAAGTCCTCCAACTATACCCATAGATCTAGAAGCTCACCGGGGGCCATCTGATATGCTGGAGTCGATATCGGGGCTGTACCGGGGTACAGGTCAATATAAAAGTATACCTCTCTACGAGGAGGTAGCCCTGGAACGTCGTCGGGAAAGACGTCCGCATACTGATCCACCACTACAGGAAAACTAGGACTCTGCACGTCAACTGCTTATAGGATGAGGCTAGCCAACCGATTAGTGATGGGATGTCCTCTCCTCTGCGAGAGTCCATCCTGTACTGCAAAGGCTCCATTCTCACTGGTGAAGGTGAACCTGGTCCCGTCGGTGCATACACATCACACCTTGCACCTAATACAGTCAATCTGTGCATGGACTGTAGAAAACCAATCCATGCCCATGATGACGTCGTAAGGCCTCGACGCCACTACAAGAAGATCTCAGCCAAAACTCTCGCCTCCTAGAGTAAGCTCACACTACCGGCACTAGTGCGTAATTGTCGAGTCTTCTCTCGTAGGAGTCTCTAGCCCTAAATATCGATCCAACGACTCTGTCGAAATATCCGAGATCCGAACAAGGGTAGCGGATATGAAAGAATGACTCTCTCATGTGTCTAAAAGTACAGAAGCAAGGATGGAATAGACACAGATAGTACCTAGAATCATCTCGGGGGCACCGTGGTAATAGGCCTCCGCTGCCTGGAGCTGTGCCTGTCTCTGCCCGCCAGCTCCCTGTTGCTGGGGTGGAACTCCTGGTGTTGGTGGTGGTAGAGCCTCAAAGCATTGCCCACCACCTAATGCTCGGCCAGCTCCTCTGCCTCATCCGCCTACTCCCTGCGGACCACCATGATCGACCCTCTACCTCTGCCTGGGTAGTCCCTCAACCGTCTGCTGCTCCTCAGCACGGCGGGTCGGGCAGTCACGAGCCATGTGGCCTTGCCCGCCGCATTAGTAGAACTGCATACCTCTCGAAAGACTGGCTCTGCGCTGTGTGCCCCGAACTGCTGAGCCAGTGTCCTGAGGTCGTCAGCCGGAGGGTCTGGTCTACCTGGAGCCATGAGTCATCCGTCGACTGCCTGCTGCAGAAGATTCTGCTACGTGCCACCCAGCGGTAGGTCTCGCTGTGGAAGAAGGCTCACCAAGGAAGCTCTCGATCAAAAGGGATCGCTCCAATACTCCTGCCTGAGTCGGAATGCTGAGGGAGATCAGCAATGCCCTAATCTCGTGCCTCAATCCCTGCTCAAAGGTCCGGTCCTAGAAGAATGGGTCTCATACCATG
Source organism: Viscum album (assembly GCA_963277665.1). Lineage (NCBI taxonomy): Eukaryota > Viridiplantae > Streptophyta > Magnoliopsida > Santalales > Viscaceae > Viscum > Viscum album. The sequence continues at coordinate 640,912,390 of OY728157.1, forward strand.
TTTGTCGAGTAGGGCGAGAGATCGGTAAATCTCGCCGAGTACTGGGCGACCGTCAAGCTGCCCTGCCACAGCTAAAGAAGCTCCTGGATGCGCACCACACAAAGGGTGGAGGGGACGAACTCCAAGTGGAAGAGGCTCTCAAAGTCCGTCCAGAGGAGAGATGACTCATCGTGCACCTGGAGCATCAAGCTCCACCATCTGTCTGCTACTGCGTGCAGTAGGCTCGCTGTGAGGATCACCATGAGGTCTGCTGGTGTCATCACTAACCTGAAAACCAGTACCACTGCCTCCAGCCAGTCCTCGGCTTCCTGGGGGTCTGTCTCCCCGTGGAACCTGGGCGGTCGCTGGCACTGGAACTCATGCAGTGTACTTAGGCGACATGCATCGTTAGCGGCTGGGGCTGGAAGCATCGGAGGTTTGGCAGGTAGAGGTACCGCCGGTGCCTCTACTGTCAAACGGCCCTGCATCGAGGCCTCGTCACTCGGTGGCCTGTCATCAAGCTCAACTCTCGGAACCCTAGCTGGATGCCATCGTGGGGCCATCCTGATAAAGAAACAGGTGTGCCACGATCTAAACAGTATACCTGGTGAGCTGACACAAAATAATCACAAAGAAAACCTGAAACACACATGCAATCAATGTTTTCGTGCATTAAGTCGGAAATCAGAAGTCATGGTCCTGGTGTACGGATACGTCGGCCACCGTACCAACACTAGACTCCTTGGACTGATAACCACACCCAATATGCTTAACATTATTGCTTCACATAGAAAAAGATCAGAGTCCCAAGTTCTGTGGTAGAACCGAACTACTCTGATACCAATTTTTCATGACCCATCATCGGGGCCTGTGCCGTGACTACCCCAAGCCTGCCTTCTATAGGCCAGGGGCTGGCGACTATCACCAAGGCATAAATTCCCGATAAAAAGGGAAGGTATTGCCTTTGTAAATTAAACAAACACAATAGAGAAATCAAGATGTAGAAGTAAACATTAAGTAAAAGCTGGTACAACAGTAAGTACAGAAAAGTATGTGGGCCAGTATACAAACCCAAACTGAAAGTAAATTACAACTGGAAGGAAAAACATCAACTAAAAAGTAAAGCTGCAACGTCGAGATGTCCATTGGAAATCCCACCTAAAGGGTGAGTACAGATAGCCTCCTCGGCTCCTCGGGTCCAGCCGACCGCTCCGAGTACATCCCGTCCAGTGGTCCACCTCCAGGTACCGTCCTGCTCCGCAAGCCTCAACCACGATCAGTGTTGTCCGTCATCTACAACCAAAACAACGTAGTGTGGGCATAGCCTGTTCAGGGGTGAGTATAATCAACTCAGTAGGGACCCCGAGACCCCGCAAAGGTCTCCCAAAATCCAGAATGTAAAATCCCCAAAGGAAAGATGGAATCACGAAGTTACATCCGACACTACTTAGGTATATTCCCAAATATATACCTAAGTCATCAATTCTCATTCGGCTCCAACATCCGAGCTCATGTACAACCCAGTCCACATAAGAAAGAAAAACGTAAATCCATAAGGATAGCATAACACAATCCACTTAGGTTAGGAAAACATGATTCAACTCACACACATATACTTCTTAGTATGACGATTGAGATGATCAGATATATCCACTGATTCATCTAAGCCGTCGAACCCACAAAGGACCGATAGGTACTAACCCCCTCAATGACCCACATAGGATCTGACCCACAAAGGATCGACAGGTAACTGACCCCCGCAAAGACCCACATAGGATCGGACCCACACAGGATCTGTAGGCATTGGTTCACACAAAACCGCTGACAGCTAACCCACACAGGATCGAAACCACACAGGATCGGTAGCAATGACTCAAATAGGATCGCTGAGTGTTGTAGTCTTCGTCATCGAATCCACTGTGGATCTCTGCATAGTCGTCGTCGTCATAGTCGCAAACGCAGCCAGCACTAGGGTTCCCACACACAGCAAGCTCATTCGAGAGGGTCTGCTCCACGAGCCGAGAGGCTGATACATCAACTGACTCATAGTCCAGAGTTGATGTATCCAAAAGTTCCGTATCGTAAACAGGAACTCAATGTCACAGACAGCATGTCAATCGGACGCCCGGTCTGAGAGTTATTGGCTTTTTCGTCTCAGGGGCCCGGTTGGTTTTTAAGGAAAAACCAACCCGCTCATACTCCACCTGCGTCCAAACCTCGGGAGGAGTAAGCCAAAATATATTTCTCAGTTAGAGGAATCCAACAAAGTCGAAAGCACGTCAATCGGACGTCCGGAGCTCAAGTTATGAGTGTTTCCGCTTTGAGGGCCCGATTGGTTTCGTGTACGAACCAACAAGGCTGAACACAAAGTATTCCGAAACCTTGAGTGTGATATACTGAAACGACCGTCTCAATCCATGAATCGCATCGCAATAGACGGTGTGTCGATCGGAGGCCTGTAACAGAATTTATGGGCGTCCGACCGGAAACGATTCGGTATTAAGGGGTTTGGGCCCGGTCCGACCCGGCCCGATACCCCTAGTGTCGGACCAAACCGGGTCCAGGTCCGGCCCGCTTGGGCGTGGCTCGGCCAGGCCTGGGTGTAGTCTGGGCACGCTAGCCAGGCGCTCGGTTAAACGGTTGAGCAGTTGGAAGAGGGGGGGGGGGGGGGCGCTTTCCCCCCTGGCTTGTAACCACGGTCCCCAATTAAGGGGGGGGGGGGGGTTGAGTTGGCCGCCTGGGGTACGAAACCCCCAGCCTTCCCTTGTCCGGTCGGACTGCTTGGCTAGCCGGCTTCTGCCGCCACGGGACCGGTGACGTCCAATCCGCCCTGCTCCGACACCAGCGGCCCGGAACCGGCCGCCGGTCACCCTACTCCGCCGCGGCCCGGAACCGACTGTGGTCTTGGTTCGTCCGGCGCGGCGCGATGGCGCCACGCCCCTCTGCCGCAGACCCGCTCCGGCCACAGTGTCTTAGGTTTTTTCTGACGCGGCGTGACAGCGTCACGTCCTTGTTCGATTTCACGGCGCGGCGCGACGGCACCGCGCATTCCTTGCCGCACGATTCTGCGCGGTGCGACGACACCACGCCTTTTTAGGTTTAACCACAAAAGAAACTAACATGGATAAAGGAGGAGGGTCGGCCATGTTTTTGCGGTCCGACCCCCTCTCGTTAATCGATAGAAATTGGTTATATTCCATGAAGAACGTCAAAGTAGTAATCACGAACAAAATAAATAAAATAAACCCTACCTCGAGCGTAGCTTGAACAGAGGTTCGTTGAATGAGGAATTGTCATGGAATATCCGCCGCGGGTAGAGGCGTCGCGGAAGGAGACGTCGTGAAGGAGACGTCGACCTCCGAGGAATCCGGCGTTGTTCGCATTCTTTGCTTTCTCCGTGTTCTTCGACGAAGAGGATGAAGAAACTCAAGAATCCCTTATCTTTTTCTCCCAATGCTCTCAAGGTAACAAGACTCCAATAAAATAAGACACTAACTTATTTTATTAACACAACATAAGGTTTGAAATTCAAATGTTTGAATTAAACCACAAAATTTTATTACACAAGTTGTCATAATTTATGAAGGGTTATGGGAGGTTAGGGAAGGTGAAGGGGTAGGGTTAGTGTGGGTCCCACCACTATCATAACCTACAAATAGAAGTTGAGTGGTTTTCCCCAACTTCCACCCAAATCTCAATCCACTTAAAGTAAAAAATAAAAATTGTTGCATAATTTTTATTTTACCTTGCACATAAATTAACAATTTCACTCGTGTAAAAGAAACTCTGAAAATGGCGTTCCTAAGAAATTACCGGCGCTACAGATCCATTGGTGCCCTCGAAATTTGATTCCGAGCATTGGTTCAAAAGTTATAAATTCCCGCTCATTCCTTCACTGAATGTACCTATGCTAAACTTCGTATAGGAATTCCAGGCACACCGGGCCTCAAAATCAAGTGCCGTCAGAAACTGCGTTCATGTAAAATCCCAAAGAAAATTTAGAAAAAAATTTCCTTGAATTTTACGGGTCTTTACAATCTTTGAGAACCACTTATCACCCATTACCTTCTCGAAGTGATCATCGATTCTCAATAGTGAATACTTATTCTTAATGTTCACTTGGTTCAGGCACTATTAGTGCATGAAAAATCTCAAATTCTTGTCTGAATTATTGGTAAAATGCACCAGTGATTCCCTTGGTGAAAATGTGGGCCTTAAGAGCCCCTCCTCCTACAAGTCCTCCACCTATACCCTCACCTTGTGAATCTATACGGGAGCCATCTGATAATCCAATATGGATATCAGTGATATATTGGGGTACAAGTCAATGAAAAATTATACCTCCCTACGAGGATGTAGTCCTAGAACATACTTAGGAAAAAAATACTCATACAAGTCCACCACATCCGGAAATCAAGGAATCCTATCATCCATTTTACTATAGTGAGGCTAGCCATCTAGTATTTGATCTGTAGCACCCTCCTCCGATAATGTTCATCTTTTACTATAAGGGTTTCCTTCTCACAGGTGAAGGAAAACCTAGTCCCATATCAGCAGACACATCGCACTATATTCCCAAAATAGATGATCTTAGAAATGACATTGGATAACAGTTCCCTGCCCACACGACTTCGTAAAGCCACGACATGGCTACAAGGAGATCTCAGCTGAAGCTCTCACCTAATAGAGTAATCATTCACTATTGGAACTAGTGTGTATTCATCAAATGTTGTTCTGTAAGAGTATCTAGAAATAAGGATTGATCCAATGGATCCACCAAAATTTTCATGATCATAACGAGATCCTTGGAAAGTAAATAGTGACTAACATCGGTGACTATAAGAATTGAAACTAAATTGAGAAGACCCGGATCATACCTTAGAAAATCTCTAGAGATCAGAGGTCGTAATCTTTTACTACACAAAGTTTTTCTTTCCCCTGTCTGCATGCTCTCTATGGTCATAGTGGACCACATGGTGTAGTGAGATTAACACCAAAAACATTCCCCAACGCATGTTGGTTGGATTGCTCCCTTTTCATGGCTTCCACCATATGGACCTCTGTGCTCAAATCACTGCCTCTGACTCAGAGTCCCCTCGACTATCTGCTGGTTGTTTGTATGAAGGATTGAGCAGTCATGTGGCATGTGTCCCTACCCACCACACGAGAAGGAAATACTACTTCCCGGCTGACTCCCTCGAGTCTTGGAGTACAACACTACTAACCCTGACTCTTCGGTTCATTATCTGAACGACCATGCTCGCTTGGCCCCTCATGTATGTTGTATGCAACCTACCAAATATTCCACCATCTGGGTTCTTCTAGTATCTCTAGATGTGGGAACCTGATCTACCAATAATCTCTCTACCAGAAGGGATCTCTCTATCACTCCAGCCTAAGTACGGATGCTAAGAGATAACACTGACACCATGATCTCCCGCCTGAGTCCCTACCCGAACACTCATGCGCTGAATAAAAGGTCATGTACCATATCCGATGAGTAGTGAGATATCTTGGTGAACCTCGCTGAGTACTCATCCACCGTCAAGATTAAATGTTGTAGGTGAAGAAGCTCTGGAATAAAATCAAAGTTAAATGTTAGGGGGGAAAATCCTCCTAGAAAAACCGCACGATGTATATCTAGGTGAGGGTTGCCTAATCGTGATTCTAGGTTGTCATGATCCTCCATCTCCCTATTAATACCTATATAAGGATAAATACCAATATCAACATCTGGTCAGCCGGTGTCCTCACTATGCAGAATAATTGTATAACTTCGTTTAGGTAGTCCTCAATAACACGAGTATGTGCCTCTCCCTTAAACATGGGAGGTCTCTATCTCAGAAACTTGTGTAAAGCACTGATACTACAAACGTACTCTACCTGAACCGTTGATAGTAGATTATGACCATCTGGTTGTGGTATCAGTGGTCACCAATGGGTGGGGCCATATCTAGAACTGGTCCATAAATGGGCACCTCATCACTAGGCTGGTTGTCCTCAAAATCTCGTATCGGGATCCGGGATGGTCGTCCATTAGGTGGAATCCTAAAATACATCAAGATGGACCAAGATCAAAATATTATTCATAGTAATCCGAATCATATTCAAAATAACATAAGGATACACTTATGGAATAAATATCTTCATGTATTTAACCGAAAAGAAGAATTCATGGTCTTGGTGTATGGATATGTCAGTTGTCACCCCAACATTGGACTCCCCAAATTTGAAAGTCAGACTCACAACACTTAAAACTATTTCCCTAAAACAAAATAACAGACTCATGATAATTTTTGGTAGTAATAACCACCCTTTGATACCACTTTTCACATCCCTTCCCATGGGGTCTGTGAAATGACTACCACAATCCCTCCACTCGATGTCTAAGGGTTGACGACTAGTCCCGAATGTGTCAAGCTGCATGTGGGAGGAATTTTCTTGAGTACCCACATGTACACACATGACCTAACAATCCTCACACACTGAAAATGAAAAAAGTATCACTAAAACAAAACTGTGTATAAGTTCAACTAATATATGTGGGAAAAAAATTCAAACCTAACAAAATAATTGATATCAATAAAGGGTGGGTGTTTGGCCTTCCAACGTGGGTTTGGCCAGCTAGGCATGGGTAAAACCCACTAGGCATAGGACCATTCCATTGGGTTTTGGGATGGCCTGGCCCGCTGGATGGGGGCATAGCCCGCTGTCTAGGGGTGTGGCCCGTCTGCCCGAAGACCGACAGCATGGGCGGCCGGTCGTGCGGGCCTAGGACGTGGAATCCTGCCCTATCCCCTCCATATTGGCACCGTAGATGCGAGGCCTTCCTATATCCATGTTCATATGACGACATATACCAGCTCATCCGGGTGGCCCAAATGTGGGCCACCCCACCACAGGTCACCCACCTGGTGCCATGTCACCATGATACTTCAATGCCCTAACTGATCCGACCTCCTGATGCTACTGAGTGACAATAGGCATGATGTCATCCTCTAGCAATGGATGGTCACTAACTGTTCCATAAGTGGGACACCAGATTTTCTTTGGTGGTCTGTTTTTCATTCTGTAAAAGCCTACTATTTTTGGGAAATGTTCTCTTTACCATAGTGGTCTCAAACCCCACTTGTCATCATTTCAGATGATTGGCCACAAAAAAAACAGAGGACAACGTGTATTGGGCCGTGTTTGTGTCAGCTCGCACCCTCCGCATGAGATTTTTATACTAATGGGAGGTACTAATATTTCAATCCCATCAAAAAATGATAATTTCAACCCCAGTTAAAGAATATCCCAAAAAGAGTTACCCTCTCGCATAAACATAAGATTCACGGATCAACCTGTTTGTGGGTTGATCCACATCGATTGTTTCTAGAATAATAACGTAGAAGAAAATTCACAAATTAAAACCTAACCAATTTGATGTTTTTTGTGGCAGAGTTACTTCTTCATGGTTTCAAGACACCGACAACATTCGTCGCTTCCGGCTCAGTTCATTGAGGTGCATCAATGATGTTTGACGTTCATTGGCATTTTCCGTTCTTCGTTGGAGATGATGTTCATTGGAGGTTCATCAGAGAATTATCTCAGTTTAATTACCACACCCTCCAACACATTCATTTAGTAAAAAGTAACATGCCACATTGTTTTGGTTATGCTTTGACATTGCATCATTACACTGTTTCTTTTATGAAACAACATTTCATATACTCTTTCACAATGAGACATTAAGGTGTTCTTTAATTTTTCCACATCATGACCTCATCGTCGAATCATAGCATTTTCTTCCACCACTCAATGATGCAAATGAGAAATAAAATAACTTTTTATGGTTATATTATTATTTTTTCAAAAACTCCCAATGATTTATCTTTTTCATCTGACCCTAACCGATCGATGTTATGTCCTTTATATGAAAATATCATAATTATGAATTCAAAAATGAACATGTATTTTCCATCTACCAACTATATCAAAATTTAGAAAAACCCACTCTCAATTTTACTTAAGTGCACTAGAAAAAGATAAAAATTCTGTTACTAGCTCACTGGGCCTCGGAATAACATGTCGTCAAAGCGTGTGGTCTCATAATAATTTAGTTTAATTAAAAACAATTACATGGAATTGTGGATACATTACATATGTTTATACTAATGGATATTAAAAATCACCCCATATAGTGTACCTTCTATATTATTCCATCTTTTTTTGGTTACTATATTACAATAGAATCTCATTAAAGTAATCACTCATCAAATGAAAAAATTGGGTAATAGTCTTTGAAAACAATATAAATACATAAATGTCACATAAAAATAGAAATCATAAAATAACATATATTATTATCCTTTATAATATCATTATTACCTTTTATATAACCCTACATATCCATCACAATATACTTCCCAGACTCTTGGTGAAATGAAGCATATGAAGTGGGTGAGCTCCAATGATCAGTATGTGTATGCCTAAAGTGGAATATATCATTGATAAATAATATGTAATATATATCAAAATGTAAATATCTTAAAATAAATTCCATATAATCCGTAACATTAGAATTAATAAAAAAATAAAGGGGATAATTGATTATCAACTAATTCAATATAAATAATTACGTAATATTTAAACATATACATTAATATCATAAATAATCATAGACTCACATGGAAGTCAATAAATAATATCATGATGGGAAAATTCATAATTTGGGAAATAATTAATATACTATCAATGAACATTCCAAAACATATTGCATAAATGGGTATGTTTTTAGAAAAATTCTGTAACCAAATTGTTCCAAGATTCTAATTTATGAAGCAATGAAATATAGTGGTCCCTACCCATGCATTACAAAGTCCAATTAATTCCACATAGGAAATGGATGTATCATAACCAATGAGACCATTTTTTAAAAAATAAATTACACTTTAAATGTTGATAAATTACCCAATCAATAAAAACAATCATTATCCAACTATAGTAATAGGGATAATTATGTCAAAATAGTAAAAATATGGGCTCATCCTAAAACATTAAATAATTCAATAAATTAGTTTTTAAATCACTTTTATAAATTCCAAAAAAAATTATTAGAATTATTACATAATTCATAAATATTATCCCATAAGCATAAAATATGAGTGCTACTAAAATTTTATCGATTTTTTCAAAATAATTTTTTTAACACAACATGAAATATTTTCATGAAAAATCTTCACAACATTTAGCATGGATTTTTCTTTTCTTTTACACATCATTGAATCTTGTGAATTTTCTTTAAAACGTGTGATGAGGAAAACAGTATGAGTATGTTACATAATATAAAAGACCCATGAATCCACTAACACAATTAAATGTATGAAATCATTTTCAATGAGATATAATTTTCAGTAATAAAGTGTCATATACATACATTGTAAATACAAGATATTTCTATAAATCATATAAAACAAAAATAATCTATTTAGTTAATGTGTATTATAAATTACATGGGACTATAAATACAATGGATTATATATGATTTTTAACCCTAATGAAATCCTTATAATGTAACCCTTATTACAACTATATGATGTAACCCTCATGGTTACCATATGTTGAGACAATCACTGTAACTCTTTGAATAACCATTAGAGGAAACATCCATCATAAACAAAACCAATGAATTAGTGGGAGATATATGTCCCATAATTAATCCTAAAAAATTTATAAGAACTATAAAATAATATTAATAAAGAATTCTTTCATAAAAAAAATCATTTTGAATTTTGTTAAAATAAAAATTTAATGCAGTTTTTTCTAAATTCCACTACATAAAACCTGAAACAGATCCACTCTTTATGAAATTTAGAGAAAAATAAAATAAAATTTTAAAACATTTAATTTTATATAAATATGTTCATAAAAGCAATTCTCATTACTTGGACATAAAAATATATTTATATTGATAAAACTATAAAACTTTTTAAATAGTTTTTCAGTCAATGAGTCTCTTTCATCGGGGTTCGTATTAATTCGAACATGTTCTTTCATTTTATATAATAATTTAAATAGAGATATTATTATATTGAAGAACAAAATCATTATTTATAATACCATATATGATACTTTATACATTCTTTCCACCCATATAATAATAATTTTTTTGTTATTGTTGTTGTTTCAGGTACATTTATTTTTTGTTTCCATGATTGGTTTATTATGATTTTTCATGTAAAATTAAAGAAAAACTCCCTAAGTGGAATTATATACTATTAATATGTTTATATAATTTTAAATTATTACATATATAATTTAAATAATATAATTATGATTCAATGGAAATAAAATTTATGAATATGATTTAGATTATTTTGGAGGTTCTTACAAAAAATCATGATCTAAAATAATTTTATTTAATATCATATTAATATAATGGTTTCAAAGAAATTATCTGACATATAATATTCATAAAACTCTTTATTCCACCATAATAATTATTTTATGAAAATCCTTATAGGTTCATAATTAAAATCAAACTATTTTTCCATGATGGCGTTAAATTGACACATTATAGATGGTGTTCTTTTTTTAAGAATACAATAGATAGACGATGGATTTTTATTACTAAATATTCAAAAAAATACCAAAAAAATATATGATACATAAAATATAAAATAGTTTTCATGACACTTAGATATATGCGGAGAGGTTAAAATAAAAATAAAATTGTATTAAAAGGAAAATGAAAGATGAAATTCCCTATTGAATTACTCTCCTTGAGATCCTACTTAATCCACTTGGTATTGGTCTATTTTGGTGACCATTTTGTCCTGGATGTGTGGAAGAGGCTTTGGATGTTAATTATTTACAAATTAAAAATGATAAATTTCTTTTAGGTGTGAGGAGAAGAGGCAGTGAGGGTTTTATTTAGAGTTGAGGAGAGTGATGTTTTTTTATTATTTTTTTCACTTGATTAATATTTTTCCTCAGTACTATAAACAGTTTGATAAATCTAAATAAATATATTAAAATAATGGGGTAGTGTTGAATATTATAGGCATACTTCATCTTTATATCATATATTAATCAATTAATCATGTATCTGTTAAATATCGAAACTTACTGTATTTTATTATGAAAAAATTATTATAGAAAAATCCAAAAAAAATATCCGTAAATAATTTCTGACACATAGATGTAAAAAATGAACTCCAAATTTTGAAAATAATTTCAAAATTATATAAATTTAATATTTAATTAAAAATCATAATTTAATACATATATACAAATTATAAAATTGTAACTCATTTTATAACACATGGAAATTTTAATTAAGGCCTCATAAAATTAACATATAATCATAATAATATAAAATATTAATTTTTAATCAATTTAATGTTGAATATGTTTATTTTAAATAATTTTATTATTTATAAAATTTTAATTAACATTTTTTTACACTAAAGTATCACCACTTAATTTATCAATTTTGAAACATTTATTTGTTTATTTCATGTTATAAATATATTGTATTTTCACATATAAGATACAATAATATTATTTATTCATTCATATGTGAGGTAAATATTATATTTTTATATATTACATACAATTATACATACCACTTATTTTAATATAAATTTTCATTGAATTTAACAATTTTATACCATAATGAAAACAAACTATTTTATATGTACTAGGATATTTAAAATCTCCCCACATTCTAGAAATTAAATCATTACAATTTTTATGTATTTTTTTAAAAAATTATTATTCCTTCCCCACATATCACTTTTGGATTCCCATGTGTCTTATTCAACAACATAGTTTCTCCATAAAACCTAACCTATTGAAATATATTAATCAACAATACTTCCTCTCTATAATCATGAATACAAAAAATAATTTACTTATAAAAAATCTTATTTTCTATTTGAACAACTTCTTGAATCAAAACATGAAATGAATCTCAAACATACTTTTTTAACATCGAAACATGGAAATCATTATATACCCATGATAAACATAGAGTCAAAGCTATTCGGTAGACAATTGGTCAAAAATTATCCATGGGTTCATAAAGTCTATTGAACACTGCACTTATCATTCATTTCATACAAAATTTAATAACACTTTCCCAAGGATAGATTTTATGGTAAAAATGATCACCTAGTGTGAATTAATAGTCATCCCACATATTATATTCAAAACATATCACCCTTTTTACAGTTGTAATAAAGTGTTTTTTGGATCATATACAATTTCTTAGACACTTCCTCTTATATTTATGGTCCTATCCGCATCCATTCCTTGAATTCCTCCGATAATTCTATAGTTTGACACCACATTCCATATAATGCCTCAAAAGGTTCCATTTGTTATATTTGAATGAAAAATATTATTATAAGAAACATAAATTAATGAAATATGATGATACATAATTCCCTAGTAGTACAATGAACAATAATGTAACATGTAATAAATTTTTTGACTTTTTCACATGATATGTCATTCATATTGAGGAAGAAAGGATTTGATAAAATTTAATTTAGTTCACAATAGCTTCTAATGTCCTTTCGAAAAGATTAAAGTGAACATGGGATCTTTTTTAGATACAGTAGATAAAGGAACTCCATTAAACATTACAATCACATTGTAGTATTGTAAAAAATTATTATCTATAAAAGAATTTTATCAAATATAAGGGAAATGTGGAAATGTAGTCATCTGGTCAATAATTACCCAAACCACATTACTACCTCAAGGATTTTATTGTAGACCAACCGTGATGTTTTTGGATATATTTTCTCATTTAATCTATAGTACAGGAGCATGAGGATGAATCCCCTAAAGTAGTTTCACCTCTTCAATTTCATGTAGAGAAGTCGAACATTACATTACAAAATTTAAAATATCTATTATAATTCAATCCAACCTACAATACACTAGATTGTCTCTATACATCGTAGTGATGCCAAGATGAACTGATAATGAGTAACTATGAGCTTGACATTATAACTATTCCTTTAGCAGTGAATTACAAGAATACATAATCGATTTCCAAAACTAAAGACAATATAATTTTCAAAATTATATTTATGAAATTTAACTTCCATAACCAATTCTACCTTTCAGTATCTCTTTGACTTCATACTTATCTTGGTTAAATTTTTTTAAGATGGACGAATACACTGAAATCTAAAACAAAATATAGGAATTTCCACCACCAAAAACATTCATAAACAAATTAATCAAATAATTTAACAAAGATTCATGTTCTAGATGTAACAAGGTTGATATTTAATGATTATTTTGACTAATGGAATCTACCATTATGTTTTCGTTTCATAGATGTTAATTGATTGTTAAATTATAATCCACTATCTATACATGCCAACTTTTTGTCCTTGAGGCTAATTTGTTTTCAATGAATATATAATTCATAATTATATAGTAAGTATATATTTCATACACTTCTCCATATAAATGAAATATCAAAAATTTTAATGTGAAACCCACTACTACTAATTCCAAATCATGTTTTGGGTAATTTATATCTAGGGGACATAGTTGTCTTGAAGCATTAACAATTACCCGACCATTCTGCATCCTAATAAAACCATGTCCCTTCATCAATGCATAAATATTGATGAAAAAAATCCCCATTTCTACAAGGTAGGATCAAAACTATATAATACACAAAATATTATCTTTAGTTACTAAAAAAAACACCGCAAACATATTTCCAAATAAATTTAACCCATTTTTGTATAAACATAAGTATAAGTATAGATAAAAGTTAAATGTTTTTAATAAACAAACTATAATAGCCTAATAATCTATGAAAAAAAAAACAATTTGTAACATTTATTGTAATTTTTCATTCATCAAACACATCTATTTTTGTGGGATCAATTATTATTCCATTATTATTTTAAATGAACTAAATACAATTATTTTGATTCAACAAAAAATGAAATTTACTAAATATTCCATAAAACTTATTTTCATTATGTGTTTATAAAACAATATTTAAATTATTTTCATGATCTTCTAATATTTTTGAATAATCCAAAACATCTTCAATAATAACAACATCGATGGTTTACAAATATTCATGATAGAATATATTCATAAAAACCAAAAACACATTAGTATAATTTTTTAAATCAATTTTATTAACAATTAGCTCATAATTCCCATATCTATTAAAAAATTATATTTTTAGATTGTAATCCCCATTCACCTTCACCTAATGGTACTTAGATTTCATGTAATTATTTTAAAGATACTGATCTCTAGGGAGATGATCAAAAAATTCATAAATATAAGGTAATGAAAATTTATTTTATATAATAATTTTATTTTAATATATATATTCAATACAATTTCTAATGGAGACATCATTATTTATAACGAAATAAATTGAAGAACCACATTGCGATGTTCTGGGATGAATGAAACCTTTCTATAAAAACTCTCGTAACTTATTTTTCTCATTGTATAATTTCCATGATATCCATTTGATTAAGGGGTTTTGAAATCATCTTAGCATCTGGAAATAATTCAATAGTAAATTCAACTTCTCGATCTCTTATAACAATAGGATACTCATGGAGAAAAGCATCAAGGGGTTAATTTACCACCATCATATCATTTATTTAAATTGTTCCCTTTATTAAATAATATGTGCAAGATTACTTTCAATTCATTCATTAAATAGTTTCTCATCTTCAAGATATGTAATAAATATTATGGGCTCATTATTGTATACAAACTCCAACTCTTAGTGAAATACAACTTCATTACCTCTATAATGAATCTTAACAAAATATACATAAATCCAATACTTTTTCAGAATAAAAGAAAACTCTACATTGGAAAACCAACAAATTTTTCTAGTAATTTCATTCCATAGACAAAAAGATGACATTTCATATAATGCCTTTTCTATATAACATTTATCTATGCAGTCTGTTTTCAAATTTGAAATTTACCAAGATAAATAATAGAAATATATTAATGTGAATAAACCATATCAAAAAATTCATTAGAAATATATGATTAAACAAAGTATGTACCTTAACAAAATTCACATTGATGTCCCATTAACTAATGATATGGTATCAAAGGATATCAATTCACCTTTCTACATTTAATCTGGCTACATTCTATCATTCATATTGATATTTTGGAAGGTATTTTCATAATTCCATGTCTCTCCAAAATTTCAAAAAAGATTAAAAATTTCATATCATAATTAAGCATTAATATTTTTCCTTGAAATATTTGGAAGTATGTCAAAAACAAACACATTGAAAAAACATCTTAGATTTGTTATGGAATTCCACAATGTTATTTTTCCCCATACTTCCACAATCTACATTACTTATTTTCTTACCAAAAAAATTATTTGATTTATTCTTACCCATTTCCTACAATCCGAACCTTTTATTTTTTATGTTGTCAAAATACAAGTGATCATATAGAGACTCCATTTCTTCATTCTACACAATTTTTATAAATTCCTATTTAATTTGTAACTCAATTGAAGCTGATGCCCATTGGTATATTGGTATCAATACTGAGTAAAATGATACATTTTTCTATGTTGATCTCTAATAAGATTTAGGGTATACCATTATAGACCAGTGTAGTTTGAGACATACATCCCCAAAACATATTCCTCCTTTTGAATAAATTAAATGAATTTATTTTACATATTTTTTCAAACAACCATAGGAAATTATTTTCCAATGAATATATTCTCAATTCATCTAATTCCAATGTATCAATATTCTCATTATCCCTGATATTCCTAACCATTGACCACCCATGATTAACTTCAACATCAAAATGAATAATTTAAATAATATGATATTTATTATATAAACACCCCTTGACATTGAATTAATTTTCAACAGATTTTATTTAAATTTCGTCCACCATCTATTCAGATTATCCACTAAGAGTAGCAGGGTGTTTCTTCATTAAATGGTCCACTATCATCATGTTTATTTGTGTCAACTTGATTTGGTACCTTTCTTGAATTATACCAATATTTATAGACTTTTTAATATAATCTACTATTTTAAAAATATAAGTATTAGAATTCCCTACATTCCATGTTTTGGATTAAGAATGATAAAATCCTCTTGGTGTATTCCAAATTCATCATCCTTGTTTCTTCGGTGGAAAAAAATTGTAAACAAACCTATCATATATGAAGAAGCATGGTAAATAGTAAATGATATATTATTTCAACATAAAAATAGTATAAAAATAATTTATAGTATTGTATTATCATCTTCCTAACCCCAAATGTTATCCAAATTGTGCTATGATAACAACTATAAGAATCCATATATAAAATTTACATAATCTAATTATTTATTTTAAAATAAATTTCATATATGGGTGAAGATATTTCAAGTTTAAATTTATAGAGATTTAGTACATAATTCATACAATTTAAAACATAATCATAAAAAGTGAGTACTGTTAAAATTGTATCGATTTCAGGAATAATACTATTTTTTAAAAAGAAAACATGTTATATACACACGAAAAATCATTTCAAAATTCATATTGGAATCTAATTTTCTATTAATAATTCTTAAAACATATGAAAAATATTTAAACCACGTGATGTTAAAGGAATTAGTGAGGGACATAATACAAAGGAAACATTAGTTGATGAATACTAGTAAACATATGAAATAATTATTAAAAAGAAGTAATTATCACCCATAAAATATCTCATACTTACGTTTTAAAAATAATATATTTTCATAAAACATTGAATGAATAAACAGAAAACAAAGGTAACATGGAGAAATACCTTATTATGTTTTTAACCCTCACGCATACCATAAGATTTGTAATGTTCACGGCTACCTTACCATTTTACCATCATGGATACCCTAAATGTAACCCCCATAACTACTTGATGGTGTAACCATCGTACATACACATGGAATAACCATTATATTCATCATATTATATAAAGAACCCATTGAAATGTAGGGAATTATATGTTTTACCATTAATCAAAATAAATTCACAATAACCAAATGATATTTATTAAATAATAATACATGCCTCCTAAAAACATTTCTTTTTAATATTTTAAATAGATAAATTCAAGACCGTATTAAAAAACAAAAGAACCTTAAATTCAAATTGAATAATATCCTTTTTGTATATAATGAAATAAATTATAAAATTAAAAATTAAAAACAATTATGTCAATATAAATATATTCATTAACACTATTCTAAAGTCATTGATATTAAAAAATATTTAGAATGATATTACATTAAAACATTGAAAACCATTTTTTAATTTAATAGTCCCTAACATCATATCAGTTGTACATCAATCATGTTAAATACTCATGTATAATGGATTGATTTTTTTTATTATTATTCTATATAACTATAATAATGTTCATAATACCTTATATGATATTTTTGTACCATCATTCCATCCCTTTATCAATAATACTTCGTTATTTTCAATGTTTTGTGTAGAATTATTTAATTGTTACTATGATTTGTTAATTATAGATTTCCATGTCAAATGGACGAAAAAAACATATGTAGAAATAAATTGTATTTATATTTTTCTTGAATTTTAAATTATACCATTTATCATATTAGTCTGAGATGAGGATTATTCACTAGATATGTCATTAATGCAAATAAGTTAGTTAAATTTTGTAGTTTTTACAACCATAACAATCATATATTATATTATTCAATATCATATACAAAGAATAGTTCTATAGCATTATATAAATATTTACATTTCTAATAAATTTTTTGAAGCATAATAATGGTTTTATGACCATCCCTGAATGTGGTAAATGAAAATGTAATTTCATCATCCATGAGGGAGTTAAATCGATACATCACATATGATGTTATAATATTTAGAAAAAAAAAGATGGGAGAAGAATTTTGATGATAAAATTTTTGATAAAAATAATAAAACAATTATCTATATGATACATGAGTTTCCAGGAAGCTTTTATAAGTGAGAGTCACATGTGATTAAGAAAAGTAAATAAATAAATGAAAAAGAAAATGAAAAGGATCTTGCCTCCTAAATTCTTCTCATTGAGATCTTTTTAAGACACATGGTATTAGCCTTTTGGTGAGACAAGAAGATCATGGAATTGGGAAAGAGGCTAGGGAATGAAATTTGTTAGATATTAAAAAATCTAAGAGCCTTTGAGGAGTGAGGATAAGAAGTTCTGTGGGTTGGTATTTATAGTGGAGGATAATGATTTTTTTGAATTTTATACATTAATATGTTATATTCACTCAATATCATTAATAGTTTTATAATTATAAATAAATATATTAAAATAAAGAATTATATTTCTTGATTATGGTATTAAATCATCCATAATAACTTCTGACTCAAAAAATAATCTATTTGTTAAATAACAAAAATTACTATATTTTACAATTCATCAAAAATTTAAATATCTTACAAAAGTCCCAAAAATTCTCCATAAAAATATATGAATTTTTTTAATTAAAAAATAAATATAATTTTTTAAAAATAACTTACAAAATATGATAAATTTAATATTTAACTAAAATCACCATTTATTCAAAAAAATAAAATTTTAATTTAATAGGTTATTTTATAACACATTAAAAAAATTTATGTAAACAAAATATTATATTATAATTGGAAAAATTAATTTTTGAAAATATTTTATTAAGATAAATTTTTATGAAAATCATAATATTAATTAAAATTGGAAAATAAAAATTTATGCGTCAAAAAAATAAAAACAATTAATTAATCATTTTTGATACGTAATATAATTATTTGAAGATATAAATATATAAACTTTTGACTTATAAGATAGAATTACATTATTTATAATTTAATAGGTGATTTTATTATTTTAAAACTTATAGTTTTTCAAATATATTTAATTTAATGTATTAAACACTGAGTCTCTAGATAATGAAACCTGGTTTGAAGGATATAGTTTCAAAATAGTCAATGAACATAACTTTGTTTCTTCTGTGTTTTGAAAATCAAAAAAGTGACATACATGGATGCATTTAGTATGTTATTTGGATTCGAACATGAATATCATACATTTTTGAATGTTAACATACCCAAATTAATATTAACATACCCTTATGAATAGTAATATGCCCTTTATGAATAGTAAAATGGCCAAAGGTATAGTAACCCCACCCATGAATGTATAATAAAAATGGAATATAATAAATGACAATATGATCATTATATAAGTGTTGGTATTTTTGTAATTCCCTAATTTTTAATTCCAATTTTATGATTAATTAAATAATTTAAATGAAATTTTATTTTCATAAAATGTTATCATAAATTATATTTTTTTCTTATTGTTTTAATATAAATTTAAAGGACCTTGACTATTTTTTTAAGGTATTAAACCATGTGTTATAGTTTTAAAATTATTATTTTATTAAATAGATTATTTTTCTAATTCAGAATTACATTTCATAGATTTAGAAAATTATTTTGATAAGATAGAGACTTCTTTTAAAATCTACTCATCAAAAAATGGGTTTGGTTAATTTTTTGGTATTTTTTAAAATAACTAAATTGTGGTGAATAGTTAACATTATTAATTTAGGAAATATGCTAAATAAATAAATTTCTACATCATGCTTAAGACAATGATGATATTAATTTCTATAGATTCTAACTCACATGCACTTATTATAATTGTTTTCCTGATAATCATGACTATTCATTCTCTTGAGAAAAAATATTAAAGTAATGAATAAAATAATGGAAACCCACCCCACTCCGTCCGAGACCTTATGGTATCAGCAAAAGGACAATACCAATGTCCTTAAGTAGGATTTCATGGAGAAGAGATCAACATGATGTTCTATCAGCTTTAAATTTAGCCTAACTCGAGGTTAGTGAATTTATAACCCAATTTCCCTTCATTAGGTTAACATTATACATTATTCATTCTATGGTATGAATATTATTTTTGTGATGATTTATTCTTTATAGTATGTTGTATTATGTGTATTTACAGTTTATACCCTTATACATTCAATTCTATTAATTCTCACTCTAATTATATTTGTAAGGGACATTCCTTTTCCAATTATTTTAAAACTATCCTGAATGAAATTATAAAATATTGTATATATATATATATGTAATGTGTAATTTCCCTTGATTTAATGATGATTTATTTCTATGACATGTTCCTTGGATATTGTTATTTAGGGTTGATCCCATTATAGCTCTTGATATGTTGGGTTCAACCCATATTACATCACTATATGATGGACTGAGAACATTATAGATCAATATATGTGGGGTCAAGCCCATTATTTCTCATGAAATGATGGTTCTGCACCATTATAGATCTACAATGCATTGGGTACAATGGAGACAGAAGTTGACCAATTGGTTGTTCCATGTGTAACAATGTTTGTAAGAGTGATTTGGTAAATATGTAGCAAGGAATCTACACGATGTTTCTATAGATGCTAAAAAAATTATATGAAAATATTTTTATTTGTTTTTATGTTATAATTTGACTAAATATTCCTTTTTATATATCCCATTTTTAGCACTTTTTCTCCATTCCATGCTAGTAAATTTTATTTACTTGTTATAAGGATGTGAAAGATAAATAAACTAGACAACATAAATGTTATGAGGATTTTTCAAATAAATTATTTTTAATTTGAAATATTTTATATACTTTGAAAAATTGGATACTGTTTTATTAGAATAATCATGTATGACTAAGGAATTTTATGAATTTTTTATATCATAATTCTCTAACACTCTAAAACTTAAACGATCATAAATATTTGAGAATGTATGTTATTATCTAAAACCTAAAATTATGAAATATTTTAAGGATGAGTACTTAGAAATATTTTATTTTAATAGATTCCATAATTTTTAAAAAAAAAATTATTATAAATTTTTAATTAAGTTATTTATTTAATTCCTATATTAAAGAAATTAAGTATATGGGTAATTACTTTACATCACCAGGGAATATGATTATTAAAAATCATAAAATATAACATGGATTTATTTAGAAAAAAACAACCTAATTGAGTAATAGGAAACATCTAATATTATATTTTTAATGAAATAAAATTAAATAAAAATTTACAAATAACAGTATATAGGAAAATAGTAATTCATTATTTAAATTAGATAATTAAAATTTTAAAATTTGTTAATATTTTAAGAAAAAACAACAATTTTAAATTATATAAGAAACATCTAAATTGGTTTTTAAACAATTCATCAGTCACTACAGAGAAAATATTCAAAAATTCATACACATTAATAAAAATATTTCTTCCATATTTTCAATAATATAAAAAATGAAACCATTTTGAAAATATAATCTTTATTACTTTATTAAATATTAAATAATTTAAAACTATTTGAAAAATTATTTTAAAGAGTTGTTTACTAAATAAAAAAATATTGAAAATATTTTTATAAAATGTGGTCTTGGATGAGAAATATCATTGAATGAGTAAAAAAATAACTCTAGTTTCCATTAAAAACATGATTATTTTATATCGAGAACATAAAGTGTGTAAACTAATTAATGTCATTTAATTCATATAAATTACAATGTTATATGAAAAAAATATAAATATAAAAAATCAAAAAATTACGCCAAAAGATAGTTAAACATAAAAAGCATAAATATTGAAGTGATGGTGAAATACACCCTAACCATTATGGTAAATATTTATCCATAACCCCAATAAAATAATGGAAATAAAAATAATCCGTAAATAAGATAAATATTAATTGATTTACTATATAAAATATTATATAGTTAATATATACACCATACAAAATAAATAAGTGGAGAATATAACAAATGTCTTAGTAATGTAATTATGAGATGAGAAATCCTTACCTAAGGTCTGAATTCCATCACATGTATCTGTATCTAATGTACACTAAATATAAATATACCGTAATTTTATTAAAAAATAATTCCCATATTTATAATAGAATATATTATTTAATTATAATATATATTTTCCCTTGTTTATTAAAAAACTTTTAGTAATACTCTCATTTTGGGTAAAAAAATCAGGGGTTTTCATGTTTGTTTTTTTTCAATCTATGTATCATCATCTTCATTCCATCATATTATTAATTTTCTTGACGTTAAAAATTTATTATAAATTTATTAAAAATTTATTTATTATAGTCAATAATATTATAATATGGAAATATGAGTTGCACAGTTACATGAGATGGTAAGGCGTACTGAAAGATGGATATTGTTTTCAATTTTGTATAAATGGATTGGAAAAGATAAAAAAAATTATATTTAAAAATTCATTCTTGTATTATATAATCCATATTTATTATAACCCACTTCAAAATATAAATAAGTAACAATCACTTTACTTCGTGTAAGGATTAGTCCAAATGTATGCATTTAAAAGATAACAATTTTCTAACAGATTGAATTTTAAATAGGTTGAAGTGACATAATAATTGAAATGATATAATTGATATATATATATATTAAATCCAACAATATATCAATATGTGATAGGTGGTTATGGAAAATTAATTACATTAGTTGATGAGGTGGTTGTCTGATGTACAAAAGATTGATGGTTTCAATACCCATGCGGATAAACACGAGATTGATATAGGTTATGAATTTTATATAATACTAAATAATTTAATGGGAGATTTTTTTAAAATATTTAATGGTGTTCTTATAGTTTTAGAATAATAAATAAAATGAAAATTCTTAGTTAAGTATAATACCTTTTCATCATAAAAACTATTTAGGGTTTTTACTAAATCGTTCGTAAACATGCTTTTTGATCAAAAAAAGGACTCACTAACATGGGAATATATATACATAATTTTTTTGGGATGTTCATGGCCTATTAAAATGTCTTTTTATGTGATGATAGGATATGATGTTGGTGTATTTTTTTATATGTTGGAGAGATGACAAAATTAGAATCATTAAATTGAATAAGATATACCAATGTTTAAAAGACCCAAAAGTGATCAAAAAGGGACAATTACCAAACCCTAGAAGATATTAGGTAGCAATATTTACATTTAATATAAATTATACATGGATTTAAGAAATTTTAACCATTATATATTTTTTTGTTTAACCAACACTAAACTTGATTTAATCATTAGTTTGGTATTTAATTTATTATATTTTTAAAATTCATTATGAAAATAAGTTATATTTTCCTTATCAAATAATAATAAAAATTATGATTAAAATATGGACAATTTTTTTTAAAATTCCTATAATTGAAGTGGATGAATTTAATTTAAAATAAAACCTCTAAGGATGATGAATATGTAATTTCCAATTGATAAGTTTCCTTAAGTAAAAATAGCATTAATTTTAATCTACAATATAAAATGGATTCCAATCTTATAAATTGGTTAAATTATAATAAATTTTAAATAAAATTATATTGAAAACAATTTTAAATCAAAATTTATCTCTATAAATTCACTAAATCAAAATATTCTTTTAATAAAATTGAATTTTTTAATATTCATAAAAAAATATTTTCTATAAACAAATTTTAAAAATGAAATCATAGATAATTTCTCAATAATTATTTAATAACTTATATTCATTTTTTAAAATATTTATTCTATATTTTATACAAGTTAATTTTTAAAAAAGTGAAAAAATGCGATGAAACATCTGTTGAGAAAAATAATTTTTATTTCTAATAAAGAAAAATTAATCATCAATTCAAAAAAATTGATATTATATTTTCAATAAAAAATGATATAATACATAAAATATTAATTCTAATAAAATAACTCAAAATTACTTATTTTTATAATTTAAACAAATCATGCATAAAAATATTTCCTTATAAATATATTCCACTTATGGTAAAATGTTTTTTATTTTTATTTCTAATCGATTGATTACTCATAAATATATTTAATATATGTCTACAATATATAAATTACATAATTTATTTTCTATTATTCACATACACTAATTTAAAGGCTAGGTTATAATTATATGTGATATTATAATAGAATTAGAAATGATGATTCATGTATCATATTCTATCTAAGAGGTATAATATGTTTTAAAATATAAATTTAAATTTATGAAGGATTTACATTTTTATCCCAAATCAAATAATCACATCATCTTTACTAATTCCAATTCATGGATATATTTTCATATTCCATAATAATAATTTCTTCACATTCCCCCAAAACCTCTCATATATTATGATTTTCCCAATGTACATTTTCCAACCATGTGTTCTAATTTATCAAAACTTGTTTTATATTATCTGGAATCACAATAGGACATACATAGAAAGAGATATTAGATTCCCATTGCATTTATTAACAGAATGTAACAAGAATTTTCACTAGCATGATCTTCATTATCAATGATATATGGAATAAATTATGCATAGAATATAGTGTTTTTGGAATTTTCCAATAGTTGGCCACATCTCTAATTCATTCCAGGAATTCAAATAGTTTGATCAAACTTGTTATTATTTTCTATTTGTTATGGAAACATACATAAAAATCTTATAGAGTGTCACTCATAAAAACCACATCATGCGTCAAATCTTGAAGGGAACCTGGGGCAGATCTTATGGGGCAGATCATTCTAGAAAAATATGAACCACATTGTGCCTTCTATAAACCTACAGTTGCTGAGGCCTATGCCATTCTTACAGGGATGATGCCTATTGTGGAATGTTGATGGGCTGATATCATCATCGAGTCAGACTGCATTTTCTTTATCATTTCCATTAACCACAATGACACTGTACTTCAGGCCTTTGACTCGAATGTTAGGAGAATCTGATTGCTGCGCCAAAGATTCTATTGCTTCACCTTCTCCTTTACCAAAAGGGAAGGAAATAATGCAGCCCACCAGCTGGCTGCCTCAGGCCCCTTCAATGTCCAATAGCTATGGCTGGACAACTTCCCTTCTTGGCTCTACTTATGTTCTACTGCTGATACTCGTCATTAATTTTATCCTCCTTTATTTTCAAAAAATTAAACCAGATCACCCACATGAAGTTACAAGTCATTATATTTTTTATAAAATCGTTTTACAACTCTTATGCATATTCATAGGTGCAATAATCGTATTTACCTCTTCTATTGTCTCATCCACATATTCCAGGCCTTAAATCATACATTCACCAACTTCATCTTAAAATGGGTATCGAATAAATATATATTTTTATAATATATTTAGAAGGTGTTATCTAAATAAATTAATATAAACTATTTTTATAAGTGAACTATTATAATGGTAAATATTTATTCAAAATTCCTTGATATTCAATAGATTATGTCCTCAAAATGTGTAATAAAATTTGAATATTCTTCTCATATTTTCAATTAGTTTACTATAATAGTATTCTCTCAAATAGAGATGAATTATATTATCTATATAAATAATATTATAGTAATTTTATTTAAATCATGGATCAAGATTAGACATAGTGCAATGATTTATCATTTAATGTTATGAATTCATTAATATGAAGTCATGGAGGGATATCATGGGGTATATATTCTATTATAACGAAATAATGTGATGATTTTGGGGCATGATCGACAAATACTATATTGAATCATTCATTTTAAGATATATTGGTAGTCATGTTACAATACCCATAATAATCTCATACCATTACCACATAGAAATATATAGTATTTGCATGAATCCACAATTTTTTTTCTTCCATCATTCAGAAATTGAAAAACCAAACATCATAATTCATAATCATATATTTACCACTTCATATTTTCCAACCAAAATGTTCCTTAAAATATATATACATCATATTACAACCATGATATATAGAAATTCTTTCTACGAGGATCACCAAAAAAATACCATTTCTTAACATATAAATTTAGAATATATTATACTTCTAAATATTGTAATCGCAACATCGGGGGAAAATTCATCAAATTTTCCATCATTCACATATTTAATTTTGTTTTGAAAATTCTAATCATTAGGATTACAAAATTTTATTTATTAAAATTAAAATGTAATGTAATTTTTCTATTTTAAAAATTATCATGAAAATCATTTGGGTTATCATTCCCTTAATCACATGTTCACCATACTAATAAAAAATTATTCTTGGTTACCATTGTAATTCTGAATATTCTATAAATTCCATAATAATTTTTTTTTGTAGATTAATCCTTAATGTTTTAGGAGTATTATACCCGTAATATAATTAGTATAAAAATATTAAAACCTAATTATTAAATCCCAGTACATAAAAATTAAAATTCACCCCCATTATTTATTTACTCATCTATCATCTTGGATTTAACCATTAAATGAGTTCATTGAATTTGAAAATTCCTAGTATCCTAAAATTTGACATAATGATCTATAATTGGATCCAAAAAATGATATCTACTTCTTTTCATTGTGATATTAACTTTCCCATCAAAAATCATTGAATTATAAATTTCATTTCAATACATTATACATTTTATGAATCCATTCATACATTATATTGGATGACTCTTACCAAATTAATGATAATATGCATATTAATCCTTCATTACCTAAGTTGTCCACAGCATGGGCTCTCAGTGAACTCCATATTTTTTTCATTAGAGCTTCATATACTTGGTTACATTGTATGTATTTAATCATATATTGGTTTAAATATTAAAATATATTTTACTCTAATATTCATAACATTCGGTTTCATATAATGACCCTATTATCCATTATATTAATTGATATCATGATTCTATCAGGTTATATTCATTGACTAAAACCAAAAAATAATAATGTTAGTAATAATTATTAATATGTATAACAATATAATAATTTATAAGATTTCAAAATCACTAAAACATATATTAAATTTATGGTATCATATGGTTATCCAAGTGCATTCATTTCCAACATCTATTCTAATTCCCCATAATGGTTTGAATAGAAAATGTGATTTGGAAAAATAAAATCCCATTGAAGTTTCAAACTAGGATTACATTAAGGGCCATTGATGCACACGAGCAGATATTCTAGTGAAATAAAAATGTTCCATTTTTATATTTCTTACACCATAGTACAATTGTTCTAGATCTTCATCTACATTTAGTATCAACAAAGGGATTTATTTATTGGAATAACACATAATCTATAAAATTTCTAAACATATTTATGTTATCTTATATGAATATTTATCCAAAAAGTTATTTATAGGGATATATTATATAATTTATATTTTACTAAATATCATATCCATGGTTTATAGTAAACATTATTCATTACCAATAATAAAGACACTGACCCTAGTATTATATAGTTGTCAATCACAGTACTATATTAGCATAAGATACATGGGACGTTATCCCAAAGGTATTAATGGATTATTATATTGGGGAAGTAGTTAGATACTAGAATCACACAATATAGATGAATAATTAAAATACATAATAATATTTTTTAGAACGCCATTATTCTATTTTTCATATCCCTATATATCAATCAAAAATAACATCTAAATACTATGTGTAATGTTTTCAAAATATAATGGTGCGCCCAGATTCTCATTAAGGGAAACCATATAATGGATGATATCTTGACTAAATGAGGAATAATTATTATATAAAGATAAATATATAAAATCATATTCTACAAAATCAATGAAATTATAATTTATAATAATATGGTGGCATAAACGAGGGTCAAATAATTCCATATAAATAATAAAATTTTCTTTAAACATATTCACACATATGAAAAATAATAAAATAATAATAATTTAATCCAAAAATAATCTAAGAATGTGGGAAAAATTTTCATACAATATAAACATACTATTAGGTCCTCATTCCAATACATCATACAAAATTGGGAAATGCATCATCCAAAAACTCAAACTAGATTGTAATTAGAGACCCACTGATTCATTGAGGGGACTTATCGTGCATGGACCATCACATACAATTTACAATGCATTCCTTATATGAATGTGTAGAAACATAATTTTCATAAAAAATGTATTCATGTAATTTAATATGATATTTTAATAAATTTTACAAATAATTTACATAATCAGAATCCACGCATAGTAATATAGTGAATGGTTTTAAAATATTACATCACAAGAAAAAATGATCCATAAGATCCTCAGTCTGGTTGGTGACGACACGAGATGTGCATCTAAGAGACCCTAGATAAAATCTATGTAGGGACATAATATATGTGTTACTGTAGTAGTTTTTTAGAAATAATGTAGCACAATATTTAGAAAGCAATGTAGGAGCTACTGTAGTGGTTATTTTAGACAGTACTATATTATTTACAATTCAGTTCAATAGAATTTGGAATCTATTTATCTGATTGGGATTCCGGGGAACTAGTCTGGTCTTCAGGTCCTTGGTGGACATTGAGCCACCTAAGGCATTCTAGCCACCTCAAGTCCTTCGGGCCACCACAAGACCATCAGGCCCCCTCAAGGAATTTTTTCCACATGATAATTGTGCTTAATAGAATAGATAGACTCTATAAAGATATGAATCGATATGAGGATTCAAAGACACAACATTCACCAAATCTGAAGCTAATGGATTTAGAGGAATGATATGGTATGCCATTTCCATTGGGACAATCATGTGCCTGCATGGGAAGCCTAGCCGAACATCCTTCTGAATGTGGAGATCCGACATCATAATATAGAAACTGGGTAGGAGTGGTTCTACATAGTTATAGTATATATATTTCATTTAATACCTACGGGTCATGTAATCTCTAAGCCTATGGGCCTTTTAAGGGGTCCCCCTCATCCATTAAATGGGAGATTATAAAAAATATACATAAATAAGTCCTTCAATCCATTCAGTAAAGTCAATGTGATTATAGAAAATCTTGAACTATAATATGTATGGTATTATAATAACATATTCCTATTAAATATTTTTTATCATAAAAGTATGACTATTTCTACGGAATCAGAATACCATTATATGATCATTAGAACATCCCTGGTAAAAATACCCAATCCATTTTGAAATTAGTTCATTAAAATAAAAAATTATGAATATTAAATTAAAACTTATCCATTAAAATTAAATAAAAAAATATAACATATTTTTAAAATAATATATTTATAATGAAATTTTATAATACAATTCAATCAATACAATTTAAAATAATCATATCTTTCAAATTTTCTATAGATTCAAATGTACATAATGTAAAAAATAAGTAGAATATTACATTAAAACTATTTTATGAAAATATAATCATTCATAAAAAATGAATTTAAAAACTACATTTTGCATAATAAAAAAACATAATTGAAAATGTTATTATTAAACATAGATACAAAACATCACCATTCATGATTGAGTAGGAAAATAAAGTATCATTTATTAATTTATCAAATATGATAAATAAATAAATTTCTACATCATGCTTAGACAAGGATGATATAAATGGACATAGATTCAAAATCACATGAACATATTATAATTGTTATCCTAAGAATCATGACTATTAATTGTGATGATAAAAAATATTAAACTAATGATTAAAATAATGGAAACCCCTCCTCCCCTCAACATTTAATACCACCCTCACCCCCACTTCCTTTTACACCTCTTAAGATTTGAGAATTGTCTAAAATCTATATAAAAACCATCTCATGGTTCTTATCCATGTCCAAGACATTCCTGTAGCTCCAAATATTCAATACCTCTAGCCTTAAAGAGTATCTCAATCAGACTAGTTCAAGAGGAGGTTTAATCATGTTTGATGTAAGATGAGCCTGAGGTAAGAGAATTCATAAACAAATTCCCATTATTTGGGTTAACCTAAAAATTTATTCATTATGTAGTATTATGATTATTTTTTGATGAATTATTTTTATATTTTGTTTTATTATGTATATTTACATTTTATATAAATATTAAATCCATTCTATTGATTCTCACATCAATTATATTGGTAAGGGAAGTACCTTTTAAAATTCATTTAAAAGTCCCTTTAATGAAAATAAAAAAAAATGTTTATATATATATGGAATGTGTTATTTCTCTTGATTTCACGATTATTTATTAATATGATATGTTCCTTGGACATAATTATGTTTTCTTGATACCTTTATAGCTCAGCATATGTTTGGTTGAGCACATTATGAATGAAGATATGTTGGTTTGAGCCCGTTATACATCAAGATATGATATATAAACCCTTTTAGAGTTCTCCAAAGCATTTTGTACACTGGAGATGGAAGGTTACCAAATGGTTATTCCTTGTTTAAGGGTTATTGTAATAGTGATATATAAAAAATGTCCAAGGGAAACTACCTTATTTTACTTTTCATGATAATGGGTTTTTTATGAAATTTATTTTATTAGTTTTTATATTAACATTTCACTATAAATTTCATTCTTTATATACCATACTATGATTTTCGTGCTAATACTATGTTTTTAATAGCTTTTTATAGGTTATAATGATATGTAAGAGAAGGAAGAAATTCAATTTAATTGTTATGAATATTTTTCAATGAAATTATGTTTTATTTGGAATGTTTTATATTTTGGATAAATTGGATACTGTTTTAGTAATACCCACATGTAAGATTATGGGATGTTATGTATGTTTTCTGTACGGATTCTCTAAAACTCTAAAATAGAAATGTAATTCAATTTTTAAGAAACTAGGTTCATGTCTAAAACTCATGATTATGTAATGTTTTAAGGATGGGTCCTTATAGTTGTTATCAATGGATGATTTAGATAACATTAGAGGTTAGGATGAGTTCAATAAAATATGATAAATTATATTTTACATTTTAGTTTAATTGAAATGATATATAATTTAATGATTAAAATGTTTCTTAATCTAACATATGTCTCTTTAGAATGGTTTTATGTAAATAAAATAGGTATGCTTAACTAGGAATATAGTAAGAGATTGATATATGTCTAATCTTGTTTCCAACAATGGATGGATTCAGAACCGAGTAGTTTGTGACAAAAATAGATTAGATGACTAATGTAATAAATAGTGGTGGTATCCAAGATTTAGAGGAACCTGATCAAAATTTGAGATACTTGTCTTTTGTGGATCATATTATTAGGTAACATCCTACATTTTTTAGTGGAACCACAAGAGTAATGATAGCTGAAGGATGGACCAATGATCTAGAATAGATATTTGATGTCATGGGATGTTCGTAATGTCAAAAATTAGTACAAAACCATTATCATTTTGAATGTGGATCTGATCAATTTTGGTAACCAGTTATGAATTAAAGAGAAGTGGATGATCTTGATATATTGGGATGGGCATATTTTACGAGTCTATTTTTTGGAAAAATATTTTCCTCCGACCATTCAACTCAGATTGGTGAAAAAATTATATTAATTGAAGTTGAAAGATAATGATTTTATGGAAGGTTATAAAGGCATTTTTAAAAGACTATCCATGTATATACCACATTTTTCACTATAATTTTATAGTAAAATTAATATATATTAATTTCATTGAAACCATTTTTAAAGTGATATTTGTCTTCATGTGAGTTTAAAATGTATGAGTAACATGTTCATTTTTCCGAACAAAGTGAGATGGAGTTTTCTGACACGTATGTGCCTCGTTATGACAAGGATAAGAAGCGGTCAGGTTGGTAGTCATCAGGGTAGAATTGAACAATGAAATCTAGTGGTATGAAAATAAATTTTCCTTCTTATAAATTGTGTGGTAAAAAGCCTCCTAGTGAATATCTTGTAAAATACGGTAAATGATACCAATGTGGAAAATTTAGGAACATGTCCCCTGAGTTCATGGAAAAATGATATGAAAATTAATGAGAATTCGATGGTCTGTTGATTTTACTATAAATAATTCGTTAATTTTGGAAATCATTGTTGGAATCTAGTAAATATTGCAGGAAATTAGCAAGTTTGTAAGAAGAAGGGTGTTGAGAAATCATTTCCAACCACATTAGTAGAGGTTGAGACATCAAATGAGATGGTATCAGCTACATGAAGAATTTAATTTTTTAAAGGTAGACCTATGGTCGAAGTACCATCAGTTGAAAGTAAAGGATCTAGACATCCTGAAATATGTGTTCCAAACTAGATATGGTCATTATTAATTAGTTTTTATGCCATTTGGGTTTACTAATTCGCTTGTTGTATTCATTGTTCTTATGAATAGAAAATTTCAAGAGATATTGGATATGTTTTTTATTGTGTTTATTGAAGAGATTCTTGTTTATTATAAATGTAAATAATAGAATGACAAACATCTAATGCTTGTTTTATAAACCGTAAAATAAAAAACTATATGGAAAATTCAGATAGTGTAAATTTTGGCTATTGAAAAGTTCTTTTCTTGGCCACATTGTATCTAATGGTAGAATAACTGTTGATCCTACTAAATCAAATTTTGTTGAATATTGTCCATGACAAACAAATATAACAAAAAGTCATAATTTATTGGTTTGGAAGGATATTACTATAGGTTTTTTGAAAACATTTCACATTTATCTTTCCCATTGACAAAAATAACATGAAATGGAGTTAAATTTATCATGACAAAGGAATGTGTTGATTGATTTCACAAATTGAAAATATGATTGGTGAATGATCATGTTCTCAGCCTACCTTACTGAAGTAGTGATATTTTCATCTATTGATATTCATTGTTGAAGGGAATTTTTTCGGCCCTGATGAAAAATTATCTGGTAATTTCTTATGCCTCACATCAGTTGAAACCTTGTTATTTAAATTAACCTCCACTTGATTTGGAATTAGAAGCTGTTGTTTTTGAATTAAAAATTTGGATTCATCATCAGTATAGAGTAAAATGTGAAATATATAAAAACCATAATAGATTTAATTGTATATTTAATCAGAATGAATTAAACCTAAGACATAGAAGATGGATGGAACAAATCTATGATTATAATTTCACGATTCATTTTCATCATATAAACGCAAATAGAGTGGACAAGGCATTGAGTAAGACATATAATGCTACAATAACCATGATACATTCTTAACATGTCCCATTTGGTTATTTATTTGATGAACATTAGCTTAGATGTTATTGGTGCATGAAATTCCTCTTTTTTTTCCAGTTTTAGTGTAGTAATCTCTATCTGAAAAATTATGAAATCCTAGAATGAAGACAGAATGGTAATGAAAAAGGAATAATTGGTTATAATTGGTATCTTTCCAGAATATAAATGTGAAAAGTATGGTGTTTATAGGCTTTGTAAGAGATTATGTGTTCCTTTTTATTATCAATTCAAAAAATAATTGATATGTGATGCTCACAGTTCTCAGTTTTCAGTTTATCTTGGAAGAACAAACATGTAACGATACCATCAAGAGTATTATTGTTGGGACATAATTTAAGGAGATATGGATCATTTTACCATGAAATGATTGACGTTTCAACAGGTTAAAGTAGAGTGGTATTTACCGAAGAGGATGTTTCAACCATTACTAGTTCTAGAGTGTAAATTGCAAAATATATAAATGGAAATTATTGTTGGATTATAAACATCATCTTGTGATAAAAATGTAATATTGGTTATTAGTGATCGTCTAACTAAATTAGATTATTTCTTTATTATTCATAATAGTATGTATTTGGATAATCATTCTCAACTATGCCTCAAAAAGATATTTTGGTTACATGGAGTTCCTATTCCCATTATATCTAACCATTATCCTTGGATCACTAATAACTTTTGGAAAGTTCTTTTGATAACATTGGGAACATAATTATATTTCCAACATCAATCTTATGGATCAACTTGGAGAAAAATTCATATATTGGAGGATATGATTCGTGCATGTTCAATGGACTATCAAAAAATTGATATCACCAACTTTATTTAGTTATGTTTTCCTATCAAAATAGTTTTAATTCCACTATACATATGGATCATTTTAAAGAATTGTATTGAAAGATATGTCGAGCTCCGTCATTTTAAAATGAATTTGGGGAATGGATTTTTGTGGGAAAAGAAATAGTAGAGGAAGTTTCAGAAAAAGTTCTGATTATTCAGCAATACATGAGGGAAACTCAGAAAAGCAAGAAAAGAAGAGAAAAGAAATTTAATTTTGAGGTAGTAGATTAGGTTTATCTTAGAATATCACCATGGAAAAGTGTTATGTTTATTGGTATGAATGGAATGTTGATTCCAATTTTCATTGGACCTTATACAATCTTGTAGAAAGTCAGAGCAATCACCTATCAGGTAGTTTTTAATGCATATTTATCTTAGGTACACATCTTTTCTCTTATTTCGATGTAGTGAATGATTGTGCTAGATTCATCTCATTTATTCATCATATAAGTAGTTCATGAGGAAGAGAAACATTATTATGAAGATAGACCTTTTCATAATCTTGGTCATTGAGAGCATAAATTGTGTAATAAGGTATTATACCAGTTAAAGGTTGTGTGGAGAAACCACATGGTTGATGAAGAAACACGGGAAATTGAAAATTCTATGATGTATAGGTACCATTCATTTAAATAACTTAATAATTATTGTGATGACATAATTTATAAAATGTGGGAAGAATATAACACATCATGGATTTACAAATATATTTAATTTAAGAAATTAAAAACTAATTATTAACATAATGAAACATTATTTTATCAAGATATTTATAAAATAGTAGTGGAACCTAATTTGGCTACTTTTGCGTTTTGAATTTCAAAAAACATTCATACATGGTTGCGATCAGCTGTTATTTGGAGTTTGATATGACCTAATTAATTTTATGTGAATTGAAACATACCATTATAAATAATAACATGCCCTTATAAATAGTAATATGACCATTTTGAATGTTAAATTTGAAAAAATTATAGTTACATCACCCATACATGCATAATAAAAAGGCATCGTATACATGAGAATGTGATCATTATATATAGGTTGGTATTTTTAGAAGTCCATAATATTTAATTACAATGTTATGATTAATTAAATAATTAAAATGAAAATTTATTTTCATAAAATATAAAAATAAATAATTATTAAGTCATTTGTGTATAAAATAAATTTTTGATCCCTTGATTAATTTATCACTAAAATTATAAAATGAGTTATAGTTTTATATTATAATTTTTTTAATAAAATATTATTTTAATTAGGAAATACATTTCTCATATTTAAAAATCAATTTTCATAAAATAGGGTTCATTTTTTATTTATACACATCGAAATTTGGTTGGGGTGATTTTTTTTGGATTTCCTGAATTTCATGAAATTTTTGTGACTGGTGAAATTTGATAATTTACGAAATATGCTAATTAAATGAATTTCTCCATCATGCTTGAGTCATGGCTGATGTAAATGGACATTGATTGGAACTCACATGCACTTATTACTGTTTTTATAAGAATCATTACTATTAATATACTTATGAAAGAAAATTAAAATAATGATTAAAATAATGGAAAACCCATCCTCTCCTACGTTATAAATACCACCCTCATCCCCTCTTCCTATCACACCTCTCATGATATTAACATTATTTAATTTTCATCCAAAACCCCTTATTAAGGATCTTCCCCACATATGGCACCTCCTAGTATCACCAAAAGGAGAATACAAAAGGCCTTAAGTAGGATTTCATAGAGAAGAGATCAACATGATGTTCTATCACCTTTGAATTTAGAAAAACACGAGGTTAGTGAATTCGTAACCCAATTTCACTTCTTTAGGTTAACCTTATACATTATTCATTCGAGGGTATGAATACTATTTCTATGATGATTTATTGTTTATATTATGTTGTATAATGTGTATTTATAGTTCATACCCTTATCCATTCAATTCAATTGATTCTCACTCTAATTATATTTGTAAGGGACAATACATTTAGAATTATTTTAATACTATCCTTAATGAAATTAGAAAATATTATATATATATATATATATGTAATGAGTAATTTCCCTTGATTTAATGATGATTTATTACTATGATATGTTCCTTGGACATTGTTATATAGGGTTGATCCCATTAAAGCTCCTGATACACTGGGTTGAGCCCATTTTAGCTCACAATATGATGGTTTGAGACCATTATTGATCAAGATATGTTGGGTTGAGCCTATTATTTCTCATTATATGGTGGTTGAGCACTAATATATATGTACAATGCATTGGGTACAATAGAGATAGAAGTTGACCAAATGGTTGTTCCATGTGTAACGGTGTTTGTAAGAGTGATTTATAAAATATGTCATAAGGAATCTATATTATGTTTTTATGGATGCTAAAAAAATTCATATGAAAATATTTTTATTGGTTTTTATGTTATAATTTGACTAAATTTTCATTTTATATATCCCATTTTAGCACTTTTCCCCCATTCCAAGCTTGTAAATGTCATTAGCAGTTATAAGGGTGTCTATGATAAATAAATAAGACAATTTAAATGTTATGAGAATTTTTAAAAGAAATTATATTTAATTTGAAATGTGTTATATTTTTGGAAAAAGTGGACACTATTTTATTAGTATAATCATGTCTGATTAAGTAATTTTATTAATATTTTACTTCTTAATTATCTAACACTCAAAAACTAAAACGATCATAAATTTGTGAGAATGCATGTTATTATATAAAACATAAAATTATTCAATTTTTTAAGGATGGGTACTTACAACTATTCAATTTGAATAGATTCCATAATTTTTTAAAAAAAATTATTATACATTTTTAATTAAGTTAACTATTTAATTCCAAAATAATAAAAATTAAGTATATGGGTAATTACTTTACAACACCAGTGAAACTGATTATTAACCATCCTAAAATATAACATGGATTTATTTATTAAAACACATCCTAATTGAGTCATAGGAAACATATAATATTATATTTTTAATGAAATGAAATAAATTAAAATTTTACATATAACAATATATAGGAATATATTATTTCATTATTTAAGTTAGCTAATTTAAATTTTAATTTTTTTGAATATTTTAATAAAAAAATAATTTTAAATTATGTAAGAAACATCAAAATTGGGTTTTAAACCATTAATTAGTCATAATAAAGAAAAATATTCATAATTTCATACACATTAATAAATATATTTCATCCAAAATTTCAATAATATTAAAAATTAAATAATTTGGAAAATAATAATAATAAATTTTTTATTAAAAATTAAATAATTTTAAACAAATTGACAAATTATTTTAATGAGTTGTTTAATAAATAAAAAACAATATAGAAAATATTTTTATAAAACATGGTCTTGGATGAGAAATAACATCGAATGAGAAGAAAAATAACTCTAATTTTCATTAAAAACATGATTATTAAATATTGAGAACATAAAGAGTGTAAAATAATTGAAAACATTTAATTTATTTAAATAACCATGTTATATGAAAAAACAATTAATAAAAAATATCAAAAAATTACTCCAAACGATAGTTAAACCTAAAAAATAATAAATATTTGAAGTGATTGTGATATAAACCCTTACCATTATGGAATGTATTGATCCATAACCCCAATAAAATAAATAAAATAATAATAATCCATAAAAAGATAATGATAAATTGATTTATTATATAAAATATTATATAAGTAATATATACACGACACAAAATAAATAAGTGGAGAATATAACAACTGTCTTAGGAAAGTAATTATGAGATGATAAATCCTTACCTAAGGTAGGAATTCCATTACATGTATCTATAACTAATGAACAATTAAAATAAATATACATTAATTATATAACAAAATAATTCCCATATGTATAATAGAATATATTCTTTAATTATAATATATATTTTCCCCCGTATATTAAAAAACATTTAGAAAAACAATTATTTTTGGGTAAAAAAATCATTGTTTTTCATGTCTTTTTTTCAATCTATATATCATCATATTGATTCCATCATATTATTAATTTTTTTGATGTGGAAATTTATTAAAAATTTATTAAAAATTTATTTATTATAGTCAATAAAAATTTAATATAGAAAAATGAATTTCACATTTACCAGAGATGGTAAGGAATACATAATGATGGATATTGTTTTCAAATTTTTATTTATGGATGGGGAAAAGGATTAAAAATTTAATATTTAAAAAAAATTCTTGTATCATATAATCCATTTGTATTATAACCCATTTAAAAATATTAAAAAATAACAATCAGTTCACTACCTGGAAGGATTAGTCCAAATGTATGCATGTTAAAGATAACCATTTTCTAACAGATTTAATTTTAAGGATGTTGAAGTGAGATAATAATTGAAAGGTTATAATTATTATATATATATATATATATATATATATTAATTTCAACAATATATCAATATGTGATAGGTGGTGATGGAAAATGAATTATATTAGTTCATGAGGTGGTTGTCTGATGTACAAAAGATTGACAGTTTCAATACCCATGTGAATAAACACGAGATTGATATAGGTTTTAATTATATAAAATACTATATAATTAAATGGGTGCTCTTTTTATAACATTTTATGGTTTTCTTATAGTGTTAGAATAATAAATAAAATAAAAATGCATGGTTAAGTATTATACCTTTTCATGATAAAAACTATTTAGGTTTTTGACTAAATATTTTATAAACATGCTTTTTGATAATAAAAAGGACTCATTGTCATGTGAATATATGTACGTAAGGTTTTTGGGATGTTCATGGCCGATAAAAATGTATATTGATGTGTTGATAGGATACGTGGTTGGTGTATTTTTTATATGTTAGAGAGATGACATAATTAGAATCATTAAATTGAATAAGTTATACCAATGTTTAAAAGAACCAAAATTGATAAATAATTGACCATTACCAAACCCTATAAAATATTATGCAGAAATATTTCCATTTAATATAAATTATACATGGATTTATGAAATTTTAACCGTTATATTTTTTGTTTAACCATCACTAAACTTGATTTAATCTTTACTGTGGTAGTTAATTTATTATTATTTCACAATTCATTGTGAAAATAAGTTATATTTTAATTATTAAATAATAATATATTTTGTTATTAAAATATGGAATAATTTTTTTAAAATTCATATAATTTAAGTGGATAAATTTAAATTAAAATAACACCTCTATGGATGATAAATATGTCATTTCAAAATGACATGTTTCCTTAAGTAAAAAATAGAATATATTTCAAGTTAAACATAAAATTTATTCCAATATAATAAATTGTTTAAACTATAATTTATTTGAAATAAAATTATATTAAAACAATTTTAAAAAAAATTATCTCTATAAATTCACTAAATCAACAGATAGTTTTAATAAAATAGAATTTTTTAATATTCATCAAAACAAATATTTTCTATAAAAAAATATAAAAAATAACATCAAAGATAATTTCCCAATGATTATATAATAACTTATATTAATTTTTTAAAATATATATTCTATGTTTTATAAAAAATTAATATTTAAAAATGTGAAAAAATGCGATGAATCATCTGTTGAGAAAAATACATTTTATTCCTAATAATAAAAAATTATTCATCAATTAAAAAAATTGATATTATATTTTCAATAAAAAAATTAAATAATACATAACAAATAAATTCCAATAAAATAACCCACAATTACTTATTTTTATAATTTAGTAAAATCATGCATAAAAACATTTTCTTATAAATATATTTCACTTATGGTAAAATGATTTTTATTTTTATTTCTAATCGATTGATAACTCATAAATTTATTTTATATGTGTCTATAATATATAAATAACATTAATTTATTTTCTATTATTCAAATACATTAATTTAATTTCTAGGATATAATTATATGTGATATTATAGTAGAATTAGAAATGAGGATACATGTATCATAAGCTTTCTAAGAGGTATAATATGTTTTAAAATATATATTATAATGTCTGAAGTATTTACATTATTATCCCAAAGAAAATAATCACATCATCTTCACTAATGTCAATTCATGGATATATTTTCATATTCCTTAATAATTATTTCTTGATTTTCCCACAAATCCTCTCATATCTTATGAATTTTCCAATGTATATTTTCCTACCAAGTAGTATAATTTATCAACACTTGTTTTATATTATCTGGAATCACAATAGGACATGCATAAAAATAGAGAACAAATTCCCATTTCAACTATTCATAGAACATAACATGAATTTACCCTACAATTATCATCTTTATCAATGATATATGGAACAAATTATGTATAATATATATTGTTTTTGGAATTTTCCAATAGTTGGCCACATCTCTAATTTATTCAAGGAATTCAAATAGTTTGATCAAACTTGTTATTAATTTCTATTTGTTATGGAAACATATATCAACTTCTAATGGAGTATCGCTCATAAAAACCAGATCACCCCCATGAAATTAAAAGTCATTATAATTTCTTATAAATACATTTTACAACTATGATGTATATTCATATGTGCAATAATCATATTTACCTCTTCCATTGTCTCATCCAAATGTTTCAGGACTTAAATCATACATTCACCAACTTCATCATAAAAAAGGTATATAATAAATAATTTTTCTTATAATACTTTTAGAAGGTGTTATCTAAAAAAATAAATTTAATCTATATTTATAGGTGAACTATAACAATGGTAAGTATTGATTCAAAATTCCTTGATATTCCTAAGAGTATGGCCTCATAATGTGTAATAAAATTTTAATATTCTTCCCTGATTTTCAATCAGTTTATTGTGATAGTATGTTCTCAAATAATGATGAATTATATGATCTATATAAAAAATATTATAGTAATTAGATTTAAATCATGGATGGAGATTAGACATAATTGACTATTTTATCATTTAATTTTATGAATTCATTAATATGAAGTCATGTAGGGTTATCATCTTGTATATATTCTATTATAGTGAAATAATGTGCTGATTTTGTGACATGATCGACAAATACCATATTGAATCATTAGTTTTAAGAGTCATTGGTAGTCAAGTAACAAGGAACATAATAATCTCATACCATTACACATAGAAATATATATTATTTGTATGAATAATTAATTTTTTTCTTCCAGCCTTCAGAAATTTAAAAAACAAACATTATAATTCATAATCATAAATTTATCACTGCATGTTTTCTGCCCAAAATTTTCCTTCAATTATATATACATCATATTAATACCATGATATATAGACATTTTTACTCTTAGTATCACCAAAAAATATCATTTTTTATCACATAAATTTATCATATGTAATACTTCCGAATATTTTAATCCCAACATCAGAGGAAAATTCATTAAATTTTACTTCATTAACATATTTAATTATGTTATGAAAATACTAATCATTAGGATGAAAAAATTATATCTATTAAAATTAAAATGTTAAAAAAAATTATTTTGAAAAATATCATGAAAAAAATTTAGGTTTTCATTCACTAAATCACATGTTCACCATACTAATAAAAAACTATTTTTGGTCATCATTGTAATTAGGAATATCCTATAAATTCCATAATGATTTTTTTAGATTAATCCTTAAATGATATTGGAGTATTATAACCATAATATAATTGGAATAAAAATATTAAAACATAATTATTAAAACATAATTATTAAATCACAATACATAAAAAGTAAAATTCACCCCCATTATTTATTAACTCATCTATCATATTGGATTTGACCCTTAAAAGAGGTCATTGAATTGGAAAATTCCTAGTTTTCTCAAATTTGACATAGTGATCTATAATTGGATCCAATAAATGATGTCTACTTCCTTTCATTGTGATATAGACATTCCCATCAAAATTCATTGAATTATAAATTTCATTTCAATACATTATACATTTTATGAATCCTTTCATACATTCTATTGGATGAATCATAACAAATTTATTATGTGATGAATATTAATGATTCATTCCCTATGGTATCCACTGCATGGGATATCGGTGAACTCCATATTTTTGTTCATTAGAGATTCATAGACTTGGATACATTGTATGTATTTAATCATATAATGGTATAAATATTAAAATATATTTTACTCTAATAATCATAACATTTGGTTTAATATAATGACCACATAGTCCATTATATTCATTGATATCATGATTCTATCAGGTTCTATTCATTGACTAAAACCAAAACATAATAATTTCAGTAATAGTTATTAATATGTAAAATAATATAATAATTTATAGGATTTCAAAATCATTAAAACATATATTAAATTTATGGTATCATACAGTTATAATATTGCATTCATTTCCAACATCTATTCTAATTCTCCATAATGGTTTGAATTGAAAATGGGATTTGGAAAAAGAAAATCCCATTAGAGTTTAAAACTAAGAGTATATTAAGGGCCATTGATACAAACGAGAAGATGTTCTAGTGAATTCACAATGTTTCCTTTTTATATATCTTACACCTTAATACAACTGTTCTAGATCTTCATCCAAAGTTAGTATCAACATGGGGATGTATTTATTTGAATGACACATAATCTATAAAATTTCTAAACATATGTATGTTATCATATATGTATATTTATCAACAAATTTATTTATAATGATATATTATATAATTTATATTTTACTAAATATCATACTCATGGTTTATTGTAAACATTATACATTACCAACTATAAAGACACTGACCCTAGTATTATATAGTCGGTAATCACAGTACTACAATAGAATAAGACACATGGAACATTATTGTTACATCCCAAGTAATTAATGAATAATAGATATTTTTATCTATGTCTATTAATGAATTAGATAGTGTTTTAGAGGCTTAAAATGAAAATAAATCCAATCTTAAGCATGAAATACACTAATATTCTTTGAAGATTGGTTTACTGCCTTTTGATGGAAAACCCTTTTTAAATCAAAAATTTGACATTTTTATAATCTATATATGTCAAAATAAACTTATTAATTATTATTGGGACATTGAAATTTACATTGGATAAATTTTTGATATTTTTCTGACAATGTTCATTTTTTAATGAATAGTGAAAAATACTGCATTTTACATCAAAACTGCTTTTTCATTTGATTTAATTATATGGTTAGATTATATTTTTAATTGGTCTTAAAGTGTAATCTGAATATATTTTTACCATTTAACCCAATGGTGGTCATTAGGATTAATTTCACTTTGAAATTGTTCATAAACTAATGCCAAACTTTTCATAGATATTGTTTCAAAAAAACCCGCTATTTGTTTTGACAACGGGAATTATTTTTAAATCAATTATTGAAATTTTTGTGTTTGGAATTTGGTGAAATGGATTATATATTTGGAATAATAAGGTCCAAATTATTTAATTATGACTCTTTTGTTTTGGGACATTATGAATAGTAACGACAATAATTATCTTTAATTATCTTCATTAATGAGTAATAATGTAGTTAAAGATAATAAAATGATATCATAATAATACAAAAACACCACAACATGTGTCCCAAGGCTACTGGTTGTCTCATGGCCGACCATGGGATTCCTTGTGCCAAACATGGGGGCCCCATGAAATCACTTTTGTGAGAAAGTGACTTTTTATCTTTTTATTTTTAAAAAATGTTAAATGTAACAAAGAATGTATCACCTAAGTAAAATATTTTTAATTTTATCTAAATAAATGATATTTTGGACTATAAATAGTAATTGGAAATAAATAAATATTTTCAACATCATATTATTTTTTATAATTTTTAGACATTAAATAAATTAAATT
Organism: Viscum album; assembly: GCA_963277665.1. Lineage (NCBI taxonomy): Eukaryota > Viridiplantae > Streptophyta > Magnoliopsida > Santalales > Viscaceae > Viscum > Viscum album. Next base: position 640,956,185 of record OY728157.1, read on the forward strand.
ATTTATGACATCATAATGATGCAGTGATGACCTCATTATTTTACAATTTAAATCAAAAAAATTGATAATGTAAAATCTAAGACCTAAACATGTCCAAAACCTATTGGGTGGGTATATTTCGAACCCTTATCACCTTATCCTAGAATTATATCAACGCGGGACCTTTAAAATCCGAAACCCATTTGAAAATAAAGTAACATTTCTTTACTTTCCAAGAGTGCCCCTCCTCACCTCTTATAAAAGACCCCCACCTCTACCTCCATACCCACACTCCCAAAACCATTGGCTCGGCCAACCCCTACCCAATTTGTCTCTCCACATCCCTCTCTTACTCCTTGAAGCCTCACTTTGGGCAGAAGTCTTTCCAAGGAAGCCTTTGAGCTCAAAGCAAAGGGAGTTGCCCGATTTTATGGTAATGTATTCACTTGAGTCCTTTTGTTTTATTTTTGCTTCTCCAACCCCCTAAACTCTTTTTATTCATTTCTTTTGTAACAACTCCAGTATCTTCAATATATTAGGATGTTGTTATTAGAAGTATTCGAGCAACAATTACACACACCTACATCTAATGGTTAAAGGACATACTGTTTCTGTGGATGGTGAATTTATGCCTCCCGAAACTATGATTGTTCAACATTATTTTAACACCTTCATAGGTGACCATTAAGATGTCACTATATTTATATATGATATTTAATATGTTTATGTTTTCCTTAATCTTCTGTATTTCTCATTTTGGGCATACCTTTATGGTTTCCATTATGGGTAAACGCGATATCTTCATTTAAGGAAGTGCGGACTACCGCCCCCTCAAAGTGATTTGATTCGTTAAATACCATATATGGGAAATATAAAGGATGTATCTATGATATTATATATGATATTATACTGGAATTATAATATACTTTTATATCATTATGATTCCATTTTGTAAAATACGAAATAGAAATGAAAGTAGAGTTCATGCGTACGTACGACTTAACGTCTCCATGAACTGTGCATTTCATTTCGTACCTCTAAATGATTATGTAATATTATAAATGCATGTATGTATTGGATATATATGATATATACATCATGATTATAATTCTGTTTATATTGTATACATGAAAAACTTGTAATTATAAATGGTTTATTTTTTACTCAAGTACCAATGATCATTAAAATGACAGTTATTAACATAAATAATTACATAGTGTTAATGACATGGAAATAAGTGATATAAAAGGAATAATGAACATAAAAAAGTTTCTTAAGAAAGTTTAAATTAACTCAAGTTTATTATTCAGGACATTAAAGAATGATCGAGTCAAGTCGTACCCGAGGTATGTGACTTCTTCTCAATCTCCTTTCATTGAGGCATATTTTGTTTTATACACAACCTTCTTTTATATGGTGTATAAACACCTTTGAATTTTATGTTTATTCAAAAGGAATATTTTTTATATGAAGCATTTAATAAACAAAAATAGGGAATGTTTTTGTCGTATGTATGCGGCGACAACGACTTCTCCGCCGTCGTGACCATTATTTGAGTTTCAGCTTCAACTACAAGCCATACCATTTTTTTAAAAAAGAAAAATAAATACCATGTATTTCTTTTCTTTTATTTTGGTATTGAAAATGGTTTTCATAATGTTTTTATTATATCAATGTGTTTTATTGATATATTGTGATTGAAATGTGGAAATGTTATGTTTCCTTTATGTATGTTTTATGCGATACGATTATGTTATGGTTCTTGGGCATTATTATGAAGACGGGTGGTTCTGTGATAAAATAAGGGAGGGTGTGCCTGATATAGCTCTCCAATGCATTGGGTAAGGAGAAAGAGTGAAACATTAAGGTTTCTCTGAAGGGATTTAGGGAATATACTGTGATGGGTATTCTAAACGTAACCACGAGGTTTACTCCCTACATAAAAAAGTTATGAATGCCTCAAGTTACCTTTATGTCTTATGATTTCTATGATTTATTCATGATTTGATGAGGTATGTTAAAGTGCTTATGTTTTATGGGTAAAGTATGATTTCATTCTTATATATATATGAACTCATGTTTCCTTTCAATATTTTTTTTATATAACCCATACTAAGATTTTTATGCTCATCCCAAGTTTTTTTGAAATGTTTTTCACAGGTCAAGGGAAAGGTACATGATATGATGATAGTGTCAAGGATGTGTCAAGAAAGAATCCATTTTTTATTTTAAATATGTTTCCATTGATGGGAAATAAGAATACTATCTTTATGTAACCACTTTTTTTATATGTGGAATGTAATGGAAGTTTTATGATGAAATTATCTAAAACTCTAAACCCGAAAAGATCCTCAATGTGTAATCTGGTAATAACATAAGATTAAGTAAGGTTTAAGGCTGAAGCCTTATAGTTTGTATCAATGGTCGGTTTAGATAACTTTAGGAGTTTGAATTCTATTAAATGATTATCCAAAAATATTTTTTTTATGGCCAAATTGAAGTGATATAGAATTTGAAGATTACCTTGTTGCTTCATCTAAGACATGTTTGTTTAGAATGGTTTTCCACAGAGGAAACAGGGAAGCAGTGCTAGGAAGGCATGCAGAAGGAAATAACCTTCCGAATCAGCATCATGAGATGGTCGGAATTAGAACTGAACAGTTTGTTGCAGTAATGGCGCAGTTGACTCAAGCGATAAATGGCGGTGGTATCCATACATGAGATCAGCCAGATCAACCGCAGAGGACATCTCAGTGGTGGAACATTTCATGAGGCAACATCCCCCATCATTCAGAGGATCATATGACCCTGTGCTAGCTGAAGGGTGGATTAAAGCACTGGAGAATATTTTTGATGTCATGGGGTGCTCAGACAATCAAAAGGTTAGTCTTGCTATTTACCGTTTGGAGGGTGAAGCAGATCAGTGGTGGTCGATGGTTAAAAATATCAGGGACGCCGATGGGATTGATGCTCTCAACTGGGATGAATTCAAAGGTATGTTTCTTGAAAAGTATTTTCCTATGGATGTTCGACTTAGGATGGAAAAACAATTCTTGTAATTGAGGCAATAGGAAGACTCAGTGGCTACCTATGAAGAAAGGATCACTCGATTGGAAAGGTATGCTCCAAATTTTATCCAAGACCTTGATAGTAAAATAAATCGTTTTTACTCTGGATTAAATCCAAAATATAGAAAGGAATTAGCTTCTCGTGAGTTTAAAAGTTATGCTAAGCTTGTTCGATGTGCTGAGAAGGTGGAAATAGAGTTTTCCAATGATCAAGTGTTCTATAACAACCAACAGAATAAGAGGCCGTGGTGGAAGGAGAAAGGTAAGAATTCTTCAAAAAAGTCTGATGGTAAGAAAACTAAGTTTCCAGTTTGTGATAAATGTGGCAAAAGGCAGGCTGGGGAATGTATTCTAAATTCTGGAAAGTGCTACCGATGTGGGAATATGGGACATAAGGCTCGTGATTTCACTGAAAAAGATCAAGGTGAAGGTAATACCAAATTTAATTTATATTTAGTGAAATGTTTTAAGTGAAATGAGATGGGTCACTATGAAAACGAGTGTCTGATAAATAGCTTGAGTGATGGGAAGAAGTTAGACTACAAGCAGAAAGGGGTGTTGAAATCCTTTGCAACTACTTCAGCAGATGTTTGGCCATCAAATGAAGTTGTATCAGGTACTTTGTTTGTTTTTTCAGATTATGCCAGTGTGTTTTTTGATTCGGGGTCTACACATTCTTTCATCTCTGAAAACATTTCTAGTAAAATGGGAATACCATCTCAAGAAATGACTCCTAAAATTTTGGTAAAAACACCTGGGGGAAATGTTGAGGCAAAAATAATTTATAAGAATCTTCCTATCCTTATCTGTGGAAACAACCTACTTGAAAACATTATTGTTCTACCTCTAGTAGAGTTTGATGTTATCCTGGGAATAGATTGGATCTCTATTTACCATGCTAAGATTGACTGTAGAGATAAAGAAGTTTCTTTTTAGAAAGACTTTCAGTTTGTGTACAATAATGAACCCTTACTGTTGATAACATATCAAGAGGGCGAGAAACATGTAAAATATTGAAATGAATGTTACCTTGCACACATCATTGAAAATAAATGAACTGTTCAGATTAATTATGTGCCAATGGTAAATGAGTATACTGATGTTTTTCCTGATGAGTTGCCTGGAATAATACCAGATCGGAAAGTTGATTTTACTATTGACTTAGTTCCTGATGCTAATACAATTTCAAAACCCCCTTATCGAATGGCTCATGTTGAACATTTAGAGTTAAATAAACTATTGCAGGAGTTATTAGAGAAAGGTTTCCTTCAACCTAGCACATCCCCATGGGATGATCATGTCTTGTTTGTTAAAAAGAACGATGGATCAATGAGACATTTCATTGATTATAGAGCCTTGAATAATATCACTGTTAAGAACAAATATCCTTTGCCTCATATCGATGATTTGTTTGATCAGCTCCAGGGAGCTTAGTATTTTTCAAAGATTGACCTCAGATCGGGGTACTATCAGCTGAAAGTAAAGGAAGCAGATGTTCCGAAAATTGTGTTTCATACAAGATATGGCCATTATGAATTTGTATTAATGCCTTTTGGGCTAACCAATGCACCTGCTGTATTCATGGACGTAATGAATAGAATTTTCCATGAGTTCTTGGATAAGTTTTTGGTGGTTTTCATTGATGATATTTGCTGTTTTCTAAAAGTAAATAGGATCATGAAAGACATTTAAGGGTTATCTTAAAAACCTTAAAAGAAAATAAACTGTATGGAAAATTCAGCAAGTGTGAGTTTTGGTTGCAACAAATTTCTTTCCTTGGTTACATTGTTTCTAAATATGGGATAACTGTTTATCCTGCAAAAACCAAAGTTATGGAAGACTGGCCAAGACCCACAAATTAACTGAGATTCATAGCTTCCTTGGTTTGGCAGGCTATTACTGAAGTTTTGTTAGAAATTTTTCACGGTTATCTAGTCCAATGACTAAGCTAACTCGGAAGGGTGTTAAGTTTATCTGGACAAAATAATGTGATGATTGTTTTCAGGAATTGAAAAGAAGATTGGTGAATTCTCCAGTTTTTGCACTACTTTCCAGGAATGGTGAGTTTGTTATATACAGTGATGTTTCATTGAAAGGACTTGGTTGCGTCCTAATGCAGAATGATCAGGTAATTTCTTATGCATCACGACAGTTGAAAAATCAAGAGGTAAATTACCCTACATATGATTTGAAATTTTTTGCTGTTGTTTTCGCTTTAAAAATTTGGAGGCATCATTTGTATGGAGTAAAGTGTGAAATATATACTGATCACAAAATTTTAAAGTATATATTCACTCAGAAAGAGTTAAACATGAGACAGAGGAGATGGCTGGAATTAATCAAGGATTATGATTGTACAATTCATTACCATCCGGAAAAAACAAATAAAGTGGCTGATGCATTGAGTCGAAAAAGTAATGCTTCATTAGCAATGTTGCATTTGAAACGCGATCCTTTGGTTAAGGATTTGATGAACATTGGCATAGAAGTTTTTAGTGCAGGAAGTTCTTATGTTTTGTTTCAGGTATCAGTGAGATCATCTCTATCAGATAGAATCAAGCAAGCACAAAAGTAACACAGTGAGTTGCAGAAAAAGGTAGAGCTGGTTCAGAAAGGTAAGTTGCATGAATTCAAAATTTATAATGATTGCGTTTTGAGATTTGGGAAGATGTTGTGTGTGCCTTGTGATTCATAGTTGAAGAGATAGTTGTTATGTGAAGCTCATAGTTCTCCGTTTTCAGTTCATCCTGCAGTACTAATATGTACAGAGATCTACGTGAGTATTACTGGTGGGATGGAATAAAAAGAGATATTGCTGATTTTATTGTGAAGTGTTTGATTTTTAAGTAGGTTAAAGCCTAGCGGAAGTTAACGAAAGGGATGCTTCATCCTTTAACAGTGCCAGAGTTGAAATGAGAGAATATATCCATGGACTTTGTTGTGGGATTAACGAAGACATCTCGAGGTAATAATGCAATCTGGGTTATTGTTGATTGCTTGACCAAATCTGCTCATTTCCTTGCTATAAGAGATACTTTTTCCCTAGATCAACTTTCCCATTTTTATCTTAAAGAGATATTCAGGTTACATGGAGTTCCTCTCTCCATTGTATCTGATCATGATCCCAGGTTCACTTCTAACTTTTGGAAAGGCCTTCAGAAGTCATTGGGTACTGAATTAAATTTTAGTACATTATTTCATCCTCAATCGGATGGGTAGTCAGAAAGAAAAATTCAGACCTTGGAGGATATGCTACGAGCTTGTTCGATGGATTATCAAGGAACTTGGGACCAACATCTTTATTTGGTTGAATTTTCATATAATAACAGTTTTCATTCCAGTATACAGATGACACCATTTGAGGCGTTATATGGGAAGCAGTGTCGAACTCTAGATTTCTGGGATGAAGTGGGTGAAAGGAAGTTGATGGGAGCAGAATTGGTAGAAGAGATGGCTGAAAAAGTTCAGCTGATTCAGAAACACATGGGAACAGCTCAGAGTAGGTAGAATAGTTATGCAAACAACAGGAAGAAGGATCTAACTTTTGAGGTAGGTGATCATGTTTTTCTCAAAGTCTCACCATGGAAAAGTGTGATGAGATTTGGTAAGAAAGTAAATCTGAGTCCAAGGTTCAATGGACCATATGAAATTCTGGAGAGAGTTGGATCAGTTGCTTACCGAGTGTCTTTACCTTCGAGTTTATCTCAGGTACACAATTTTTTTTCATGTTTCGATACTGAGAAAGTACATGCCAGGTCCATCTCATGTTTTGAGTCCAGAGGTAGTTCAGATGGAAGAGAACCTCTCTTATGAGGAACAACCGGTCCAGATTCTTGACCATAGGGAGCAAGTGTTACGGAATAAGGTGATTAATCAGGTAAAGGTATTGTGGATAAACTACATGATGGAAGAGGCAACATGGGAATCTGAAAATGCAATGAGGGATAAGTACCCCCATTTATTTGATAAGTAAATAAATTGTGGGGATGCAATTTTCTAAAGGGGGAAAGGATGTAACATCCTAAGTGTGTAATGAATAATAGATATTTTTATCTATGTATATTAATGAATTAGATAGTGTTTTAGAGGCTTAAAATGAAAATAAATCCAATCTTAAGCATGAAATACACTAATATTCTTAAAAGATTGTTTTACTGCCTTTTGATGGAAAACCCTTTTTAAATCAAAATTTTTAAAATTTTATAATCTATATTTGTCAAAATAAGAATATTCATTATTATTGGGACATTGAAATTTACATTGGATAAATATTTGGTATTTTTCTGACAATGTTCATTTTTTAATGAATAGTGAAAAATATTGCATTTTACATTAAAACTGCATTTTCATTTGATTTAATTATATGGATAGATTATATATTTAATTTGACTTAAAATTAAATCTGAATATATTTTTACCATTTAATTCAATGGTGGTCATTAGGATTAATTTCACTTTGAAATTGGTCATAAAATAATGCCAAACTTTTCATAGATATTGTTTCAAAAAAACCCGCTATTTGTTTTGACAACGAGAATTATTTTTAAATCATTTATTGCAATTTCTGTGTTTGGAATTTGGTAAAATTGATTAAATATTTGGAATCATAAGGTCAAAATTATGTAATTAAGACACTTTTGTTTTTGGACATTATGAATAGAAACAACAGTAATTATCTTTACTTATCATGATTAATGAGTAATCAGGTAGTTGAAGATAATAAAATGATATCATAATAATACAAAAACACCACAACATGTGTTTTAAGGCTACTGGTTCTCTAATGGCCGACCATGGGATGTCTTTTGCCAAACGTGGGGGCCCCATGAAATCACTTTTGTGAGATAGTGACTTTTTATCTTTTTATTTTTAAAGAATGTTAAATGTAACAAAGAATGTATCACCTATGTAAAATATTTTTAATTTTGTATTCATAAATGATATTTTGGACTATAAATATTAATTGGAAATCTAAAAAGATTTTCTACATCATAGTATTTTTTTTTGTAATTTTTAGACATTAAATAAATTAAATTATTTATGACATCATAATGATGCAGCGATGACCTCATTATTTGACAATTTAAATAAAATGGAAAGATAATGTAAAATCTAAGACCTACACATGTCGAAAACCTATTGGGTGGGTATATTTAGAACTATTATTACCTTATCCTCTAATTATATCAATGTGGGACCTTTAAAAACCGAAACCCATTTGAAAATAATGTAACATTTCTTTACTTTCCAAGAGTGCCCCTCCTCACCTCTTATAAAAGGCCCCCACCTCTACCCCCTTACCCACACTCCCAAAACTATTGGCTTGGAGAACCCCTGCCCATTTTGTCTCTCCACATCCCTCTATTACTCCTTGGAGCCTCACATTGGGCATAAGTCTTCCCAAGTATGCCTTTGAGCTCAAACTAAAGGGAGTTACCCGATTTTAAGGTAATGTCTTCACTTGAGTCCTTTTGTTTTATTTTGCTTCTCCAACCCCCTAAACTCTTTTTATTAATTTCTTTTGTAACAACTCCAGTATCTTCAATATAGTAGGATGTTTTTATAATAAGGATTCGAGCAACACTTACACACACCTACATCTAATGGGTAAAGGACATACTGTTTCCGTGGATGGTGAATTTATGCCTCCCGAAACGATGATTGTTCAAAATTCTTTTAACACCTTCAAAGTTGTCCATTAAGTTGTCACTATATTTATATATGATATTTAATATGTTTAGGTTTTCCTTAAGCTTATGTATTTTTTATTTTGGGCATACCTTTATGGTTTCCATTATGGGTAAACACGATATCTTCATTTAAGGAAGTGCGGACTACCGCCCCCTCAAAGTGATTTGATTCGTTAAATACCATATGTGGGACATATAAAGGATGGAACTATGATATTATATATGATATTATATTGGAATTATAATATTCTTTTATATCATTATGATTCCATTCTATAAAATATGAAATAGAAATGAAAGTAGTGTTCATGCGTACGTACGGCTTACCCTCTCCATGAACGGTGCATTTCATTTCTTACCTCTAAATGATTATGTAATATTATAAATGCATGTATATACTGGATATATATGATATATACATCATGATTATAATTCTGGATATAATGGATACATGAACAGCTTGTAATTATAAATGGTTTATTTTTGACTCAAGTACCAATGATCATTAAATTGACCGTTATTAACATAAATAATCACAGTGTTCATGACATGGAAATAAGTGATATAAAAGGAATAATGAACTTAAAAAAGGTTCTTAAGCAAGTATAAATTAACTCAAGTTTATTATTCAGGACATTAAAGAACGATCGAGTCAAGTCGGACCCGAGGTGTGGGACTTCGTCTTAATCTCCTTTCATTGAAGCATATTTTGTTTTATACACAACCTTCTTTTATATGGTGTATAAACCACATTGAATTTTACGTTTATTCAGAAGGAATATTTTTTATGAGAAGCGTTTACTAAATGACAAAAGGGAAGGTTTTTGTCATACGTATGCGGAGACAACGACTTCTCCGGAGCCGTGACCATTATTTGAGTTTCGACTTCCTCTACAAGACATACCTTTTTTTAAAGAACAATAAATACCATGTTTTAATTTTCTTTTTTTTGGTATTGAAAATGGTTTTCATAATGTTTTTATTATATCAATGTGTTTTATTGATATCATGTGACTGAAATGTGGAAATGTTATGTTTCCATTATGTATGTTTTATGCGATACGATTATGTTATGGTTCATGGACATTATTTTGAAGACGGGTGGTTCCGTGATAAACTAAGGGCGGGTGAGACCGATAGAGCTCTCCAATGCATTGGGTAACGCGAAGGAGTGAAACGTTAAGGTTTCTCCGAATAGATTTAGGAAATATACTATGATGGGTATTCCAAACGTAACCAAGAGGGTTACTCCCTACGTAAGAATGTTATGAATGCGTCAAGTTACCTTTATGTCTTATGATTTCTATGATTTATTCGTGATTTGATGAGGTATGTTAAAGTGCTTATGTTTTATGGGTAAAGTATGGTTTCATTCTTATGTATATATGAACTCATTTTTCCTTTCCATATTTTTTTTATATAACCCATAATGAGATTTTTATGCTCAACCCAAGTTTTTTTTAAATGTTTTTCACATGTCAAGGGAAAGGTACATGATATGATGATAGTTTCATGGAAGTGTCAATAAAGAATCCATGTTTTATTTTAAATATATTTCCACTGATGGGAAAGAAGAATACTATCTTTTTGTAACCACTTTGTTTATATGTGGAATGTAATGAAAGTTTTATGATCTAATTCTCTAAAACTCTAAACCTGAAAAGATCCTCAATGTGTAATCTTGTAATAACTCCAGATTAAGTAAGGTTTAAGGCTGGGGCCTTATATTTATCCCAAAGGTATTAATGTATTATTAGTTTGGTAAATGTAGTTATATACAAGAATCGCACAATATAGTCGAATAATTAAAATACATAATAGTATTTTTTAAACACCATTATTCTATTAATCGTATCCCTATATATCAAACATAAATAACATTTAAATTCTATGTTTAATGTTCTCAAAAAAAAGTGGTGAGCTCAAATGCTCTATAAGAGAAGTAGTATAATGGATGATATCTTGAATAAATGAGGAATAAATATTATATAAAGATAAATATATATAATTAAATTCTATAAAAGAAATGAAATTATAATTTATAATCATATGGGGTCATAAATGAGGATCTAATACTTCTATATAAATAATAATATATTCTTGAAACATATTCAAACATATGAAAACAAATTAAATAATAATATTTTAATCAAAAAATAATCTCAATATGTGGGAATGAATAATTTCATACAACATAAACATACCATTAGGGCCTCATTTCAATACATCAAACATAACTGGGGAAGGCCTCATCCAAAAACCCAAACTGGATTGTAAGATGAGACCTACTAATTATTCGAGGGGACTTAGTGTGCATGGTCCATCACATACAATGTACAATACTTTCCTTATTTGAATGGGTAGAATCATAATTATCATAAAAAAATGTATCCATGTATTATAATATGTTATTTAAAAAAAATTCCAAATAATTTACATAATCACAATCCACACAAATTAATATAGTGAATGGTTTAAAATAGTACATCACAAGAAAAATTGGTCCATAAGAGCCTCAGCCTGGTTGGTGAGGACACAACATGTGCATCTATGAGACCCGATATCAAATCTAGACAGGGACATAATATATGTGTAACTGTATTAGTTTTATAAAAATATTGTAGAAAGAACTTTATCAAGCACTGTAGGAGCTATTATAGTAGGTATTGTTGCTAGTAATATAATAGGTGCTATTCAGTACAATAAAAATAGAATCTATTTATCCGATTGGGATTATGAGGAACTGGTCTGGTCTTCGGGTCCTTTGAGGAAATTAAGCCACCTAAGTCATTTCGGCCACATCAAGGCCTCCAGGCCACCTCAAGTCCATCATGCCCCCTCAAGGATTTTTTACTACATGATAATTGTGCTTAATGGACTAGAAAGACCCTATAAATAAAAGAATCCATATGAGGATTCATAGAAGGAGCATTCACCAGGTCTAAAGATAATGGATTTGGAGAAATTATAGGGTATTTTATTTTTATTGGGATAAGCATGTGCCTGCACGGGAAGCCTAGCCGAACATGCAACCGATGGTGGAGAGATGAAATCATAATATAGAAACTTGGGAGGAGCGGTTCCACGTAGTTGTAGTATATATATTTCCTCCAATACCAACGGGTCATGTAATATATAATCCTACGGGCCTAGAAAGTGTTCCCCCACATCCATTAAATGGGGGATTATAATAAATAAACATAAAGAAGGCCATCGAGCCATTCGATAAAGTCAATGTGATTATATAAAATCTTGAAATATAATATGTATGGTATTATGATAAGAAATTCCTATTAAATAATTATTATCTTAAAAGTTTGACTGTTTCTTCTGAATCAGTATACCCTAATATGATCATTATAACATCCCTGATATGAATACACAATCTATATTGAAATTATTTCAATAAAATAAAAAAACTATGAATATTAAATAAAAATTTATCCTTTAAAATTAAATAAAAACATGTAACATATTTTTAAAATAATATATTTATAATGAAATTATAAAATACTATTCAAAAAATACAATATAAAAAAACATAACTTTCAAGTTTTCTGTAGATTAAAAAGTACTTAATTTAAAAAATAAAGAGAGTATTACATTAAAAATATTTTTTAAAAAAATAATCATTCATAAAAATTAATTTAAAATCAACATTTAGCATAATAAAAAACATACTTAAATATGTTATTATTAAACATAGATATGGAACATCACCATTCCCGATTGAGTAGGAAAAAATGTATCATTTATATAAATACATGGATTCAAAATCTAGAGATCATAAATAATGGAATGAGATGGAAGAATTCTAATTTATAAAAACTAACTATTTTGATGAAAAATATTGTGTTTAAGATATATTGATCCAATAGTTCTGCCAATAGAGTCATAAAAATAATTATTCTTGAATGGTGATGAGACCGTGAAGTAAACACTTACTGCTTTAGTAACTTTTTTTATCATAACAAATATGAAAGAATTAACCTCAAATGATACAATAATTACAATGATGTAAAATAGAATAATGATATAACATATAAATTGGGATATATATATATATATATACCACCAAAAATAAATAAATAGGGAAAATATAATAAGTATCACAAAAGTAAAAGTGTGATGAGAAACCCTTACCTTATATTTGACATCCTACTCATTCATCTTATCTTATAATATAATATATATAGTTTATTTTTCTATTTTCCATATAACCATACTCATATATTAATATCATACATTGTATTATTTTTATATACTCATTTATAACACACTTTTAATCAATTATTCATTTAAATCATTATTTTATTTAATAATTGTTTCATTTTTTTGTATATTTTGGATTAGTAAATTTGATCCTTGAACATTTACCAATATTCAACCATAAACATAATTTTAACAATGAAAAAAATATAACTTTTTTTAATTTTTTATATATTTATCGTATTTTATATAATTTTATAAAATAATAATGAGTTAAACCCTTCATGGTGATTCTAGGACATATGTATGCATGGACAATGTTTTAATTAATTGTGGGATTTAATAAAATAATGTAAAATAATAATTAATAATTATTGAATCAATTATAATATCATATATTTAATATCTGATTAGAAAATACATCCTTATTACCACAAATGTAAAAATAAAATTAAAAAATAACAACATTCTTTCATGGATGTGGTATTCCACATTTAAAGACTAGGGACATTATCGTCTTCCAATAGATTGGAATTTTAGAAAATAGCTATCATGATATAATTAAAAATGAATATATATTTATTAAATTTCATATATATATATATATATATATTAAATCCATCAATTTATTCATCCATGAGAGGTGGTTATAGAAAATTAATTACATTAGTTCAAGAGGATATAGATTAAATAATCAATATAGTTGATTTCATTTCCAATTTAATTAGAGAGGATGTATATATAGGTTATTCGGTTAAAATGATAATTTATATGTTTGTGGGAAAAAATAGGGTAAATATTTTTTTATAATTTATGTGGATTTTGCGGATTTAGAATTATAAATCTAATGAAAATGAATGGTTAATTACTATAACTCTTATCCATACATTAAATTTTGGGTTATACATATAACATTCTTAGATTAGTTTTCTACTATATAGTTTATATAAAGGTACGTGAGAAATTTATTTTGTAGTGTCATTTATAAATAAAACTTTTTAGAAATTACGGTTTTGTGATGAGGGGGTGTCCATTAATATATGGTAATATGGAAACGCATAGAATTTTTAAAAACAATGAAATATACTAATAGTTTACAGACCCAAATTGCTTGAAAATAGAAAAATACTGAACTATGGAAGTTATAACTTATAATATGGGCATAAAATATATATCAAATATATATTTAAAATTTTTTTAATGATAAATTTTGTGATTAAACCCTTTTAAGACGTTTTTAATCTTAACTATAGTAATTAATTTTTACTATTTATATTCATTACTATTTAGTAAACTTAAGTTAATGTTATGAATTATTATTAATTTTGATGATTCAAAAATTTAAATACATGTTTTCAAATTAAAAATACAGTTGTTTAATTAGTTTAATTATAAATTTAAACTAACGTGTGATGAAACTATTGTTCTAGAAAGAAATTTTTATTAAAGGTAAAATGGTTTTATTTAAAATTACAAAATTATAATGATTCAAATGGAATAATTTTGAATAATATTAATATTATTTTTAAAATTTTATTTCAAAAAAATTATTTTATTAAAATATAATATTACACTTTCATGAATTGAAAATGTAGTTTTTGATAAAAATAACTGAGTTTAACTATAAGTAAAAAAATTATTATTTTCAAAAAAAATTTAAATATTCAACAATAATAAATTATCATTGATTACTTGAAAATTTTGGTTCAGTTTTTCAAATATATTTTATAAACATTATAATAACTACTCTCAAAATATGTTCGAAAAAAGTGACAAAATTACTTTTCTATAAAATAACATGTTTCGCATAAATAGGATTCATTCTTATCTAATAAATAGAAAACAATTTATATGAATGAGAGAAAATCTATTTAATAGAAAATATTTTTGTTTCATTAAAATCATTCACCAATATTGGATGATTTATTTATCTAGAAAAAAACAATACATGCACATAAAAATTGGTTTTCCAAAAAATATATCTCTTACGTTAAAATGGTTATTATATTTATTTATAATGAGTTGATGACTAAAAAATTTAATATATAAATGTTAAATCCATAAAAATATCATAATTTAGTGATTATTATTCATATCCCATAACTAAATGTAAATTTTTAAAATGAATACAAGTGTAGAAAACAATTAGACTCGTGATTCAATGTATTACAAGCAATTGAAGTGGTAAAAATTTTTTTTACAGAAATTTATTATAATTCCTTAGGGTGTTAATTCAAGGAACTGATATAATATCATAGTTTTATATGAAATGTTACAACCATATCCCAAATTATTATTACTCACAATTTATATTACCAATCAATCTCAAAAATCATATTAAATTAATCAAATTGATGGCCAAATTTATTTTTAAAAGCACAATCAAATAGAAATCATATTGGAATAAATTAAGCAAACTAGAAGTGGATGAATTAAATAAAAAGTTCACGAAGGATTGTATTTATAGATCTTCAAAAATGTTGTAGAAATATATTGTTTCCTAAATGTCAAAATCAAAAAACAATTCCACAACTCATGTGTAGGGGATAAGTGTACCATAATGATTAATATTGTCTTCATTATGAGAGCATATATTATCATGTACCTGTTCAAAAGGGTATAGAAGGTACAAGTTATATTATTTTATTATATCACTTCATTAATCATCTTAAATCTCATTATCAGTGATATATTTATCAATGATTGATAAGATTAATCAATAATTCAATTCAATCCATTAGGGTAATCTTCCCACAATTTGACATAAAGTAGGAAGAATATTATTTCATTTATAATCCTTATCTGATGAACATGCATTAATCTATATGAATATAATTGTTAGTGTTTTGGTAAATTCATAATGGTTTATTTTACAAAAAACATCTTGATATTGATGGGTTAATATTACTACACAATTGTAGCACCATGTTTTATCCTATTTTTTTATTTTTTGATAATATCCACTTTCAGACCCTAGTAATTATAAACTTCTATTCTCCTTACACCATCCATTAACATTACCAAAACGGGATATCAGGTGAAAGGAATTAGTACTATCCTTACAATATTAATAAAAATAATTTTATTTAAGGTAAAACCGAATATGTATTAATATTCAAAACAGTAAATTTATAATTTAGTTTTACCATTGTCACTCACAGTTCAATATAATATTTAGTCAATGTTATACGTGGTCATCTTCTTACAATATTCTATATCTAATCCTAATTTTTTTTTAAATCCTTCTAAAAATATATATAGTAAAAATGATTTAACCAAATAATATCATAAAAAAATATATTGGAAGACATGAAATATACAAAAAGACACATCATGAACCAATAATTTATAATTTTAATTTCCACCTACCCATTCCTATATTAATTTTACATATTTTTTTCAATTCCATATCCACATCATCATTTCATTATTATTTTGGTGATAACATTTCATTGAAAACCACATAATAATAATATTACAAAAAATATCAACTAATATTATATAATTAAACATTTACCTTCAATTTTTCCAAATGGTTATTAGTAATTTTACCTCATTCTAATCCAAAATATTAACTAGGCCGGAATTCCATAATATATAATCCCTACTATGATACCCACAATTAAAACTCAATATAACAAAAAATTATTTTACATATTTTATATGAGATATGAATTACAACAATGAATAATTACATTATCCATGAAAATTAATGTTTTAGTTTCTTTCCCTACTCACTACACAAGTAACACAATTTCCACCACTATTAAATATTTATTTATAATTTATCAATCCTACAATCACTTATAGAGTTCTCAAATTTTATAGATATTACTATAACCTAAGGAAATTAATCCTATGATTGTGTGCTACTCAAACAATCAGTAATGTAATGTTCAACAACATATCAGCAAGGATTTTATAATAATAAAGATAGAAAACAAGAGTAAAATAAATATATTATTAAAAAGACATTAAAACAATAAGAGTTATCAATAAAACTTATTCGAATAATATTAAGTGTAAAATGATAAAAATATACCATGTAATATGATTTCATAGCACTGATATAACTAATATGACTGATAATTTATAATTATTTCCATAATTATACACAATGTCATAAAAATTAAGCATAATATTTAAATATTGAAGTAAGTTAGATGGAGAAATCATAGAATAGTGGATTGTGAATCTCTAATAATTTATTATTAAAAGGTATATAAGAAATTACTATAGTATTCATATATAATTATAATAACCAATATTTTATAGTAAAAAAATTATGGAGAAGATATCACTATCGTATTCCCAAAACATAGTAGTACATGGTTCAATTTCTAACATCTATTGTGTAGTTAACATCAAAAAATGAATCAAAAAATATTCCCATTATATATAAATCCTTAACCAACACATCTTCATCGTAAATTAAAAGCCAATAATAATAATAATAATAATAATAATAATAATCTTTATATATGTGTACAAATATAATATTAAATATTTATTAACTAAATTATAACATAACTAACACTGTGAAAAGTGATGGGTTTCATAGAAATATATTTTAGAAAATCCCGTAATATATCTATTGAAAACTTTTTATGGTGAAATTTGTAAAAATATATTTTACCAGTGATTAATAATTATGTTGAAATATATGGAAGCATAATTATTAATATTATGATATAAATCACATAAAAAATTATAGGAAATATTCATTTTAAATCATAATAAACTACACAAAAATGATTTCATTAAAATAAAATTCAGTATGCTTGATAAAAAAATTATTTATTTTTATTTTTAGATATATGTGAAATAATAATATCCCTATTTAATATAAATATGATTTAATAATGATATTGTTAATCATTAATAATATAAATATCGATTAAAACCCATTTAATATTAAAAAAATCTTTTATGATAATATTTTCTAACTGAACTAAATATAACAACAGTAAAAAAATATTCTAAAAAATTAGTTAGAATCAATTTTAATAACATGAAATATAATAATAATGAATATTCATAAAAAATATTTCTCGTTAGATTAATGAAACATTATATATTTTCTTAGAAAGAAATTTCAGCATAGTCATAAAATATTATGTTATGGGTCACATTGAAAAGAAGTTTCTAAATAAGTGATTTTATATCATTTATAAAACTAAAAATAATAAAAATAATATTAAATAATGGATACTTAAAAATTGATTAATGATTTATTATGGACAATTGGTATTGGATGATAAACATGAAAATCATAAATGAAAATAATTTCCAATATTTTAAAATATAATTTTCGAAAACTGATATCATAAAAAAGTTGAATAATTTTTCAATTTACTATGAAATTAAAATAATATTTAATAGAAATATTACTAAAATATATTTGGATTCTAAAAATTAAAAAATATATTTTCAGTCAAATGATCTAACGTGAATCTAAAGAAAAATAAAAATTAATAGGAGAATATTAGAATAATTACTAATATCATAAATATTTGGGAAGAAAATAAGCAATTAATATAAATTAGTCCATAAGAAAAAACATTCTTCATAGAAATACCATTATATAATCCATACCATTGGACTTGAATACCGAATAAAATTATAAAATGATATATATTTTTGAAAACATCAAATGATGTAAAAAATAATTGAAAAATAATTTTAATGAAAAAATAAAAAAATCAAAACTATTTTGAATAAAAATCACATATTCATGAATAAATATTGTGAACAAAAATCCATTAGTTTTAATATAGCTGAGAATTACATGTTCTAAACTAGTTTTTATAATGTTATTTATCATATCTTTCTATGTGGAAATGAATTACTTAGGATAAAAGATTATTAATAGGCACATATAAACATGGTATTTGATAGTGGAATGTGATTAAATTTAGTTCTGGGATGAAATTTGATGTTAATGGTCTGTCATGAACTAGTTGATGGGATCCCAAATTATAACCAATGAGAAGTTCATATTTCATGTACTAATTATATTTTAATAATACCATGACAAAATTCATTCACCGAAGGGTAAATTTTTTTCCAATATTTAATTTTTTTCGATTTTTTTTATAATCTCTAAAATAATAATATTAATATAATTTTTAGACAAGTTTTCTGGATTTTTTTTATACTTGTACACTTTATAATTTTGTTTGTCACCTTTTTTACTAGTTTAAATATGAGTTGATTATGTTTTAATAGAAAAATAAAAACATTATTAACAATGTTGGGTTAATTAGATGAATTTATAGTCCAAATAATTTACTTAATATTTTATTTATGCAAAAAATTCTTTTTATTTTAAATATGTGATATATATAAAATTTTTAAGTAGGTGAATAAAGTTCCTTAATCATTTATGAGTTCTTAATCATATTATTTGTTTATTTTAAATGGAATGAATATTTATATATTTAAACACATTAATAAATATTTTTTATATCATTTAATTAGATATGATCAATATATCATATTAGGTATGTATTACACAAATTAAGAAACATATTTGTTGAAAATAAAAATTTGAGGAAAATGTATTGGGTATCCTTAGTAATGCCAGTCTTCTTTTATTCCCCAATAAATATTCAAACAATACTAGATAATTTTAAGAACATTATATATAACGTAAACAAATAATTTTTATATAATGTATATAAAACATATAAAAACAAAATTTTATTAGTGTAATAGGAAAAAAATTCTTTTATAATAGTACTTAAGTTTGAAAAATTCTATGTGAAATGCATATAAATAAATTATGTTAAAATTAAATTCTATATTTTATATTCAAAATATTATTTCTTTTTTAAATTTTATTAAATTTTATTTTTTTCATTCATGTAGTATTTTTATTTCATAAATGTGTTGGCATTTGAAAAAACAATATTTTATATGTATTCATTAGAAAATAATTTTTTAGGGAAAAAACTAAATTCTTTCTTTACTTATGTTTGTATTACAAATATAAAAATGATGATCATATTGAAAAACTAAAATTATATACCATATAAATTACTCACTTAAATGAATATTCAATATATAATGAAAAAAATTCAATCTAAAAAGTCCTAATCAAAATATACAGTGTTCTTAATCATTTTTTATGAATCATGAAGTGATTATAGACATTTTATTTTCTATAGGTTTTATTATTTAAAGAATTTCATTATAATTTGGGTTTTTATCTCATTGAATGTTGTAGTTCTCAAAAAATTTCAATAAATCTGTCAAATATAATATTATATTGGATAAAATAATAAAAAAATCTCATTGTCTTATAACAATAAATGTAAAAAATAAAATTAATTTTTTATATAAAACAAATTATGTGAAAAGAAATTTGAAAATAGTAATTTGGATGCAATGATAAGATATTTTGATGTTCATATATGTTGGGGAACAAATTATAGCATTATATTATACTCGTATAATATAGGATAATAAGGTGAAAACATATTAATGTGGACATTCAAATCAAATATCATATAAATTATATGTTACAAAACAATAGATATGAGGGAAAGGATTGAATGATCACATGATAATGAATCTCAATGAATTATGAATTCTTTTTTTTTGTAAAAAGTGGTAATCATAGTCATATTCTAAATCAATATATATTAATGATGGTCAGTGCTATAGATGAAAAAAAATTATTCAATAAACTAATCCATCCATAGTTCAATGAACAAATTATAGAGAATATTGGAATTATGTAAACAGGTCCAACAAAAAAATGATAATGGGAAATTATTTCATTGGTAATTTAAATCAAATTAGTTGTGTCCAATATGATAAAATCACTACTACTACATTGGTTCATGAAAATAATCAGAATCTTGATCCATTTATCAATTATAAACAATTAATTTGATCTCTGTTCAACATAACCTTTAAAATCCTCTTAAATATCAAAAAAATGATTACACATAGAAAATATTAGTCATCAAAATAGAATTGAATATAAATCATGTAATGTTTTTTGCCTTCATGTCCTTTTAAGTATTCTATTTTGGTGATTAAATGTGTTCGGGGGAGGTTTTCGTTGTTTTAATTGGTTATTGGAGGTGATGAGGAGTTACTGTAATAATGAGATGTTGAATATTGTCTCAACTATGTGAAAATGGTGTTCCCATATTTTTAATGTCCGAAGAAAAATATTTAATAAATCTTGTGTAAAGATTCGTTGATTTTTTTCATTTTTCATTTGAACATAAAAACATTTATTTACAATGTGTGTAGTGATAACAAGTGGTGTAAATATCATGTAAATTTGAACATTAAATGATACAATGCTCATAATTATTTCTCAAACACTATGACTAGTTCTCCCTCTCTCATTCTAGGTGATCATTGGTGCCAACCCTTGGTGTTTTCATAAGTCATTTGATAGGGTTGGTTCTTGGATTCCCTAGTTGGATAAATGGTGAGTTATCATCTAGTGATCATCTATTCCATTTTTTTCTTTATAGTTTTTTAGGGGTACAGTTTGGTTAGGATTTCCATTTTTATGTTATTCTTTGATGATATGTAACTTCAAAATAGTTTGATCTTCATTTTCTCATGTCTGATAGCATTTTACATGCTTTACATCATCACCTTATAATGGACAATGAGTTATAAAATATTCATTTAGGAAAGGAATCCCTCGTTTCTCTTTATTGGGAATAATGAAATAGGGGTTTACATTTTTTTATATTGTTTATTGTTATGCTAACATATGCGATGATAAAAAATATGTAAAATTTAAATTTAATGGGGAAAAGGGTTCTAACTCCCATGAAGATACATATTTGATATTATTTTATATCCTAATTGTTCATGTATGATGACCTGCTAAAAATTTGGGATGTTAGGTGACTTTTTATGCTAAATGATATGATTTGTGACAATAATATTTTTCTGTTTATATCATCCAAAAATAGAAATTTTCTAACTAGTTATATTTATCTAATGAAACAATTTCTCCTTGATTTACGGAATGGGTAATAATTATCTAATTATAGTGTTGAATGTTTTAAAATTCTCTTATTAATTTTTTTAAAAATGGGATACGATGTGTAGTTTAAGTGTTTGTAGGTAATGTGAGGATGATTGTTTGAATGGGTACGAATTGGTTGTTGTGAAGTGGTTTACTTTTTTTTATTTTCGGATATCACGATGGTTCCTTTGGACATAATTTTGGGGTACAAAGGTGGTGGTTTCCTATTCTGCATTCCCTCATAATGATGGAGTAATTTGTTTTTAATAATTATTGAAATGACATCTGTATTTTTGATTAGTGGTTTGAAAATGATAAAAGAATAAATAAATTCTGTGATGTTTGGTAAAACTTATTATTTATAAATTCTGATAATATTGGTATGATTAAATAAAATTTGAAGATAATGAGAATGTGGCTTGTGGTTGTGTCTAATTTCTTGTTGTTTGGTTTTCCACATTTATTGGTGGCAGCGAAAGTGGTGATGTTATCAGTTTGTTAGTTCTTTATTTTTAAGCCATAGGTTTGGGTTTGGTGTAGATATATGTATACATGTTTATATTAATATATATTTTTATATTCACCCAGGACATGTTGTTCCCATTGCTCCAACATACATATAGTTAAATGGCGGTGTTTTCCTAGTATCTGGTGAGGAGGATATATATATGGGTACCCATGATTTCATTTTCTCTATTTAAAGAGATGTAATTATTTCATAGGGTTTGATGGACGGATGTAGGTTAGTGTATTTTATGGTGTTTTGATATAAAAAAATAGTTTTTTGAAAGTTATAATGGCCTATGATTCTTTAGGAGATATGTGACCATTTTTTGTAGTGGATTCCAATGTGTTATTTGTTGTTATATGGTATTACCCTTATTGTTGGGAATATTTTGGTGGATTTCATTCATGTTAGAATGAGGTAACGAGGTTTATGTCCCTCCTATTCATGATACCATACTACAATGGCTGGGTAAATGGTTACGATGTGTTGACCTATGTGTTTTTGAGTGGGAAAAATGTTACCTTTCTTATGGGGTGGAGGCCAAGTTGTTTATAATCATGAAGTGTTTTGAGAATGATTGTGAAGAGGTGTTGTATTTGGAAGAGATTTTATCACCATGACAATTGATGACGGGTTTTGATAGTGTAATACTATTAGGAAAGTGTTGTAGGGTACCCATTATATATATTCTTCATATTATTTTATATTACATGAATTTAATTAGTTTTTAGTATTCTTTGGTGAGGTTGGGATAAAAAGTTGACCTATTTAGGTATTGTGGGTTCTATTTTATGAATGGTGTATTAGTTTTCTTAATTCATTTGAAAATGAGATACATCTATTTATTCATTCATATGGGACTCTTTTGGTTTCTTTTTATTTTAGTTGATGGATATTTTTTCAGTTATTCATATTATCTCCTAATCTAACATTATTATATATGGTAATTCCTGCCATATAATTAGATTCTTATACCATTAGTTCTTGTATGCAATGTGGAAAATACTGGTGGGGGACTGTAGGTTCATTATCTATCTCCCCTCATTACGGTATCTTTGGATGGAATGGGTGGTGATATAGGTCTATTAAGGGTTATTATTGATAGGTAAGATGGATTTTAGAGTTAGTCAATGAGATGATTTCCGGGGTTATAACATTAACTATTAAATTTTACCTTTGTATGTGACCTAATCTAGGGAGATAATATGGGATATTGTATTTTTTTACACTCTTTATATATTTCATGTGAATTGAGGTTATAGAATGATTATGTGAAGCATGAATTCTTGTAGGATAGACAGTCAGGGGAGGTACATGAATCCTGATTACGTCTGTTTTTTATTGAAATTTATTTTTATATGGATAAATTTAAAGATAAAAAATAAAAAATATATAAATAAAATTCCATAAAAATTAGGGTTTATGAATGTATTTTTTTTGTTTCAACTATTACTCATTTTCACCATCCGTGTGTAGCTCGGTTGTTGAGCTCAACGTGATGTTATAACAGATCATTGTAAGGTTGATCCGGTAGAAACGGATAAATATATGAATATGGTGGTGTTTCTTTCTAGTGTAATGATTAAGGGATATACTAGGGAAGTGTTTTATATGTGGAGATATAGAGGTTTCTATAGGATCTTGAGATATATTTCATTTGCAGTTGGAAACAAATATTGTACTAGGTCCCCTGGGTAGTCAGTTAAATGTTGGGTGTTGCACGTTATTGTTGGTCAGTATATATGGGAGAGAGGACATAGGAAAATATTTTGTGTTTTGATAGTTATAAATAGTTTTAATTAGAGTTCATTTCATCAACTATGATGGTAGTGAAGCAGCATGATAATTTTTCACATTATCCATGTAAATTTTATTGTTGGAGTTGGGAATCATGATCAAGGTCCTCGTTTTTTCCCATATATTTTTTCTAGATGAGTGGTATTATGTGAGTAATCAGGAGTAGGAACACTATAATTCTATCTAGTATTTATTAAATCTTAATAAATTTCCAATATTTCATTTGGTAACAAAAGTGGGGGTGATTGAGTGGATTCACTCATGAGGATCCTAAACATGAGAGGGGGGATAACAAGAATCCACCAGGAATAGAGTTTTTTTTGGAATTTATTAGGCATCCAGACCCTCTAGTTTTCAAATGGTATTGATCCAAAATCCTTAGTTTCCTTTATTTCCTTTGAGGTCTATTGGTTTTCATTCGTACTCTGGGGGAATAGAGCCAATGTTTTTGGTGTTTGTGGTTCATATCCTCACCAAAAATATTTATTGTGGTACCTCGAGATCAGTTTTATGGAAGTGGTAATGTTCAACCCAAACCACTGTAGGATCTACCATTTAGACTGTTCCAAAAATATGGGTAATTGGTTTATGGTTCATCGAGGGGAGAATAAGTAGTTAGAGGATGACCTCAGGATATTCATCCAGTTCAAGGACCCAAACTCAAGCATCATCATGGAGGTATTCTCCATTTGATAGATTTTCATTCTATGTGTTTTAATCTACGTGAATTTATTCATAAGTTCTATAGGGGATAAATATCTTCATTGGTGCAATAAATTTTTTACGACCCTTGTGTGGGAATTTACTGATTATAATTCATCACACTCTTTTAATGAACCCAGTAAATCTAATTATAGTAGAACATGTTTCGAGAGACTTTCCATTCCACTTGTTTTTAATTTTATAGTGGGTGTCTAGAACAACTTGTTTGATCTGTGCCGAGAATGTAGACTAATAATGGGGTGAAATCATCCTTATTGGGATAATTTCTTGTTGGTAAAGTTGAAAAATGATTATTTGATATGCATCAACTATTTGTGTTTTGTCAATTATATTGTTTAATGTTTCCAAAGGTGATTAATTTTCATAAATGTGGATTCCAAAAATATGGATTCTATTATAGAGGATAGTTTCTAGGTGCAAGTCATCATGTGGAGCCCCTTCATTATGTGATGGCTGAGTTATCGATGGAATCATTGGTTGTTGGGATACGTTAGGTCCATAATATCAATGGATATTTTATTATGTATGTCACAATGAGTGGCTAAATTACACCCTCGAAATGGTGTTCAGATAAGGATAGAATTTTATCTTGTTATTTCTAAAATAGCAATAGATCCTTATCAGAGTAAACCTTATGATACATTGTTGTAGAGTCATCATATTGATAATTTGATTCATAAGGGTTTTATATGGCCCTGTGTGTTACTTTGGGGTGCTTTAATGTTTTACTTCATGATGAGGATAGTAGTATGAATTCGTCTATAGACTACTGGATATGGAATCAGGGGATGATTAATAATTAATTTTGCCTTCCAAGTATAGGATATTTTTTTGACCAAATGATAGGGGTGCGTCTATTTTGTAAGATCGGAATACGGTAAGTATATCCCCAGTTGAAGGTTAATTAGAGTGATACACCAAATTATTCCATCATATTTTGGTATGTGACTTTCATATTTATACTCAATTAATTTAGTTTTATGAACATGTCAATCATGTTAATGGGGATTATAAACTCCCTCTTATAGGTGTTCCTAGACCGGATCATCATATAATTCATAGATGGTATGATGATCTACAAAAAATCAATTGAGGAGAATATCATTCACCGTAGATCTATAATTCATGTTACATGATACAACCATATTTATGGAATGTTTTACTAATGTATGTTTTGTACTTGTGAGGTGAATTTAATTGATATTGTATTTTAGATACTAGTGAATGGTGTGACGTTTGATTTTGTTTGTAACCCTCTCATATGGGTTTTATATATGTTTTGATAAAATAATGATTAGTGATCAATTATGCTTCTAGGAAGTTATATCCCCACCAACGTAGTGATAACACATGTGATTTCTAGTTGGTTGAATTTTTGTATTCACCTAACATTTGGTGTAATTACCTCATTGTTGATCCCTTTTTCATCTTCACAGATCAAAAGGGTTTGAGTTTTATCTGGTTTTATTGTTTAATAAACATTTATCAGTGGAAGTTCATGGAGTTTCTTCCATATTATGAATTTGAAATCTCTTACACCTTATGAAATTAACATGTTGTTCTTGTCAGGTTGAACTAGATGTTTGTGAAAGATAGTTTATAGTGTCTAGGGATGGTAGGTAAAAAACATATAAGTTGTGAAAATTTTACATATATTGAAGGGTGGATGATTATAGAGTCTGTTTGTTTCAAAAGATAACTTGTCCTTCTCTGATTTAGATATTGTAGGCATCTTAGTGGGGAGACTCATTGGTAGAGGTGATGCATGATTGTGTTGGATTTAGTGTTTCTATACCGAGATGGTCAAGGGATTGTTGGTAAAATGTCCCATTTTATGGGAGGTTGTTTTTTTAGTTATGTGTGAGGGGGTTCATCATAATTTTTTTAGCTCACTATTGATTGTACACCCAAAAAACTACAATATGTACTGTTGGTTTAAGATCTATATTCTGTTTCATATAACAAAATAGTGAGTGACAACATTTTTGGAGGGGTTTTTAATTTTTCTATAGGTAAAGAAAGATAATCATGTTATGTGTTTTTTAATTCATTCCCTCAATGACCTCGAGTGTACACAAGATGACATATCAATTGATTTAATCACAGAGTTACCCAACTTATAGAGAGGATCTTGAGAAATATGGGTGATCAAGGATTAGTTTGACAAAATTTTACCAAATAATGGAGATCAATGAGCTAGGTGATGTTGGTGTTTTTTCTAATGGGTATATGAATGATTTTGTGTATTTTCAAAGAGTTTAAACATCCATTTTATTGAATATGGACACACGATTTACCTCAAGAATCCAGAGGGAATTTATTCATTGTTTTTGCTTTTCATTACACCGCAACAATATGTTCCAATATCAGCAATATATAAATATTGTGAAGACTATCCAAATTATAAAGTATTTGTTACAGGAGTGAGTCTTCGACCTTAAAAGATCATGGGTATGAGGCATTCATTTGGGGAAGTTTTTATATAATAGTTTCTATCAATCATATATTAGAATGGATCTATTTGAGGATTTGTAAAGGTGATGATTTCCTTCTTTGTTTCTTATACAGAGGTTTTGGAGGCAGCATTTCTTCATCCTGATAAGGTGAAGATCACAATTTAGAGGTATCAACTTGTTTTTGGGTGGTTCAAAGTACTATGGGAAAAGAGGAAGTATTTTATTGATCTCATGATGAGGCCCTTGTAATTAGATTATAGAGACTACATGTTCATGATATTATCCCCTTCTAAATGGGATGGATAGGTATTTTGGGTGTGAAATCACTCCTCACGTTTATTTAGTCCCTTAGAGGAGTTTGGATGATTTGACCTATGGTTCCAAACCGTTATAAATGCTCTCCCCAGCATTCTATTTCTACAAAATAATTCAATGCAGCATCAAATTTTTACATATCGACACTTGTGGCTCGATTTACGGGATGTCTTCCATCGGTAGACACTTTCTACATATTTGTTTTTGAATCATGGGGTCTCCAAAACTAATATGTAGTGGGTATTCTCTATCAATGTCAATTTATGATTTGATTTACACCGGAGGATGATTTTTTCGTCACCTGGTCCAGTTTTCTAGGGGTGTTCAATGGGTGACGATTTTTCCTCATGCAATGGTTCTATGATCACAATTTGAATCATTACCAATATTCAGATGCAGTGTGGGTATGTTTTCTCAACATTCCCCTACCTTTTTAGAATACTTCCATTATTTATATGATCAGGAATTTTGTAGGAAGGTATATCTGTTCAGATAATCGCACAACATCGATATGTATTCCTATTTTTTCTCGCGTATGTGTTGAGTTTGACATATCTATAACTCCATTAGAGGATTTTGGTCAGAGAAGAACAATTATGGAAGCATAGAGTGGTTTTCGAATCATGGACAACATTCTTCTCGGGATGCAACAAACATGGGCATATGACCTCTGGGTGTCTTCGTGGGAACTGGGACCTACCAATAACAGTGCAGTTGGATACAGTTGTAGAACACCTGTTGTGGTATAATGGTGTTTTGGGTGAGAATGGGGATGAACTTGGGGAGATCCCAATGAAGCTAGATCTGGTCAGGTACCATGATACATTAGTTATGGAGACCATTTTCAGGGAGGTTGATAAGAAATGAACCCCCCTGATTTCTATAGTGGCAGTTAAGAATGTGATGCATAAAGAGGATGGACAGTGGGTTGAGGACATCCTCACCTGGTTGAAGCATGATTTGGGTATCATTGTAGTTGAATTGGGGAGTCCCTTAGTAATGGCCACAACGAACCCAACAACTACATCCAATTCTACTTAGGATGGTTAGTCGATATTGATAAGGAGTGAGGACCAAAGTCTTAGTGGATCTCAAATTAGAGGATGGGAAAACACTAATAAGAAGTAGTAGTTTATGAGCTGAGGTTATGAGAAATACACTAGATAAGAATTGATGTAGTGGAAGTCCTACTTTTCCACTGGAAAAATTCTACAATGAACAAGGTATGTTGTACAGATTGAGTGTCTTGATGTCTTTAGACCCAACCAACTATGCTGCCCATCTGATGGATTTGTCTAAAGAAAATAAATCTGGTCGGGAGAACATGGAAGGTAAGGAAGTGTCATTACGTATGCAGAAGCCCCTTAAAGTTGAATCAAAGATAAAGATATGGAACCACTTTGATGGCTTGGACTTTTAATAACCTTCCCTAAATGGGGTGGATGAATCATCAGGGGATGACTATTTTACTCTCCCATTAGTGGATAGTATGGACCGATGTCGAGGGAAAGGTCCTCACAACCCTTGTAGGAAGAAGGGGAAAAGGCATTAGATATTCAGGGAAATGTATAGTGGTTTAAGGGAAAATCCAAAGAGATGAAAGTATTACACCAACTTTCTAAACCCTGTGGAAACATGGTCATCCATGAATGGAAGTAACAAATAAAGCTTAGTCCAAGAGGAGGGAGAAAGTGATGAGTCAAATAGATACAAAAGAGACATATATGAAAAGAATGGGGAGTGCTTGAAACTAATCTTTCACTCCAATGATGATATGATTGAGCAACATATTTTAACCAATGTCACAAAAGATGGGCATAAGAGGTTTTATGAATGAATATTTCAAGTTGATGCAACAAATGAGACAGTAGTGTGGTTATAATAACAAGATAGAATTCTTTCCCAAGGCATCAATCAGACTAAAATCAACATAAATTATTTTATTTAGAAAATTGAATAGATGATTTCTCACCATGAAGAACTTATCATAGAAGTCTCAGTTATCCAGGTTAGTATGATGCACTGGAAAATTTATAGAGTAGCAGGTTCGAGCAATATTTGTCTTGTGTTTAAACCATTTGTGGGCTCTTTCAGCATGTAGTGTTAGCCTGTTTGTATTTTTTGGATTCCAATTTTTCCTAAAATGCTATTTTTTAATAAAATTAAATTTGGTTTTTTAATACTATATATAACTGATTTTATTTTTTAATTTTATATTTTTCTTATTATTGGATGATTGGATCTTGTTTTATGAGAATATATGTGTTCCCTTGTTTGTGATTTATAATGTGTGATAAATCCTTGAGATATCAAAAATTGGAGGGCCTGATCTCTAATTGAGATGCATTAATTGTGATGAGAATAATCACACGTAGGTTTCTTGGTGCCATCCATAGAAAATATTATCATGACATAGAGGATGTAATTTACCAATACATGTGTTCGGGAGAGTGTAGTTAATTCTTTGTATTTATTTTTCGTATGGGCTATGGGGAGGTTGATATGGTTCTATAATAGTTATAAGGATGGATTTTTTAGTGTTATGCATGTGTAAGATGAGGTGGTTTGTTTATTTGTGGTGATGAGGTTATGTGAGAAGTTTGTGGTTGTTTTTCTTGTTGTTTTTTATGGTGGTAGAATTTGAGATATTATGAGATCCTTCATATGTATCTCACGTGGTATTTGTTCATAGCACATTCTTTCTATTATTTGCATTGAGTTTTTAAGGATGGGAATTGTTCTAGAGGTATATGATATAATGTTTATTGGATTACTATGCCATTATTTTTCAAATTTTGGTGGTTGAAGGATATCTAGGGATGTTCTTGGTGTTTTTTCTAGAGGTTGAAGGTTCTGCAGAGTTGCTGTAGGAAATACACGACTTGTAATTTCTACAAGACGCAACAATATTTTCCATGTCATGTGAATTCCTATTTCATAACATATAATAAAACATTTTTTAAAATTAATTTATCATTTTTATTATCAGATGTAGTAAAACCCAATCAATTTCATTACATATTTTCATTAAACACCTTTTAAATGTCATGTCTGGTGCATCTTTAAAGGCTACATCGACTGGGTGATTCCTCAGACACTATATTATTCAAAAAATCACTCATTCTAGGATACCAATGGCTACCTCCATTATCATGTTGATATTCCTTTCGACGGTTATGGGTTCACGACTTTCAGTCTTCGATTTATGCGTAGTTTTCCTTTTTTTCTCATATATTTCATTATATTATTCATCATGGTTTATCTATAGTGGTGTTATTTAGTTTTTGTTTTTTTGGAAACTTTTTGATTATCATTTTTGTTTTGTGGGTTTATTTGTGGTTTATCATGTGTGGTTGTGGTTTATATAAATTTATATTTATCTAAACGATGTATAATGAGTTGCAAAAACCTATTTGAGGTAGGGATTCAATAATTTCTATTTATCGTGTATCATGTGCATAGGGTTTAAAAATAATATCATTGGATTATGGTTGTGATATCATAAATAAATATTATAAATTTGATAAATTAAAATTTAATTGGAAATTGTTTTTTTATTTGTATTCTTTTATTTAAATTGATATTTTCTATTATTGTTATTGCAGGGGATTGCTACCTCGATAAAAATAATCAACATTGGGGAATGTTTTTGGTTGAATGAAATATATTTTGGAAACTAATTCTAACATGAATGATGTAAAATATCTAAAAAACTTAAACTATATGACAAACTAATATTCTGATAATGAAATTATTTCCCTAGGATTAATGTACTATGTGATAAGGCCCCATAAATAAAATGTAATGTTATTAAACCCAATAAGAAAATATAGAAAAAGTGTTCCAATGTTTTTTTGATGTGTAGATGGTGCATGAAGGGATGATGGTTTTTTTGTCATTAATTTGGGGCAGAGAGGTGGTTGTTTTTCCATTATTTTGGGTTTGGGAGGGGTTTTGTTTTTCTGTGATTTTGGAGTGAATAGGAGGTGGTTACATTTTCTAGATGTATGGGTGTGATGGAATAATTAATTTTTTAATGATAGTTGAAATATCTCGGGTTGGTTGGGATAATGATTTGAAATTGATTATTGAAGAATTAAATGTTAATCTATGTATAAAACATGTTGTTGATAAATAATAAAAATAATGGGGCTGTTAAATGAAATTGGATGATAATTTGAATGTGACTTGCGGATTGAATCCTGTGGATATTTTCTAGTGGTGTGTGTTGTGGTCTTCTACATTTCGGTATGGCAGTGAATATGGTGATTTTGTGAGTTGATTATAGTTTGGATATGAACTTGTATGTTAGGTTTATGTGAAGATATATGAATATAATTCTATATTATTTTTAGTTTCTATAAGTACCCCACCCATGTCGAGAGGTTTGGGATGACACCAATATAATCACAAATGGGGTGTTTTTTTCCAAAATTTGGTGAGTATGATAGATGTGCGGGAGGCCTTTATTTAATGATATATATTCCAAATAAAGTATGTATTTTTGTGTATGTGACAAATAGTGATTTTTTAGTTAATTTTATTATGGTTGTAATATAAGAGTTGTATTCATGTAATACGTGATCGCTCTGGTATTTTCTAGAGTGAAGGAACATTTTTTGGGGTGGTGGCCAATGCGATTTCAAGATATATGTTATATAATTGTGCATGTGGGGTATATTCTAGTGGGGTCATCAATTTTAAGAGGACTGAAAAAAGTGTATTTCCAACATGTTTATGATACACTACTACAGTGGATATTGTAGGTGTTGTGATGTGATTTCAAATGATTCTATAGGTTTGAAGAGACATGAAAATGCATCTGAGGAACTATACTATGTGTATAATGGTGTGATGTGTTGTGATTGTTCATATTGTGTGGTGTAGTACTCAAAAATTATGGGATAACTAGTACGTAAGGCATTTGACTTTGAGAGTGGGAAACTAGTCCGAAAGTAGTCAAGGGTAACATATATTAATATGCTTATTATTATGTTATGTTACATGTATTCCATTATTTGGTGAGGGTGAATTGGTGAGGATGTGATATAAAGTTGAACTTTTTATGATTTTTTTACTTCTTCACATGGTTTCATTACTATGTTTCGTTCCCATGTCCATGATAGATTTTCGACTTCTTACTGAGTATACTTATATGCTCACCCTATGTTTATATAATTGTTTCC
This sequence comes from Viscum album, assembly GCA_963277665.1. Classification (NCBI taxonomy): domain Eukaryota; kingdom Viridiplantae; phylum Streptophyta; class Magnoliopsida; order Santalales; family Viscaceae; genus Viscum; species Viscum album. Next base: position 640,989,123 of record OY728157.1, read on the forward strand.
AGGATTCCTTGAGAATTTCATGGATCATTATGATGTTTAGTATCTCCGAGAATTGGATAGATACCGTGTCACTTCATTAATATTTCTTTTTTGTATTTACTTTCATAGTCATTTATCTATATTATCTATATTTATACATGAATATAATATGGTGTCTTGTTTCTTTTTATATTATATCATGGTGTTTTTTTGTGGATGATTCATCCTATCTCTCAACACTACATTACTATATATGGTTATTCCACCCATATAATGATATTTGTTTACCCTCGGTACTAGTCTCTATCTCGAGGAAAACTGGAGGTAGGAATCAGTATTCACTATAACTCGCCTTTAATGTCGTATATATAGAGTGAGTGGGACCTAACACATCATAGTGTGGGTGTTTCAACCCATTCTAATATCTATCCTCTGGTCAAATATTTTTCATAATGAATCCTATAAATCTTTTTTTTACAATACTGTGTATTTTTTTGACATTTTAGTAATTGATTTCCTCAATCTACCTAGGGAGCATATCAATTATCGAGGTAAGGAAACCAAATATCATGAATCATATTATCGAAGCATTATATATAGTCAAACATGTCATTATTAACATTAAATTGAAACTACATATCATATATGGGTTTTAATAAAATAAAATGATGTATTTTTTTCACAAATGGATATGATGAATCTCAACACTAACAACATTATATTTTTTACAAACATCCTGATTTATTTCAAAAAAAAGTATAATTGGTTTCCCCTATATTGTGTTGAAATAAATTAAATTGATCCCATTATTGATTATTTTTCCATATCAACCTATCCATTGAAAATATGTCATTTCTAATTAATGTAATTACCAAATAAAATACTGGGGAACATATAAAATGGGTCAATATGATGATGTGTTCACTAAGAGTTTTACCATAATTATTTGTTACAAGGAAGCCAATATTTCAGTGTTATTTAATTTAATATCATGATCTAGTGATTATAATGATAATGAAAATGTATCCCCAAGAACACATTTATTAAACCATTTACAATCATTATTAAGATAAATACGTCCAAATAGTTAATTTTTAGTCAGGATATAGCCTGTTATGTTTATGGTGGGATTATATAGAAACAATTATATTATGTTTTTTATTTGTGAAACATCTATTAATATTGATATCTTTTATTAATAAATCCCACCATATCATAATATTTTATTTAATGAATATTCCATTTAGTGATTACCTCATTATGCTTTTAGTAATAATAAAAAATTATAATTGAATATATTTTAAAATAAAATGAGAACAATAAAAACATTTTAAATTTATCATAAGGAAACTAAAAAATGAATATAATACTATAGAAATTGCAAGTAATAATTTTGGTCTAAAAAATATAATTTCATCTATGTAATTATATGTTAGAATGTATCTACATATCCTCTAAATATATTTGGTTATTAATAAAATTTGTATATGATCCTCAATAAAATATATTTCTATCTTTCAATGTTATTTTGAAATTATCCATAAAATGTGAGAGATTCCACAAGATTTGAACATCCACAATCCCTATTATTTAAAAAGGAAAAATTATATATTAAGATAGAAAAATATAATGGTGATATCAAGTGTTTTAAAATGATGTTTATTACGGAACCTATACTCAAAGAATGGATTAGGTTTCATCCTTTTACAGAATTATATGGTGGAAGATTGTATCACACTGAGATTATGAAATATGATCATATTAGATAGAATTTATGAATAATGTTCAATAATTTAGGGGACTATAACAACCTAATACATTAGGAAATATGTCAATATTTTCAATATATTTGATAACATGTGATTCACACAACACCAAGATAAATGAAATGTGATACACTATTAAAATGTTATCATTTAACCATCAACATTATCACGTAGTTGATACGATAGTGGGAATGCATTGAAATATATTTTTTATGAAATAATTTGGTTTACACATGTATAAATTAAATTAAATTGATATCTGTTTTTAGAATTAAATTTAGAAATAATATAGTGTAAAATAATTTTTTCTAAAGAAATATATTTTCAAAGATATTTATATAGTAACTTATTATACTCTTATGATGATTTTATATCTACTATGAAAAAACATTACTTCATAATTTTAACATTATATTATAACATAGAATATGATATGTATCTTATCGTATTTTTTTAATTTTTAATAGTTTTTCCATTTATTGAAATGCAATGATAATAATAAAAAAATTCCCCCAAACATTATTTTCATTTAAATAATTTAAAAAAAATATTATTTTAAATTGTTTCTGTGTGAAATTAGATAAATACTATATCTAGTATTCCTACTTTGGTAATTTGAATAAATTTTAAGGTTTTATATTGATAAAATAGTTGTGTATACTTTTACATTTTCATATTTAAAAACCAACATTATAGTCTTGTGTGTGGGATTAAATTTCAATTCCATATTAACACTTATATGAATGGAATTTGAAAAAAAAAGATTTAAATATGAGTATAAAGAATAATTTTTATTATCTAAAATTGTAAAATTAATTCTTGACAATAACTATTTTTAAAAAATTAAAAATATATTTTCTACGATAAAGTTAAAACCGGATTTGGGGGGGGGGGGGGGTTAAAAATAAAAATATAATGGTTAAAATGTCTCAAAAAACATTTTTGAATTATATTGAATGGAAATATTTATTCATTATTAGGTAAAATTCTCCAAATTAATCCTTTTTTTAACATTTTATTCTCATAAATACAAAGGAAAAAAATTCATTATAGAAATTAAAATCATTCATTTAAAATTACCTATAAAGGGTCACCCATCCTTTATATTTATCCCCATAAACCCATTTCGTTTAATCCACTACCTATTAAAATATCTTTACATAATTTATCTTCTCATCATATAATCTTTATGATGTGCATAAATCCAACATATGAGGTCTTTTATGTTAACATAACGATGTTCCTCAATAAATATTTAGCATTCTTATATTAGAATATTTATTTTATTTCATTTTTTTTATTTTTTAAATATTATTAAATTATTATGAAATAATAAAATTATTATATTATATATAATTATTTTTAATGTTAATTTAATGACCTAAAACCATCCCCACATCCATTAAATGGGTCAGAAAATCATTATTACTATTTATGTTGGACTACCGCCTCGTGAACCATAGTCATTCACTTTTTCCTTTATCACCTCTATTAGTTTTTTATGAGGATGTATATAATTTATTTATATTAAAGTTTTAACATAATTAAATATATGGCATTATTATATGAAATATACTTTTTTTAATTTTCTTTCCATATGTGATATAATTATGTTGGTCTTCTGTTCTTTATACTACAGCTACATGAATAGATGTGATTATTATCTAAATAATATTTAAAATGGAAATTAATAAGGATATTAAAATAAATATATTTTATATAATTGAAATATTCTTTATTTTCATGACATATTTATATTTATGAAAGTATTTTATATCATTTTCTTTCTTATAATGAAAATTGATCTCACATTTTGTGTATTTGTGGACTTCCAAATTCATGAAATGATGTGAATCTATTTTCATCACCACATAACATGGAAGATATATATAATTATATTTAATGAAAAATATGTTATATATTATATTATTAAATTTAATTAATGATAAATTATAACATTCATTCATTTAATAACAATCATTGAAAAATGTAAATTTTACTCATTCGTACAAATGACCTACTGTCTCCAAGATTATAGAATAGTTCTTTTTTCTTGAAAATTATTAATATTTTTATTTAATTGTAAAATTGTTATTGTAATATGATATATTATTAATTATTATTATTCTTTATAATTTAAAATAATGACATTTTTTTTAAAATTCAACCTTCAAATTTTATTTATGATACAAATTCCATTTTTTGATGGAACATCCAACAAAATGTCAATTGAATAAAATATAATATATATATAAGGCTATTAAGAGAAAGAGAAGGAATAATAAATAAAATAAATTCTCTAATAAAGGTAACAAAATGAATTTATTTTATTCTAGACTAAAAATGAATGTATGTGATGAGTCATGTTCAATGTAATGATTTCTCTTCTCACTTATACATTCATGATACATACACTCTAATCAACACTCAATTCTTGTCAATGGTGAATATGATTCCATTAATTCATGTTATAAAATTAATTCATTTTACTTATTTATATTTAATTTTTGTTTAATGTTATTTTTCTCATAGGGATTATAATTAAAAAGCTACTAATATTTTAAGGGATTATTTAAAAATCACAAAATTATTTAGGATTTTTTTTGTATGTATCCACTTGGAAAATTATTTAATATTAATATTAAAAAGATATTCTGTTTTCATCACCTATTTTAATTAATGATCTTTCTAATATCACCAAACCTTTTTTTACACACATTGGTATATAAAATGCCTGAAAAAATATTTTTAAAAAATATTTTCTCCCTCTCTTCAATCAGAATTTTTTTTTATCAAAACACATGTCTTCAAAATTTTATATTAAAAAAATGTTAAACATTTATAATAAATTTATTAATAAAAATTTTAATTTTTTTTAATATATATATTTTATTACGTAATGTTCGTGTCTTTTTGAAATCAATTCAAATTTTGATTTTATCAAAAATTCCAAAAAAATAAAATTGTGTTATCTTATGAAACAATAATGGAATTTTCCATCATCTTGAGAAATCGATCATCAAAATATTATTTAACATAATTTGAATGTATTTTTGAAATAAAAGTTATTTAATTTTATTTTTTTGATCTTGTAGGTTTATTAAATTAAATTGGAAAATATTTTTCCTTTAAACTTTTTATAATGTTATTTATTTTATATTTCAGTATCCCATTATTGAACATAGAATTTACTAGGGATATTTTTTATTGATATTAGAATTATTCATAATTATGATGTTTTGTGAATAGTTTTGGAAAGATCTAAAATATTTCTACCATTCACCATATTACTCTAGATGGATTATGATAATGTTAATTTATAGGGGAATGTATAATCATTTTATGTGATATTTTTTAATTATAAATATTTATGTTGATTATGATTCATAATTTTAATATGTGAAATGCATTAAACATTTTAGGTGCAGAGTGGTTCCCACAATATTCCCTCAATTCATCACTGGGTCTCCCGAGAAAATATATAATGGATTTTAGTGGATTTATTTCCAATTTATATAAATGTCTTGGAATAAGACCTTGATTATATTAGATGTATATGTGAATGTCCATGACAGTCTATTTTATATATTTATAATTATTAATTCCGCTATTTTTAATTATTTTATTGATATTCAATTTGATTATATGATTATTTATAATATCCTTGTTTATGATTCAGGATCATGCGATTAATTTTATGCCATTATTTATCATCATTTATTAATTTTATATTGTTCTCACATTATTGAATGATTGTAAAATGTTACTGTTATTTATAATAGAATATTATTTATTCCCTATTGATTGATAGCTTCTTCTATACGCATGATCCATTTTATCATCTGGTATCACCTATTTCTTGTGTTTTCATTTCCTTGGGATAAAAGGATGTGTTTTATAAATGACATTATCGAATTCAAGAAGGGAAATAATAGGTTTTTAAATGATAATTATTTATTATTTCATGGTTTTAAAATATAATTTTAATTTCTATTTTCTATATTGTATACATATACTGGTAAACTATTATCTCAATTAATCTGTTATTTACAGTATCTTTTGCTAATGTAATAAAAAACCACCACCATTAGGTTACTTGGATCGGTGGCACTACATTTGGTATCAAATGATGTTTAGTATAATCCATTGGAGAAAGATTTAGGAAATTATAGATTATAAAATATAAAACTAATATACTATTTTTTTTGAAATGTATATAATAACATCAAAATGTTTTTGATAATGTTTTTTTGGTTTTCTTAGGAAATATATCCCTATCTAGACAGTAGAATTGTGTTTGTTAATAGAAAATATTTACCAAGGGGTACAACTCCAGAATGGGCGCGTTGGTCTTGACTCCCTCATCACTTAGGGCACAAAAATAGCCCTTACTAAATAAATTGTTTTACAATCATAGGAGATATTAATAGAATAAATCACATTTTCATTGCAACCAATTATGATGGTTCAGAACAAAATGGTATCCTGATAGAAACCATTACTGCGATTATGAAATGATATATGCTAAATTTTTATAATTTATATTTATTATTACACTATTATTGGTTTTATACATATTATTCATTGTGATATGACCTATTCTGGTGTATTCAACCTTTTATAAATGGTTCCTAGTGGAATTAATGAGAAATTCATCAATGAGTGTAATGAAATGAGTAAGAATTGTCGTTTTGTTTTATTTATTAATCTAATACTTCAATGCTAAATAGTCACCAAAAAAGTCTCAAAATATGAGGACATTGGGTCATCTAATAAAAAGATAGGTAAATAATTATCTAATTAATATTTCATTGAATGGAATATATATATTAAGATGATTAAATTGTACTATATATATATATATAAAGGATATAAGGGAATGAAATATTTCCCCACATGTGACAATTGTGGTATAAAACGACATAGAAAATTCTTAAAGCCTGTGGTATATTTTGAAACGTGGGGAGAAAAAGGAAAACATTATACTGATTCAATGGTAAAAATGGGGATTTCAAATGTTCAATGCATAATTAATAGATATATGGGGAACTGTGGAAATGAATTTCCAAAACAGAGGGTAAATATACCTCAATAAATTACAATAGATCAAGGTAATGCTTATATAATTACAAGAGATGAAGTGGAATTATTAAAAACATGTTTTTTTGGTTCATTAATTAGGTTATTTTAGTATTTGATCAATGATATTTATGTTATTGGAATTATGAAATTTATAATAATTCTAATGATATACCTTTCCATTAAGTATTATAATGAATGTGTTGAATGGTATAGCTGACTTCAAAATAAAAATAAATAAAATTTGATCACCTTTTAAAAATACCTGAATTATGGAGTGATAACCCTTAATATGTATCTGATTTTTATATAATGATGATGAGGTAAATAGAATATTAACAAGGATAAATTAAAGAATATAGTATAAACTCCCTTGTAACTTATTATTGATTTTTTTGAAAACATAGTTTAATAATAATTGATAGAGTTACTAATTATTTCTATTTTATTTTTTGAATATTACAAATAATATGTGCTTCATATTTGTTATAAATAATAATTCACATTTTTATAAGGTTTTATGGTAATTCAATTTTCTACAATGACTCAACAGAATTCAGGAATATGGAATTAAAATGGTTGGTATATGACGATTAAGATCTAATTTATGTTGTTTGGGGGATTAATTGTATGATCATATGGGATATTTACATGACTTTATTCTAATTTTTGGCATCATACACTTTTATAAGGTTAAAAATGATTTCCATTTATGATAATGTTTATATTGAAAATTGGATTAGGTTTTTGGGATAAATAGTTTACATAATCATTTTTTGTTTTATTCATATTGGAAAAAGGTTCTATCAATTTTTTAATAATAGTAAATATATATCAAACTAATGAATTATCATTCTATTATGGATATTATAATGAATTATTGATTCATGGATTAAAAAAACCATCTTTACTTCAAAGAGAAATAGAGAAATTGGAAATTATTCATGGAAGAACCAAGAGGGTAATATTGTGATTATGAAATATAATGAAATCAAGTATGTGTATGTTCTCATAAAAATTACACATCTTTTGTGAAAGAATCATGAAATAAAGTTTTATTATATTACCATCGTTTATGATGATATAAATTAAATTTTCAAATTTATATGGTAAATTGTTTTCATTAAATTCAAATTTATATATCCCTTATTCCCATTATTTTTATTCATTAATACCCATGTTTTATTAAAATGATTCTAACCAATTCAAAAGGATTTATTACTGAAACTTCTTCCAATTATTACTTATTTTATTATTTTAAATGAATCTTCATATATTTTTAATAAAAATTCATGCTTGGATTTCACCTAAAATATCAATGGAATCATTGTTTTGCCATTTATGACATGAATGTATGTTTTTAAATTCATTAATAATCAATTTTTTAAATAATATTTGAAATTTTTTAATATGTAATTCTCGAATAAAATTATTTTAGACAAAATTTTGGGACATTCAGTATAATAATAAAAATTAAATGTAAAATTGGTATAATCTTCAAAAATGAATTTAATGATCTTTCTGTAGTATGTATTCTTATTAATGAAATGTAACCATTATCGGAAATATGACCAACTAGAGATATTTTTTATTGATATATTTCCATCTTCAATTATAAATGATAATAAACTCAACTTTTTATTAAATTTCAATTACTTTTTTGGCATCAAACATTAATTATTTCAATACATATGTTTATTATTTCTTAAAAAGTTATTTTATTACATGTTTAACCCAATAAAATATTCTATGGTATATTTTCATAGATAAGAACTATGTCAGTATGGGATTATGAGGCCCATGATGGCTCTATATTGATGGAATTAAAATATTGATTTTTTATTCACACCTGTGCATTTTTTCTAATTAAATTTCATATCTCCATGAATATGAATCTTATGATAACCCAAATACAATGGTTGCGTCTAGGATGAGGGGCTCTCCCTATGTGGGACATAATATTTGTTTGTGATGTTCATTTGAAAAAAACAAATCTGAGAATAAATTATTGAATATTTTATTTTATATATATATATTTAAAAATAATGGAATATCACCAAAATTGTACTACCCATTTAACTTATTATACAATCATTAGGATAAGAATACAGGTTTCACCACTGACGCAACATATGTTTTGGGACATCGAGTGTTTGGTATCACTGTAATAATGAGTAATAAATGTTGACATAAAACTATATTTTTTGCATGAAAACATAAAATAATAATTATTATCATATTATTATTATTTTGATTGAAAAAGTTAAAAATTGAAATATACAAGTTCTATTAAAAATTATGTTATTGTGAAAATATTTGATGAATGAATATTTTAGTAGTGAATAATTTAATAATTAGGATATTATTATTTATTCAATTAAATGAGATCATTTGTGATTAATAAAAAACATTTCCTACTATTAAGTTCTAATTGATGTAATTTTGGTACATCTAATTTTTGTAATAATTTGATCCATTAAATAACCATAAAAATATTTGTTGGTGTTATTACTATAATATATAAAAAATAATATGTAGTTTATATAGTTATTCTATATATATATGGAATAAATATATAATATTATATATACATTTTAGGGTGTATATAGTTATATATATATTTGTGTATATATATAACATGATATATATATATATGTGTGTTAAATATGTATATAAATATATATTCATGTGTCTATGTATATATAAGTAAAAAAATGTTTATATATATAATGTGAACGTATATGTGGATTAAATACAGTTGTCTGTGTTTGTGTGTTTCTGCGGAAGTATATATTATTGTTGTTCTATATATGTGGATATACAAATATATGGATCAATTTTAAAATAAATTTCTACTTAAGTATTACTTTTATTTTTGTGGTCAAAAATTAAAATAATACTATAGTTAATCAAATGGAAAATGGTGTTCTTGGAGTGATTTTTCATCATGTGTTTCATAGAGGATAATAAAAATTCATAAAATATGAATAATTTAAAAAATAAATGTTTAAAATAAATTTGTTGGATATTTTTTGGGGGAGGATAGCAGGTCATAGGAGATTTATCATCTCCAACTCATGTCACATCTCTCCATTGCCCCACTATCAATTATTTTATTATATTTTAGTTTGATATTATACTCAATCATGTATTCTCGTTGACTTCTATCATTTTCGTCATATTGACATTTTTTCAGGGTAATTGCCTTAATCTCGATGACATGATTTTTAAACATAATAATGATTCTCATGATAATGAATAATCTATGGTGAAATTAAATTTTCATGAAATCCCATTTATAAAATCATCATTGAACATAATATTGGAAGATCTTAATAATAGATCATATTATATCTGAGTTTCTATCATGATTATTAGACAGAATGTGTAGCCTATTGTTGGAATTTTTTTAGAAGTACTGATGTTTGTTTAATTGTTTTATTAAATATAATTTACATGACTCTTTAGCATCTGTGTGTTTCCTGTGAGACTGACTATTGAGGATTGATCACATATTGTGTGCATGTTTCTATAGACCATGACATGTGAATGTGTTTATACAATATATATTGTGATGATTATTTGTATTTCTAAACATGACATTATATTTATATATAATTTTTATTATATAATGTATATGATGTTTATTTTCTACTATAATTGTGCTTGTAGGTTTAGTCCTTTTTGTCAAAATGTGAGATATGAAAAATGAATCACAATATGAGATATTGGATGCATGTTTGAGTTCTTCCCTAATGGGATGGTCTATACATTCATTGTACAATTCATAGAGTATTCCATTCTAAGGTATGTTTCTCATGCTTGGGGATTTCAATTCATAAGGGATATGCTATATATGGGTTAGAATTTATGATTTGGAACATGTTAGTACTATCTGATCAAGACAGATGTTGCAGACATTGATCAGCATGTACTTGGACTATGTATAATGGAGGATTTTTTTTACATGTGTGGGGAAATACACATGAGGATGATGTGTATGGATGGTTACTGATTATCCATATAATTTTTTTCCAAAAAATATATGTCTAATCTAGTATGGTTCCAATGATTGTAGAGTTGGTCCCTAATGACCAGACATATGATTTGAACTTTTTTCATAAAAAATTGTTGTATTTTTATCCTATTTATGTTCAAGGGATACACTATTATTTTTCATGAACTGGTGTCATGGGATCATTATAGTGTCTTATTGAGTCTTGTAATGAGTCCCTACCTGAGCATTTCATTGTGATTATTGATAGAATTCGTAGGGATCCAGTGAAGTAAAAGGTTCCAATAGTGGATGGTTGATTATGTATAGGAGGATGATTCTATTGTTACTGGATAGAGTCCGAGTAACACCTCTTATAAACTTTGTTATTATACTAACATACCCCACTACCTCTATCCATGCACAATCCAGTTATTATATCATGTATTCCATCATTTTGTTTATTCATGTATTATTTTAAATATTTATATTATTTATATAATTATATTTTTAAATATCTATCTAATGAAATTAATAATGGGTTATTATCACCCCAATGTTCCACTGAAACCTTATTTATATTCAAAATCAACTGCTATACGAGGAGGAGTCCCTGATGTAACGACAAATTTCATCTAAGCCCTTGTAGTTCTGTTTGGGATGTAATAAAATGTTATAAATGGAAAAGGATTCACTAAAATTTATTTTTTTTCTTTCTATGATTTGGGATAGGATATACCAGAGTCAAGATAGTGGGGACTCTATAAGGGGAAATATGGTAGTGTTAGATCTTCTATGAATAATAGACCTTTGAGTTTCTATAAAAGAAAATTTCTTCAATTAACCTTAATTAAATTTCACATTGGGTTTTCACATGATATGTATAAGCTGATGTATCAGATATTCTTAGAATTCATGTATCATGTTAGGCATATAGGTTAACATTCCAAATATACGTTTTTCATTAATTACATAGAACACAAATATTTCATTACGTATTTATATTTTTCTATTTCCTTGGTATATTAAATATAGAATTTATGTATATGAGAATGATGTATTTTATGCGTGAGTGTATATATGTGGCTATTAATATTTTTATACTGATGTAAATATGTACTTTTTACTTGAATAAGTAGTGATTGTTTTATATTTTCCATACAATTAAATTTAAGGAAAATAGATTATGCATATTGTAAACACCTACAGTGGAATAAAAAAATTTATTAAAAAATATAATAATGATAAATTTATTAATTCTAAAATGAAAAATATTATACTAGGGGTTTGTAGTTTTTTCATCATAAGATCTCCTCAAGGATTAGATGAATAATGATAGTAATTGTAAAATCATCAATATTATTATGGTTGGTTTATGATTATGTGTATTGATTAGGAGAATTTATTAAAAAAATCATTATAGTTTTTCAATATGAATACTTATATTGATAAATATTTAATCCATTAATATATTGAATGAATTATACTTTTTTTAAAAGGTGGGGAATTTAATATCCTATATATGCATAGATTGGTTTCAAGAAACAAAATAGATTTGGTTTTACTAAGGCCTGACCTATTTATATAAATTTCAATGCTTATGGCATAGATGGTGTTGGATATATTGGAACATTGATATAATGATTTCTTTTAGTTTCCTGAAATTAAACAATCCGTAATTATTAATTAATATTTTAATAATATATCTTATTATAAGATTATTTATAATATTTATGGTAATCTTTCATTACGAAGTGATTATTTATAAAATGCATTATTTGATCATCATTTATTCCTTCCTTGTCAATCTAATGTTATTGATGAAATTGAATGTGGTAAAATTATTCATAGTAACATATTGATTAAACCTTATTTATTCAAATATTCCACTTTTACATACCCTTACTATGAATTTTACATCACCCATTTATTTTTTTCATTTTCCCGAGGTATGAGGAAGTGTTTTATGATTGATCTACACAGATACACTAATTGTAAGAAAAGAAATATCAAATAAAATTATTTTATTGATTTGTGTTTTAATATATATTTTTAATGTAATGTATATATATAATTTTTAAATAAAAATAAAGTATTTGGTATATTGGGATGTCATTCCTTGTATCATATGAAATTTAATAATGAAACCACCTTTTTTAGGATACTGGATTTTCAGTGTTACATAGGATATACATAAAATATTTAAATTATTTAACAAAATAATTAATCTATGTAAATTTTGATATTCTAATGGTAATAATATAATTAAATATTTTTAGTTGTTATCTCTATGATGGGATTTGTGGAATTTATATTCATCTTAAAATCTTAAGAAATAACACACACGCACACACGCACCCACGCATACACAAACATGAACAATGGGATATATATATATATATTGTATTGTTTTTAAATGTTTCATATTTCTAAGTTGATGTTCATCATGGATTATCATCTCTTAATAAATTATTCCATTATGAATGATAATATGGTTTATGATACCTTTATCAAAATGGATCATGAGATAGTAACCATGATGGTGAATTATATATGCTATTCACATAGTTATATTCATTTACATAACATTATAATCATAAAAACAAATGATGAATATAAACCTTGTAGAAATTGGTTTTAATAAATCCTTCCATGACATGACTAGAGTGTCAAAGAAATGTAATAAATTTCTATTACATTATTCAATATTTATTTTTTAGATTCTCAATGATTATGTATTATGATTTGAAAAATAATAATCGAAAAATAGATGCAATTAATGGATGATTAATTGGATTATTCAAATTAATCATTATTATATATCCATAGAAGAATCATAATGGTGTATATGGATAGAAAGTAATATTATTGTTCTATTAATGTGAGTGAAGAAATTTTATTTTATATATCATGATATTTATCATGTGAAAATGAAAATGTTAACTACATATATTCTATGGAAATCATAAAAAATTCCATCCAATAAATGGAAAAGAGAGAACAATAAAAAATTCAAAGGCTATCAAAAAACCATTAAAATAATAAATTTCATGGAGGTTGTGATTTATTCAAATATAGGTTTATCTAATGTCATATTTATAAATGTGTATTCCTCATTCAATCACCATTCAATGTTATAAATAAATGTCGTTTTAAGGATGCATAATGTGTGAATTTATATTGTGGGTAATGTAGAATTGAGGTAGATCATGTGGTTTTGTTAGATTAATCAATATATATTGGTTAATGATATATTTATTAGAAACATTTGTCATTATAAAACTAACTTACATTCTTGAATGACCATTCCATATTTGGAATATTTTTCTATATTTTTCTCTACAATTATCAATGTTGTATGGGATCAAAACCTTAAATTTTTTTGAGTAATCATATAATAATATATTCCATTATAGAATTCATTAGATAAAATATTTTGTTATAAAATAATAAATATTTTGAACACCAACATGTAGAGATAAACATAAATACATAATGTCATTGGGATAAGATAATTATCAGGAAATGAAAAATATTATTCATTCTATTTAGCTTTTTTTAACATTTTGAAATGTCATTAAAAGTGATGAGATATTATTCCTTGAATTTTTTATTTTATTATAGTTATAGAAAAGGATTCCATATGAATGTCTCTTTTTATGATGGCACCATACTCAGAAATAAGTGAATTTGAGCAGTAGTTAAACAATTTTCGGGAATGTAACTTTATATACGCTTTCCTACTGGTATACACCTCTTGACCTAGACATTATTCAAACACTATGACATGTATGAATATTTATTATCCACGAATTTAATAATTTTAAATTATAATTATAAAAATTTATTCATTCAAATATATATAAATATTCATTATTTTGGTTGAAATTGTATTTTCATATATTATATTATATTATTTGAAATAAGAATATCAATTATCAAAAATATTTATTTCAACAAAAATAAAAAAATATTATTAATTAGATTCTTTTAAATATTGTGGGGATAAATTTTTAATTTTTATGAAAAATATATATTATTAATGAATAGTGAAAAATTTATTTCTTATAAAAAATTAATCATTATTACATAATCCTAATTTAAACATGGGTCGAAAAAATTTCATTAATTTGAAAAAAAACCTAAATTTAATATAATATGTTAAATAAATAAATTTTAAAAAATATTTGGAATTATAAATATTTATTTCAAAAAATAAAATCCAAAAGTATATTTTATTTACTAAAAAAAATTATTTTAAATCATTTATGTGATAAAATTAAAACATTACATTTTTAGATAGTGTGAAAATGCTAATGAAATATCAATTATTATAAAAATAATAATTTAATAAATTTTAAAAAAATAATATTCACATTATTTGATTCAATAATGATATAATAAACAAATTATTATAAAATAACCCTCACCCAATTTAATTTAAACTCATTTCCATCACCTCATTATCATTTAAACAAAAACACCCTTCCAATTCATAAATAGAATCCTTTTTCACTCTCCATGGTTACTTGTAATGGTCCATATGTCCTCTATATAACTAAAAAAACCCCTGGCTAAGGTTATAAACATATTAAAATGGAGGTTCCTCAATGAAAATTTTATGTGTGTCCAAAAACCACATTATATTCATATATATGATTAATTTCCCTTGAATATATTTTACATTAGAAGTTATTTTTATTCCAAGAATCTATTAAAATTCTATTATATTTATATTATTTTGAAATAATTATTCATAGAGGCCTTTGTCATTCTATGTATTAAATTTTGATAAATATTTTTAGTTTCTGTTATGTAGTTCTCCTTAGGGGTAATATAGTCTTTATACCCCGTGAATATAGAGTCGGATATTTTTTGTCACCACAATGTTTTCCCAATGATATGGTATTTACCCTAGGATATTATTATTCATTAATTTCTTGTTTATTGATTTCTGGTAAAATTTATAATTTATAATTAATTATATATTATGTTATTCATTCTATTTCGGGTGAATGTGTCTTCTTAAAGTAGTGTTTGATTGATATTTTTCCATATTGATTGATTCTGAAACATACAGTTATTCTTAAGCAATGTATAAACTTCATTCACATTTTGGGAGTTGATGGAGGTATAAAAAATTGTAATTAGTTAACGAAGTAATGAATGAATGAGTTAATTTAATTAAATGATACAAACCAACACCCATTTGGGATTTCCACGCATGGTCAGGGGGTGGGAACCTCCAAAAATTTGATGACCAAATCATGTTGGGAGAATTTGACGAAAATCTCAATAATCATCATGGGAATAGATTGGTATCAAAATGAGGTTTTTCAACTTCTCATAGAATATTTAGACCCACAATATCAGGGCATAAGAAATGTTATAAGCTGTTTATTTAGTTTTATTCCTCAATCCTCTTAGGTATGTTTTATTATGTTCGAATGAATTTTTAGAAATAATAATAACCTAATGGGTTGAAGTTGGAAATATCTTTGGGAAACAAGTGGTTTCATGTGGTTTGTATGGGTAACTCATTTAGAAACCCAGACTATATACCATGTTATTTGAATAACACATGTTGTGTGTTCTCTTGGTTTGGGGGAGTTTAGAATCATAAGACTTCATGGATTATAATAGAGAGTACATGCCTTGTAGTTTCACTCTTCTTGTGGATTAGTAAAAGAAAAAATGACCCTTGTAAGGGGGTTATGTTCATTTGGGTACACTACTTGGCCCCATGTGGGTGTCACTCTCTGTGTGAGTAAATGACTATATAGGGAAACATGGGTAGGTCAAGTGAGGAAAATGGGTACATACCCCGTGTAAATTACACATTTCCTACATGACATACACAATGTGTACATGGGATTTAAATGCAAATTTTAGATGTATCACACACCCATGTGGGGAAATAAGAGTCTATATAGTTTTATCAAGCATACATAATATGTACTGCTCTTTTGATAACTTTGAAAGGGTTTTTGGTTTTTTGTTCCATAGAAACAGAACTCATCTTATGAGTAGTCCATTATTTTTTTATGTATATCATGACTGAAATATCCTTTAATGGTTTAGAAGTTGTCTGGAAGCTTTTTTGGATCATGATTTTTTATTTAGAGGATTTTATTGATAATGGGATTCAAAATGCATCAGTCGGTTTGGTTGTAAACCATGATTCATGGGTGAATACTGTGAGCATGGTTATTAGCATGGATGGACTATGCTATATTGTGATGTTGGATATTCCTTGCAATGATTCGGGAATGTGAGAATGAGTTTAATCTCTAGGATTATATTGGTTTTCATAGAATTTGTATAACTTTTCATTTGGATATATAAGTATATGATTAGATCATATGATCAATGATATATGTTTATAAAATTTATGGGCATGATTGATATCATAATATTGTTGTTGTGGCTAGTTTCCATTATTTTTATGAAATGATTCTAAGGGACTCCAGAGGATGCCAATTTTAGATAGTTTCTTGTTAAGTGGTCATTGGTTGTTGTGATTTCATTTTGAGGATTCCCACATTTAATGTGTTTTCTATTGGATACCTTCTTGGAATGTTGATTAATGTGGATCTGTTGGATGACCTAAAAATATTTTTTAATGTCTCAATGATAAAGATAACCCGAGAGGTTGGTTGTTCCCATGGATTGGTAGATATTTATTCATCCTATGTGATATTTTTAAGGGTTGAGAGAGATTTCTGTTTTTTTTATGGGTTTAGAGGGCCATGTGCATACACTATTGATATAACAACCCTGAGAGTGCCAATTTTTTCTTATGTAGTTTGGTTGTGGGTGTTCCCTTTGGACCATTGTAGATATATGACCAGATAGGGATGAGACATAATTGGTGAGTTTGGTATATAGCCATTCCTTGTTATATTTTAATTTTGCGGTTAATCCATAGACCATGCATATGGGTATGTTTTGATACGGATGGGTTTCCACATTTTAGAACATAGTTTAATTGAAAATTTTTTAATAGTTGGTAGATATGGATTGAAAATCAACATGTATGGTTCCTAATATCCATAATTGATATTGATTGATTGAGCTTCTATATAGGCATCGATAGATTGTTTATTATTTGTGTGTAATAATAAGGATTCAATTAAGATTTTATATATTGCTGTGTATAATTAATATAATCTCCCATTTATGTGGTTTTGTTCTAGAACTAGGTTCTGAGAACTATATATATACAACATAAATAGTTTCATAATGAATCCCTTTACAATGATAATATACATTAAGGTAGGTGTTTCATAAGTTGCTCTAGAAAACATGGAGGTTATATATGGACAGTTACTGTACTAAGGATCCACACATGGAAGGTGTACTATGCATAAGGTGTCAGACTATTTCTCTAGACACATTTTTTTTATGTTTCAAAATAATGATTAGGGAGTTGATGGCTCACTAGTTATGTTGGATTGTGGAATGATGCTCCATATCCATGGTTTAGATGACGAAATACTACTTCATGGATGATTAATTCAATATTTGTTATAGGTTTATACTATTATTAAATGATTTTCTCTAATGATGTATTATTTAGTTTTGACACTGATGATTTGGGATTGGTAGTACTTCTTTGTGTTATCTATGATATATGTGTCAAGGTTCCAAATGGGATATAATTATGGGGAAATGATGATAAGGTATGAGTGACTTATATTAGTATAACAAATGATAGTAATATCATAGGATGGATCAGTGAGTTTTATCACAGTTGGTTGTGGCTACATGCATATAGATTCGATTGGTAACAGGGATGCATAGTACTTAACACTTACTCAAAGGCACTATATTTTGTCCTAAATTAGATATAGTTGTTTTATATCCCTAAACTAAGGATCTACTATTGTTTTATTCCAATTTTTTTAGTTACATATACGATAGTTTAAGAATATAACATTAACATGAACTTATGGAAGTATTGTATATGATCAATGTTGCAGTTGGAATACTAGTATTTATTTATCTCATCTAAAATGTCATCCTCAATTTACGTACAGACCATACATCTTATATTAGTTTGAGAATTGATTTACAAAAGAATAGGACAAGACCATAAATTTTATAGTTGTAAGAGATTCTCATGTGGAGTTGGTGGATCTATATAAAGAAGTTTGATAGGGTATTAATGATCAAATATGTGTTACACCCCATATATGGAAGTCAATACTATTTTATTTACATTTTATTTATCTATTTTTTATATTTGATAATCCTGTTGGGAGATATTTTTTTGAATGTATATGATTCTTTTTCTGGCCAATACTGTATTTATTTAAATTAAATGATGTAAATTTTATCATTTTTATTCTACCTATTTATTTGTGGTGTATCATTATTGGTTATTTACATCTATAACTACACTGAAATTTGGGAATATAGAAATCTCATAGTGTCACCATTAAAACCACGTATCTAGTCATCATCCCCTAGCATATTGGGATGCGCCCAAGTGACCTTATGGAAAACTGGCTCGGAGCTCCAATTTTAGTGGAATATGGGTCAGGATTTTACAATTATGTAATTATATGAGTTATTTTTTTACTATTTTTTGTTGTTAAAAATGAGATATTGTAATGTTTTTTATATTGTTATTGATATCGAGAAGGTCCATCATAAACACATGTTTTGGTAGGAAGTCCATGTTACTTTGGAAAGGGATTATGGGTTTGGATTTATATGTTATAGTTTTATTTGTTTTTCACTTTGGGTGACACAATTATTATTTTTATTTCATGGTTTATTATTTATTTTAGGCTCTTGGCCCATTACTGATAAGATCATGAGTTGGTTTTGTCTCTTTTCTATAAAGGAATGATTCATCTGGTGCATCATGATAGTAATGTGGGATCCCAAAATTTTAGAAATTCTAGTATTTGATATTATGGATTTCCATCTGATTCTGTTTCTGTGAATCTATGAGGATTTTATCGATGGTTTATATTTTGGTGGGTCGTTGTGTGATGTTTGTGTTGTGAATTTGGTGGGTGATTATGGTGTATGTGTAAAATAGTTGGATACTCCTGGATGTTTAATATTGTGTTTGGTTATATTTAGGAGTCCTCTATGATGTGCCCTAGTGTTCTAGTCCTCTTAGAGGGTGGTCACCCTAGTTAAAGGTAATTAGATTAAATAATATTCCTTATGGAATGGGACCCTATAGATTTGTGTTTTCTATTTATGATGTCACATTTCGACGAGATGATTGTGTGGGATTCTCCATGAGTTGTGGCCTTTTATGAGTTGACCCCAACATAGGTGGTTGGACACAATGACTTGATGTTACACTTTACGGGTAGGTATAGATGGTTTATCATAATGGAAATTCTCATGAGACTCCAATGTTGGGATTCCCAGCTTTTTTACATTCAAGGGTGACTCGTGATAGGGTTTGAATGAATTATGTGTACTTATTTGGGAACATGAGGAATATATGGATGCTTGGGAATTTTGTTAATGGTTCACAGAGGTGTTAAAATGGGATTGAGGTTTATGCTCATTTGATGAATTTTTATTCTGAGATGTTCACAATTTCATCATATTTTTTTAGCAGTGTTGTTAGTTTTGAAAGGGGAATGTTTATTACAAATTATAGTCCCAAAATGGTTTTCAATGTATGATTATCATTGTAAATATTGGTGGGATTATGAGTATATGATGTGATCGAGGATTCATTTTTTTGTGATAATTTTTTTATTATATGTGACTGAGATGAATCAGATTATGTATTTTGGTTGGGTTACACAAGATAATTTAAGATTTAGGTGATAGTGGAATCTTGAAAATTCATGACCTAGTGATAAAATGTATAATTTTGTTTTTGTATAAGGCATTATGAGAATTAATGTATGTGGTGAAAATGGTTGGCAGGCTATATTGAGTGTGTTGGGAATTGTAGCAAGTGTGATGGGATGCTTGGGGGCATGGTGGCCTGGGGCATTTTAATTTAATTGTAATTTTCTTGAAAAAATATGGTTCAATTTAGAACATATTTATATACTAATGGGTTTAAGATGACCATGTCCAACATATTGACAACATCATATGTTTTCAAATAGGGAATTGTATTTATTCTACTCCATATAAAATTTTCCTGGAATTTTCTTGGTTCCCCAGGGGATGTTTTGCAGATTGAGTCTTGTGTGTGAAGCCATATGGTTTGGAGTGAATAATAATATTTTTGTTGGCGTGGTCCCAATGGTGGATGATATATCAAAAATGAAAATGTATATTATTCTCATATGTTGGGATGTGTGGTAATATGAGTTTCTTTTTTCACTCTAGTGGATCAATCTATCATTTTCCATCTCCATGTTTTTGTTGTGATTTGGCAATGGGCATGGGAAATGATGTTTGGTTTTGATTTGATGATAAGGGTACTTCTTTGTTGGGGCCACCATATAGGTTATAGTTGTGGGAACCATTTATGGGTATGTCCAAGGATGCAGCGGGGGCCACATTTAACGGGTTAGAGAAATTTTAAAGGTGTGTTTTGAATGGATAATCCATCATTTGGAAGCATCATGGTCAGAATGAGTAGATGTTTGAAATGTTATATGGTGGGTATAACCATGAGGTTGTTGATGTGTTTTAAATGATGATGTAATGTATTATCCTAGATTGGTTTAGGTAATAACTTTACTATTGTTTTTTCTATTATTGGAAGAGGTGGCTTGGTCTTTGAGGTCTTGTATTATTTATCTTATGAGTTATGCATATAACTCATTTGATGTATATGTGTAAAACATATTGAATTTATAATGGGTTGTTGAAAAATGTTCTCTAGTTAGTGTTGATTTATGATCACAAAGGATTCTCATGTAACATAAGGTTTATGGTGGGGAGCTTCTTAATATCTATGTTTTTTCCAAATTGATTTTTTTTATTTAAAAGAAATTCTTTTAGGGAAAAGTAGGAACCATACATGAATGATTAAAACATATAAATTCAAAATTCAAAATCATGTCCCAAATAGAAATATAGAAAACTATAGAAACCATCATTAGAGACAAAACCTATAAATCAAGAAACAACTTGTAAAAAAGAAGATTCCATCATCATCATCGTCATCACAACACAATATTCAACATTATTCCATCACCAACACTACTTAACATCAATCAATGACCTCATCAGTCACCACCTATACCTCGTGAACAAACCACTAGAGCACATCCCACTTCAACAACCCCAATCCATCATCATAAAACACATGTCGTATCGAAGCATCGTTAAACATAGATCCTTGATTTGGCCGGACATGTCATTGTCACCCACCCAAAAAAAAATAAATCATTATATCTATACAAATCACCAGAGATGAAAGTAACCGACCACCACCAGGGAGTTCATGAACAGGGGTACATAGTAACCAGAGAAGGAATCTGAAAAAATCAATCCCCAGATCAAGACTCCATTAGTAGCACATGAAAATTCCACCATCACCATCTTCCACAAGATAAATTCTAGAGATCACCCATGTGAAAAAACTATTTGTCCAATTATTAGTTTTTTATCCTAGGATATATGATTTCCAAAATTCCAAACTATTCCAGTTTTAAAGAAATTATTAATATTTAAATAATTATATATTAAATATGTTGTGATATTTTGGATGGATATATAATTTTAATGTAGTGTAAAATCAATATTCTAACATTGTAGTTGAGTTTGAAATATGGGGGTTTTCAAGGCTGAGTATAAACACACATCATGTTTACGAATTCTGAAAACATTGTATAACATTTAGTTAATTAATTAGTTTAATGAATTAAAATATACAACCCTCACCATTTAGGATTTACACTACTAGAAAGACTGTGAGGGTGCGTCAAAATTCTTGTTGACCATATTAAAACAGGGAGAATAATGGGATGCTTCCACTATTGTTCATTATCATAGACCAGTATTGATTCAAGGTGCATAAACATCTGGTAGGATATTTTGACACAAATCATTAGTGTTTGCACCAAAAGGTAGGATTCCTTTTCAGTTTTATAAATTCATCCCCACATATATTTTTTATTATTTTTTGAAAATTTTTGGTCTTTTAAGGATCCTATGATGGTCGATCTATGCATATTATTGAAAATAAATTACATTCGGACGGTTTTCTGGCATTTCTCATCCAGAAACATTGACTACAGAACAAGTGATTTGAAAAAAAATCATATATTCTTATAGTTTGGAGGTGAAGAGAATAATATGATAATACATTCAATAGTTTAAAAGAAATTCCATTTACTATTACTCATAGTGTGTTCATGTAAATGGCCAGATGGCCTTTGTGAGGGAGACATGACCATATAGGTTAAACGATCATACCCAATATTGGTAACATTGTGTTTGTGATTAAATAGAGAAACATGGATACATTGACATTCCATGTGAGGTACATGGGTAGGTGCCCTAAGTAAGGTACACACCATGTACATCACTTATCTTCCATGTAATTTGGTTTTACACACCATGGTAAAATTGAGTACATTCCAATGTGGGGCTGTGAGAGCACATATCATGTGGTCCAGGATATGTGTCATGTTATGATCTTTTGATACCCATTAAGGGTTTTATGTGTTATATTCATCAGAAACTAAAGATGACTTGTGAGTAGTATATTCAGACTGAATTTCCATATATATTATGAAGTTTATATTATTTATAAATTTGGAGGTTTTCTGGATGGGGTTGAATCCATGATTGTTTATTTAGAATACTTCAATGATTTTAAGATTCATATAACTTTACAAGGTTGGGTTGTGAACCAAACTGATTGGGTGAGGATTATGAGAATAGTGCTAGGCCTCATGTATTGTTCCATGGAGATATGATTTGGTTTATTTGGATTGATATTATAAATAAATATTGATTAATTTCTCATATGTGTTATTAAATTGTTCTTACATATGAGGAATAGTTTCTTGATGATAGTGTTGTTGATGTTTAGATCCAACGTAAGAGGATATGGGTGGTTGGAACCTATGGTATTTATTGAAATCATAGGATGGTGGATATGGATGATTTTTTGTGGTTTAGAGTTGAGTGTAATGATCTCATAATGATTACCTTTATGTGTTGGTTTCTTTTTATGTGATCAGTGGACACAATTTATGGAAGATGAGAGTTCCTGCATGGGATGGATTCACTATTGGTCTTCTATTTTCATTATATTTATTTGGGACTAGTTTTAGAACATATAGGGATCCAGGGTGATGTTTTGTGCGATATGAATAATCCTAAGAGGTTGGTTGATAAAAGGGATTGGTGGGACATTACTGTTCTTCAATTATAGTTTTGAAGGTTAAGAAATACTCCTTAGTTTGTGGGTGGATTTGAAGGTCCTAGTGCAAGGCCAATTGATATGGTAACCATGAGTGGGTGCATGTGAATAAGTAGTTTAGTTATGCATGTTCACCTGGGGCCTAATAAGAAATACAAGATTATGGTAATGTGATGTAGTGGATGAGTTTTAATTTTATACAGTCCTTGTTAAAATTTCATGTGTTGAGTTCAATACATGGATCATGCATATAAGGCTATATTGTTATGTTTGTGATTCCACATTATGGAACCTTAATTAATGATAAAAGTTTCAATAGATGAGAGATTTGGAATTGCAATCCAGTGGTATGGTTCTTGATATCCGTAATTGATATTATTAGACTAAGGAGGTATATTTATAATGAAATTTTTTTTAATGGTTTGTGTGATGGACTGATGTTCTGATTACATTATATTATAATGTTGAGTATAGTGAATTTTATGTAACAAGTATGTTTCTTGGTGATGTACTATAATTTATTGAATTGGACTTAGTATATGGATATGTTATCAAACTGGGGGTCTAGACTTTGATTGGAGACTTCATGGTTAGAGTGTCAGACTGATTCTTTGGGAAGCAACTATATTACATATAGATGTACTATGTTTCTTGTCATGACCCGTCCCCTAGGGCTCGTCCCATATAAACCCCATTCCTCGCTTTCCATAGGCCATGGGTTGGTGACTAGCATCAGAATGGCATTTACCTAAAATGGGAAGGAATTTCCTCAAAACCTGCACACAAACAGACAAGGTACTCTACACACATATGAAACACGACAGATTTAGAAAAGTGAAACCACAACTAAAAACCACCACAGAGTCTAAAAAGTATGTACAGATATAAAGGTGCAAGAATACAAGAGAAATTGAAAATGGAAATGCAGAAAAACAGGAAAATAGCTACTGAGTTTGTCCACCAAGGATCCTATTTGATGGGCAGGTATAACTTGTCACTACGGCGCCCCACATCAATCAGTCACCTCTGTACACCATCATCTGCTGGATCCTCAAGACCCAGTCAATGTTTCCTGTCATCTGCACAAGACCCATCAAGGTACGGGTGAAGCCCATGTAGGGGTGAGCATAACACTACCCACTAGGGACCCTGATACCCCGGAAGGTCTCTCATAATTTCACCAAAGAAAAAACACAATGAATGATCTCAATCACAAAGCACAAAACAGAATACATCTCAAACTAGGTTTAACTTAATTATAGAAGAATATATTATTAGTAATTTATCTAGATCATCTTATTCTATCATGAGGCTCTGTTGTTAAACCAAATTGGATCACTCTGTGCTAATCCACACTAGATCATCAGTGCTGATCTACAAAGGATCAATCAGTTCACTTCCTCAAATGATTGCTTGGTGCATATCCACACAGGATCACTCAGTGATGATCCACAGGTGATGACTCGGTACTGATCCACCCACAATCTCTATTCATTTTTCACATCTCAGCCAGCAACTGGATTCCCACATTAAGCACACTTGATTCCAGGAGGATGCACTCATCAAGAAATCTGTTGTATTTGAACTTCCATAAAGTCCCACAAATAAGTACCCTGATGAACTGCCATGTAAAAAAGGGTTCCAATGCAAAAAACAACCCGTCAACCAGACACCCGGTTTATAATTTATTTCCCTTTTAGTGTCGAGATCCCGGTTGGATTCAGGTACGATCCAACCCAGCCAAACATACAACATTTTATAAAACTCACGTAGAGTACTTCAAAATGACCGCCTCATCCTAAGGGTTATCGTGAGATAGATGGTTCGTCGAATGAACATCCAGTTTAGGAGATATTCCCAATTAAGTGTAACTAGGCTGAATGGGGTCTGGGTCTAGTTTGGCCTAGCCTGTTGGGCTCAGACCACTTTTTCATATCATGGATCAGCCCGCTGGTTTGGGTTAGTCTTTTTGGGATATGGGTTTGGCCCGGAACACCCGGTGGGACGCAGCCCACCGGACTGCGAAACAACTCATCCTGAAGTATTGGTGCTGGGGTTCACTCCCATACCCGAACAACAAAGGTGTTCAGGTATTTAAAGTGGCGGGGTCATATGGTGCCACACCACTTAGTTGGTCCACTTGGATCTGTCACATGTAGGGCACATTTACACCCCCAGTCGTGGATCGAATTCGTTGCCTTCCTCCATGGTGCGCTGTCACAGCACGCTCCAGGTGACAACTCAATCGATGATGGTCGGCTACCCCTTCCGTTTAATATGACATGGATCCACAGTTCA
The DNA here is from genome assembly GCA_963277665.1 of Viscum album. Classification (NCBI taxonomy): domain Eukaryota; kingdom Viridiplantae; phylum Streptophyta; class Magnoliopsida; order Santalales; family Viscaceae; genus Viscum; species Viscum album. Next base: position 641,015,557 of record OY728157.1, read on the forward strand.
CTACCATAATGTGCCATCGTTGTTAACACGGCCGGCATCGAGCCCCTCCCATTCATTGCTGCTGATGGGGTCTGGTCACCAATTTCATCAGTCGCTAGTGCCGCTGTGTTTACAAGGCTTCCGCGGGCCTCTACGGAAGCTATAGAGGACCACTTCCTCCATGAACTACGTCTACAGGCAACCCAGCACACTTCAATATCTATGGGGATCCCATTTTGGCATTGTCGCGTTGTTTCTCAGTCACCCATGAAGTAACACAACCAAACCAAAAATGGCGGAAGGTATGTGACTTGTTCATGCAACTCGCTCCCTCCGTGTAATCATTATAACATGGGAAGCAATACAAAAATTTAAAATTCATAATTATACAACGAAACACCTCCCCTACCTTGAGTTTTTCAGAATTCATTGCCGAAGAAGAAAGAGTTTCCACATCCAATGGTGTTCATCGCCCTTTGAAATCTCCCTTAATTTCCCTTTATGACTGTCGCTCGATCACGTTCCTCATCGGATCGCAGTGTCCCCAGCACATCGTCATAGCTACCATTCATGTCTCTTCAATAGCACAACCAGAGCAGAGATTAAATAGAGAGGTAGTTGTGGATTAACACATTGCACAATTAATGACATCTAGTAATGAGTTAATTAATGAACCTCTTAACTCTCTTAACGGTGCGGTTACACAACAAATTATTTTACCCAACGGTGTAGTTATACAACATAAGAGTCAATCAAATTGATGGTTTGACGTTGCACTATGGTCCCACCACCATTTTTCCATCATTTTAAAAATAAAAATAAAATAAAAAAATTTTATTATTTAATTGTAATTTCTAGGAAATTAATTATTTTACCCTTTCTGGTCAAGGTTAATATTTTATTAAGGTAAAATTGGCATTAATGATTCAATAGTTCCCTAAAATTATTTATTTGAGCACTGATTCAATTGATAGAAAACACTTCCCTCTCCATTACTAAATGTACCTTAAAAATGTTCATAAAATTTTTATGGGCTCCCCAGGCCATAGAATAATGTGCTTTTAATTTTCACAGACTAGTAATAATTCAATTTAATAAAAACAGTATTACATAAAATTCTTGGGTCATTACATTTTCCTCAACATATAAATTTTTCTCCTAAAGCTACAAAAAAATATGAGGAAATAAATAGGTGTACTGAGCATATATCTGAGCCTCCCTCTCCCATGTTCTATTTTGGATGTTCCTGTAATGACACCGAACTCATACCAGAGAAATAAACCACCCATGTAGGACCTACTCCTATAGATCCTCTATATCCACTATGAACTCTGCGAATATCACCCCATAATCAATGTTCACCTCAACCTTGTCGATAAAATGTGAGTAATCGGGCACGTACCTCCTCAGATATGATACATGGAGTAAATTATGCACCTGGTGCATCTGTTGGGGAAGATTTAGATGGGACGCCACCTCACCTACTCTGTTGAGGATATGGAATGGTCCGATGAACATCCGAGATAACATGACGTCCTAGCCAACTCTCTGTAATCCTTGTTGGGGTGAGACCCATAGAAAAACATTATCTCCCTCCTCTAACTCCACGATTCTTCATCTCCTATCAGCATAAGACTTATGCCAGCTATGTAATGTCTTGATCCACTCCTAGATGATCTACACATTTTCAGTGGTAGCCCATACCAACTCTAGACCCATATGTGCTGGCTCCCTTGGGTTTTTCTAGCATAGTGGTGATATGCATGGTCACTCATAGAGGTCCTCAAATAGATCTATTCCAATGGTGGAGTGATAACTATTGTTTTATGAAAATTATACCAATGGAAGATGTTCCTGCCAACTACATCCAAAATCCAGGACATAAGAATGAATCATTTCCTTGAATGTCAGTATGGTCCTCTCTTTTTGACTATCTGTTTGACGATGAATTGTGGTGCTCAAGTGTATCTAAGCCCCAAACACCTCCTGTAATCCCTTCCACAGGAGGGATGTAAAATGAGCATCGCGATCAGATACGATTGTCGATAGAACCCCGTGCAGCTATAAAATCTCATGAATGAAGAGGTAACTCATTCCCTATACTGATCACTTCTCTCGAATGGGTAGGATATGGGCCGACATGGTGAGTCGGTCAACGATCACCCATATGGAATCATGTCCCCTAGACGTACGTGGTAGCACTAGCACGAAGCCCATGGAAGCATCATCTCACTTCTATTATGGCACCTAAAGTGGTTTAGCTATTTGTTATTGTTATGATGCTTGGTATTCACTTAATGAAATGTCAGGCATCATGATACGAACTCTTCCATGGATTTCTTCATCCCTGGACACCATTTCTGACGTCATAGGTCCTTGTACATCCTGACCACACCAGGATGTACCTCCAAATGGGATTTGCGGAACTCCATAAATACCACCTTTTATTGTGTCACTGGTACCATGGTGCATCCTTTGAAGTGAACGACATGCTCCACATCATCATAAAATCATTTTATAGACTGTCCTAAGGATATATGAGCACATCAGGGCTCATAGTCAACATACCAAAGTTATGCCTCCCAATATCAATGAAGGAGTGGTAGAGTGATAGTCATAGACTAATGGTAAGACACTACCTTTCTATTAACAAAAGATATCTACAATTAAGATATCTTCTCTCTCATATCACTCAGTAATTGTAGACAGAACTCTAGTTGAGTTTATGTGACACTACATTCCCATTCCCAGGAGTGTAAACTATCTCAATGTCATAGTCATGGAGGAAATCCAACTATCGCCGCTTTCTCAGGTTTAGATCCTTTTGTGAGAAGATATACATGAGAATCCTGTGATTGGAATAAATAGTAAACTTTTCTCCCATCAAGTAGTGCCCTCACATATTCAAGGAAAAGAAAACTAATGCTAACCCCAAGACATGGGTAGTGTATTTCTACTCATGCAGTTTCAAATATCATGAGCAGTAGGTGATCAATCCTACCTCATAAATTATAAAACCTCATAATCCAGAACCTGATGTGTAGTAGTAGACTACATACCCACCACCCTATTCTAGTATCCTCAATATGGGGTCACTCGATAGTATTCACTTCATCTCTTGGAAACTCTGATGGTACTTCTCTATACGTAATAATGGAATCCCCTTCTTCATTAGATATGAAATGTGTACCACTAACCTAGATATTTCAGGTACAGTTATCTGGTAGTACCCAGCCAATCCTAGGATACTGTACACCTCTGTCACAGTCTTGGTTGGCTCCTAAGAAAGCACAACCTCTATCTTTGGTGGATCCAACATAACTCTATCATTCTGGATAACGTGTCCCAAAAAGTGGATTTCCTGTATCCAGAACATGTACTTCAAAAACATACCATATATCTGGTGCTCTTGGAGTGTATCCAGATCTATTTGTTGATGTGCGGTGTGGTTCTCCTTCGTCATCAAGTACACCAAGATGTTGTAAATAAAGACCACCATGAAGCGGTAGAGGTATGGCTGAAAGATTCTGTTCATGATCCCCATAAACACTGTCAGAGTGTCGGTTATACCTAAACGAATCACCATGAACTCCTACTGGACATAACGACATCTGATGGTTGTCTTCGGCGCATCCTCATCTCGTACTCTAAGCTAATGATAACCTGATCTGAGGTCTATCATCAAAAACCACAGATCTTCCATTAGATGATCAAAGAGATAATCAATCCTTGTAAGTGGATACATTTTCTTCATGATAACTAGGTTATGGATCTCATAGTCTATGAAAAGCCTAAAATACACCAATTCCTTCGTGGATAACAATATTGGGGTTGGCCATGGAGAAACATTGGTCCTTAAGACCCACATACCATATAAGTCATCCAGTTGCACACTCAACTCACAAATCTCTATAGGTTCAATCTAATATGCTAGCATAGATATTGGTGGTGTCCCATGGTATATGTTGATGTAGAATTATACCTCCTGTGGGTAGGTAGTCTATGAACATCATCAAGAAATATATCAGCATAATGGTCCACCACTACAAGATAACTCAGAAACCTCATGTTTACTACTCTGAAGGTAATACTAGCAACCTGAGGAGTGATCAGATGCACCCTCCACCTATAAATTCTACCCTAAGCTAAAAAGGATTCCCTATCAGTAGTTAAAGTGATCCTGGTCCCATCCTCGCCGTTACAGCACACTTTGCGCCTAAAACAGTCAATCCGAGCATGGACCTTGGATAACCAATCCATACCCAAAATGACATCATAAGGCCTCGAAGCTGCAATTAGGAGATCTCAGACAAAGCTCTATCCTCATAGATAAATCTCACACTTCTGACAACAGTGCCTAATAATTGAATTCTCCCCCGTAGGATTCCTTATTCGTAAGGATCAAGCCAATGTATCCATTGGAATCTCGGTGCATTGAACGATAGTCGTGGTAATAATGGAGTGGCTGTAATCTGTCAATGTAAGTACTATAAATCGGGTGGAATAAACACAGATCCTACCTCGAATCATCTCTAGAGTTCCATGATCATAGACCTTATATTCCTGATGATGAGCTCATCAATGTCCATCTTCTCCCTATGGTCGAGGTGGACCACCTCGGTGTGTTAGTGGTAGAACCTCAAATATTCATCCACCACCTACTACAGGGCCTTCTACTCTGCCATATCTGCTGCCCTGCAAACCTCCTCACACGAACCATGGCCACTACCTCGATAGTACCTCGATCATCTACTAATCATCCCTAAAGGGAGTAGGACATTCGAGAGCCATGTGTCCATTTCCACCATAAGAGTAACAGAACATAGTCCTCAAAAGACCTCCTTTGCCTCTTGAGCTCCGCAGCTCCTACCTACGTCCTAGGTTAATCTTGTAGATGATCTGTCCCACTTGTACCTCTTCATCTTCATCTTATGCTTTCTGTAGATGACTCGTCTACATGTTGTATGTTTCTGTCTCTTCCCATCGGTGCCTACTCAGCTAAGAAGCTCTCCACCAATAATGCTTTCTCAAGTACTCCTACCTACATCAGGATATTGGGGGATATCATTGACTATCTAATCCCCCTATAGAGATCCTACTCAATGGTCTGGGACAAGAAGAATAGGTCTCGTACCATGTTGGTGGAGTAGAAAGAGAGGTTAGTGAATCTCACAGAGTTCTGGGCCACCATCAGGATGGACTACGGTAAGATTAGTAGCTTTTGGATACGCACAAAGTGTAATGTAGCTAGTATGAACTCTTCCCTAAAGAGGGTCTCGAAGACCAACTAGGATAGTGTCTCCTCTTCATGTGTCTGGAGCATCAAGCTACACCATCTCCCTAATTACCCCTAGAATTGTAAATCAACTATGATAATAATGTGACATACTTGTGTCCCAACTAAGTAAAAAACCATTGTCGCATAATCCAAATAGACCATAGCCACCTGGGGATCTTTCTCACCTCAAATCCTTGGATGCCTATGTCTCTAGAACTTGTGCAATGCGCTAGTCGGCGTGCATGGTCTAATAGTGGGGATGGTGGAAACTACTTCCCTATGAGTGGTGGTGCTGCTAGTACACCACTCAAAGGTTCCATAACCCTTAGAGGAACCTGCACCGATGTCTTATCGCTCAGTGGGCCATCATCCTATTCTCTCTTTGGATTCTGGGCTTGCAGTCTACACAATGACATCCATAAACAAAGATGTATTCTACCGTCAAATATTGATTCTGGTTGAACTGACTCAGGGAGATAAAAAACAAAATTTTCAAAACACACGAAAATATTGTTTTTGTGTACCAAGTTGCAAATCATACTTCTATGTCCTGGTGTGTGGATATATCGGTTGCCACACTAACACTGGACTCCTTGAACTAAAACCCAAATTCAATAAACTTAACAGTATTATTATATTGAAAACATAGACTCTTAATTCTTCTGGTTGAACCAGCCCCTTTAATACAACTTTTTAACAACTCGTCCCCTAGGGAATATGCTGTGAATACCCCAAACACATCTTCCATAGGCTAGGGGTTGGCGACGAGCACCCAAATGGAATTTCCCTAAAATGGGAAAGGATTTCCTCCAAAACTATACACACAGATACATGTTACTCTGCACACAAGTAAAACACAATGGAATAAGAAAGCTACAAACTCAACTAAAATACACGAATGACTATAAAAAGTAACTACTAAAGTAAAGGGGCAATAATAGATGCCCAAATAAAAAGGAAATACACCAAAAAATGGAAAATATCCCCAGAGGTTGTTTGCCAAGGATCCTACCTAAATAGTAGGTACGGATCATCACTACGGCTCTCCAGGTCAACTGGTAACCTCCGTACACTGTCATTTCCTGGTTCCTCGAGACTCAGTCAAAGATATTTGTCATATGCATAAGACAAAACATGGTGGGGGCGAAACCCATGCAGGGGTGAGAATAACAATACCCAGTAAGGATCCTATGATCCCCGAAGTTCTCTCAGAATTCCACAAAGTAAAAACCACAAGGGACAATCTCAATCACAAGGCACATAGAAAAAGTCATCTCACACTCGGTTTAACTAATTTATACAAGTACAGTCGATTATTCATAAAGATAGATAATTTTATTCTCTCATGGGGCTCTGCTTATGAATCAAAAAGTATCACTAGGTGTTGATAAAAACAGGATCGCTCGGTGCTGATCCACACAGAGTCGCTAGGTGTTCGTCCACACATGCTCTCTCGGTGAGGATCCACATAGGATCGCACAGTGATGATCCACATAAGATCACTCAGTTCTAATCCAAACTGGATTTCTCGGTGATGATTCACGCTGGGTCTCTATTCCTTTTTAATGTCTTTTCCATCCACTAGATTCCAAAACATAACACACTTAAATCTGGGAGGATCCTAACCTAAATCCATTGGAAATAATTAAATTGGAATTATGTCCCAGAAATATGTAACCCAATGAAACACCATGTCATAAGGGTTCCAACGCAATAGATGGCGCGTCAACAGGACACCCGGTCTGTATGTTATATGCATATTAGTGCCTATGGCCCTGTTAGATTCGGGTATGATCCAACCTTTCAAAACTACAACATTCTCTAAAAAACACATATAATATCTCCAATGTAATTCATCATCCTAATGGTTTTGTTGACACAGACGGTTCATTGAATAGACATCCGATTTAGGAGATATGCTCAATTATTTGTAATTGGGCTGAAAGGGGTCTGGGTCCGGTCACACCCAGGCAGACCGACCCAACCCGGTCCGCAGGTCTCTTCCCGGTTTGGTTGGGCCTGAGGTTGGGCCGGTCCCACCCTGTCGGGCATGGTGCACCGTTCCTAGAACCACCCACCCTGCTGTCCTGGAACGGGGGTCTTCTCCCCATCCTGAACGGTCAAGCTATTAGGCTTTTTAAATTGATGGCACTGGATGGTGCCACACCACATGTCTGGTCTCCTTGGACAAGTATCTCGAGGGATCTATGGGGCATGGTTCTTCCCTAAGTCGTGACACGAAGCCGTGACCTTCCTCCACATCGCGTCGATTAGTGACAATGCATCTGTCGATGGCCGACCCCCCTTTCTGTCTTCCGTAGTGCTCTATCGATGCCAATGCGGCCAGCGTCAGCTGGCCGCCCTTATATGTTGTGGCACCTTCAGAACCCACCCCTTCATCATGGTCGATGGGTGCTGCCCACTTCCATCTCAAATCCTCGGTGTCATCGAGCCAACAGAAGCTTCCATGGGTCTAAAGTGAATCTATGGAGGTCCACTTCGTCCACCGACTATGCCTACAGACCACCTGGGACACTGACCTCAATGTGTGGCTCCCAGTTTGTCCTTAAAGCGTTGCTGCCCGTCGCCTATGAAGAACCACAACCAAACCAAGAATGGTGGATGTACCAAGCCTTCTTTGTTCGGCACGCGCCCTCCATGTTGGCATTATAACAAAGGAATAAATACAAGAATTTACAATTCATTATTAAACAAAGACAGCTCCCACACCACGAGTTTGTTGGAATGCGTTGCAGAAGAGTAATGAGTGTCCACATCCAATGTTTTTCATCGGTGTTCGTCATCACCCATCGCTTTCCCCTATGAACATCTCTCGATCACATTTTTCGTCGGAGCATTATTTTGATTGGGCTTTGTTAGATCATCCTCTCTTAGCTCCCCTGAAACTCAAGCCCGAGTTTAGATTAAATTAAGGGTTAGGTGGAGATTAACGCATCACACAATTAATGAGGTTCATTAATGTGTTTAATTAATGAACCTATTACCTCTCTCAACGATGCGGTTACAAAACCCATTATTTATCCCAACGGTACGGTTACACAACATAAGATCAAGCCATTAAATGGGTTGACGTTGCACTGTGGTCCCACCACCTTTTGTCCAACATTTGAAAAAATAAAAATAAAATAACATTTAGTTATTTTATTATTTTTCTGTATAGTCCATGAAATTAACTTTTTCTTTCGACTCTATCCCATCAATGTTAATCTACCATTAAGGGAATCCTAGCACTAAAGATTCAACAATGACCTCATATTTTTAATCTGAGCAACAGTTCAAAAGTTATAAAATGCATCCTACTCCTATATTAAATTTTCCTTTAAAACAGTTCAAAACTCTATTCTGGGATCTCCGGGACTCGAAATCACTTGCCATCAATTTTCGTCGACTTGTAATAATTCCATTTAATAAAAAAATACAGGGAATTTTCAGATATTTATTGTTCTGGTAATGGAATGAATTACATAGATTCTGTGTCATACAGAGGATATAGACTTAGATAGTGTACACTGTTGTTTATATGTCTGAATAATGCTACAGGAGTTGATGGAATACCAGTTGTGATGGAAGGTGGACAGAACCACTACATCCATTTATTAGAATTAGGAATTATTCTCCATGAATTGTTACTTCGATATGTTTTATATGCTTCTATTGATGCTCATGGATTTTTTTCTATTATAAGAGATAAATGAAATATTTATCATATAGACTAGGTAATAAGATTTTTTGGTTAATGGGATTGATGTTTTATGGGTTCAAGTGGTATATAATGTTTTGTTCATGGGTATATGGTATGGGATAATTTTAGTTTGATTTATGAATGATAATACTATTATAGGGTGAGTGTCCATATTTTTTCATGGTTGGTTGTGGCTACAATGGTAATGGACCCTATAGGTTATTGAGTTTAACAGTCATGGAGTAGTTGTTGTAGAAACTCTATCTTGGGATAGAGAAGGTGTGGTTGATCGATGTATTGGACCTATGGATCGATTGTTGTCTTATTTAAATTATTTTATTTTTCTGATATGGATCATTTATGCTAAGAATATTGGAATAGAATGTTCTTATGGAAGACGTTTATAAATTGCTGATTGATTGTGGGAAACTAAAATTTATTTATTAACAATGTATGTTCAACTCATTGTATATGCAGAACTAATATATTAATGATTATTTACTTAATTTTAGATAACATTTACTTCATACAACTTTTCTAGAGTTCTCCCCCTCTCATTTATCATATTTTTTTAATTTTTTTATCTATCACTCATTATCTGTTTATATTTACATTATATATTACATCAATTTTCACACTAATTATTTTGTTTATATATATTTGATAATGTTCATTTACTTTTAATTTTTTGACAATTATATACATGATAAATATTTTCATTATATATTGTGACATGGATTATTTTTTTCAACATTATGATTTTTCTTCCTATAATGATTTTATAATTATTTGATGGGGAAAATAATTGAAATTCATAATTTCATTATTTTAATACACATTTTTATTTATTATTTTTCATTGTTTATATAAATTGTTCCATAAGAATCATATTTTATTTTATTTATTATCAATAGATTACTTTTATTTTATAATTTTGTAGTAATATTTTGTGATTAATGGGGATAAAAATTTTTATATCCTCTCAATGCATAACTCGGTCTCATGAAGTAATATTTCATGGGAATTATCTATCCACAAAATTATAAATGATATCATGTAAGATTACAAAAAATTTAATGTTATGATGTTTGAAAGTATATATTTCCCAATCATGTGATTTATTAATGATAAATATTTGATTATTTATTTCCAAAATTTTATTACTTCCACTAATATTTAGTTCTGATGTTATAATTTCAAAAGAACACTTCCTCTATTTATTCAATATATAATATTTAGCTAATTATAGCATCTCTTTTACTCCACCTCTAACCAGAAATCTTAATAAAAATTTATTTTTCACTTTTTCAATCAGAAATACTGAAGGGGTGTACAGAAGATGTATGCATAAAAATGAGTGGAATTATAATTTTATATTTCAATTTATGATGTAAATAAATTATCAATGAACAGTAAAAATCATGGATATATCTATTACAAAATTAATATTAATTTTTTTAGGATTTACTAATATAATAAATGGAAAAATGAGCTTTTGCTACATGTTATTTGGGACGGGATCTATTCCCACCGTAAATAGTCCTTCGAAGATATTATTTTCGATGAGACCCAAATCCCATCACAAATAATGAGTTTTGTGTGAAGGGATTAGGGGTCATGTTGCAAAAGTTATGGTGTGGAGTGGTGTGGATTGCGCCCCAAACCATGTGAATGGTATTTGCGATAGTGGGGGGCTCCCCATCCAAAATCCCCGGTGGTGATAAATTCTATTTAGGATGTGGAGGCACCCACATGTTGCAAAATTCTAGTGGTGATAAATGCTTTTTGTGATGGGATATTCATCCATCGCAAATAGTGTGTCTACAAATCACTATTTTTGATGGGTCCCGTTGCAAATACACTTTTAACCGACGATAGTATTTTATGCGGCCATAGGTATTTACGATGGGACCCATCGTAAATAGTATTATTTGCGACACGAGTTTCTTCAAAAATAGTACCGTAAAAAATAATCTATCCTATATATACACCAATTAATTTTTTTCTTTCTTCCTCTAAATTCCCACTTTCTCTCTCTCTCTCTCTCTAAACTCTAATTTTAGAGTTAAAATTTCTCTGGGTTACTTTTTTTGAACAAAATTTGTAGTCTTCTATACCTATAAAACACAATGTTTAAAGGTATTTATTTAATATTAAATTTAATATTTAATTAATTTTTTTATATTTATTTTAGTTATTGTTAATTAGTTATAATTAAATTAGATTTAGATTGTTTCTGTCAAAAGTATTTATTTGTAATAAAAAATTGAAATTATTAGTTCTAATTCTTAATAATAAGAATTAATTAGGAATTATTAATGATAATTTGTAATAAATATAAATAATTAGCATTAATTTATAATTGTTAGAAGTAATTTGCAGAAAATTGCATTAATTATTAGTAATTAACGGTAATTAGTAATAATTTGGAATAAATAGCAATATTTAGAAAAAACAAATAAATACTAAAAATTAGTAATATATAAAAATGAATACTAATAATTAGTAATAAATAATATTAATTAGTAATAAATATAATTAAATACTAAAAATTAGTAATAAATACTAAAAAATACAAATATGTAATAATAAATACAAATAAATACAAATAATTAGTAATATTTTTTAATAAATAGTAATTGTTAGTATTATTTAAAATGAATCAGTACTAATTAGTTATAATTATGAATAATTAGTAATAATTAGTAAATAATTGGAAATAATTCATAATAATTAGGAATAAATAATAAAAAATTATAATAAATACTAATAAATACTAATAAATACTAATAAAAACTCATAAATTCTAATAATTAGTAATAATTAGAAATAATTTGTAACAATTAATAATAATTACTAATAATTACTAATAATTAGTATTAAATTTATTTATTAGTATTACTTAGTATTAATTACTAATAATTAGTATTAATTTTGAATAACTAGAAATAATTTGAATTATTAAGGAATAATTAGTAATAATTAGTAATAATTAGTAATAATTAGTAATAATTAGTAATAATTAGTAACATTTAGTAATAACTGTTACTAATTAGTAATAAATAGTAATAAATAGTAATAGTTAGTAATTATTTTTAATAATTAGTACTAAATAGTTATAATTTGTAGTAATTAGTAATAATTAGTAATAATTATTAATAAATATTAATAATTTTTAGTAATTAGTAATAATTATTAATAATTTGTAATAAATATTGATAAATAGTAATAATTTGTATTAATTACTAATAATTATTAATAATAAGTAATAATTACTAATAATTACTAATAATAAGTAATAATTAGTAATAACTAGTAATAACTAGTAATAATCAGTAATAATTAATATTAATTATAAATAATTAGTAATAAACAGTAATAATTAGTAATAATTAGTAACATTTACTAAAAAATAGTGTTTATTAGTGTCAATTAATAGTAATTAGTATGAATTAGTAGCAGATAGTATTAATTACTATTAGTTAGCATTAATTATAATTAATCAGAACTAATTAACTATAATTAGAAATAAATAGCAATAATTATAAATAAATATAAATAATTAGAAATAAGTAATAATAATTAGAAATAATTTTCAATAATGACAAATAATTAGAAATAAATACTAATAATTATAACACACTCTAATAATTAGCAATTAATATTGATATGTAGAAATATATACTACAAATTATAATAAATTTGTATTAATTAGAAATAATTATAAATAAATAACAATAAATAGATATAATTAGTATTATATTATAATAATTAGTAATTATATGTAATAATTACTAATAAATTAGTAATAATTACTAATAATTGTAATAATTAGTAATAATTAGTAATAATTAATATTAATTAGTATTAGTTTGTATTAATTTGTATTAAATTGAATAAATTAGTATTAATTAGTATTAATTAGTAGTAATTAGTATTATTTAGTAAAACATAGCAGTAATAAGTAGAAATTAGGATTAATTAGTGATAATTAGTATTAATTTGAAATAATTATGATTTATTAAGAATAATTTGCAATAATTAGAAATAATTAACAAGAACTAATTATCAATAACTAGAAAAGAAAAATTAGAAGTAATGAGTAAGACACAATTAAAAATAATTAACAAGAAATAAGTAGAAATAATTACCAATAATTTGAAATAATTACCAATAATTAGCAATAAATAGAAATATTTAAAAATAATTGGCAATAATTAGAAATAATTACCAATAATTACTAATAAATACTAATAATTAATAATATTTACTAATAAATAGAAAAATTATCAATAATTAGAAATAATTAGTAATAAATAGGGATAATTATGAAAAATTAGTAATAAATAGTAATAATTATAAAAAATTGTAAGAACACAGAACAATTTCTAGGGGATTGGTGGCTCTCCTAGGTCTCGACAACTCTTTTCTTTTCAAATCACACCGACAGAAAACATTATGAAAAATGTTTTTCTCAGTATTAATATACAATATGGTATGCATGTGATTGGATATGCATTTGTAGGACCACATTTTTAATAATTCTTTCAGGATGTGATAGTTGAAAGAAGATGTTCATCAACGGAAAGGGGGGACATTTCTTTTGATGAATAATTTACTTCCATCATTCTCACACTGAAATCACAATGGAGAATCTAGTTGGATGTAAATTTATGCATTCTCATATGTACATGAATGAGTATGTGTACCTCCAACTAGATTCTTCATTTTTATTTCAATGTGAGAATGTATCATGTAAATGAAACATCAGACAAAAGAGCAGCCGTCAATCCTATAGAAATTGTGTCACCCATAATTAGTGGTAATTAGTAAGAAGTAGCTATTATTATTTGTCTTCATTTTTTGGATAGTGTTTTTCATATTTAAAATTATTAAAAAATATTAATGATATTATATTTTATTGAAAAATAGTAAACCAAGAAGTTGGAAATAGTCATTATTAGATGATTGTGCTTTGCAAAATCATTGCAGAAATAAGAACGGTTTGTGTATAAATCCAATATATATTGAGGGTTTTGAAGCATTCATATCATTTGAATCATTAATCTAGGAAATTTTTACTTAGAAGGATGAAATACGTTTCCATGTGAAAAATGTTTTCTGAGAACATCTAACCCATTTCACAATGTTTGGGGACATCTTTTTTTTGGGGGTTTTCAACCAGATTTTATGTTTTGGTGTAAACATGGTGAACACAGTTCAATAGAATGTGATAATAAATTGATTTAGGATCCATCATGGTTTCATAATTTAGTACATAATGTTGCGGGTCCATCTGTTCAACAAACTAAAACTTAGGATGACATTGACTTAACTCATTCGTTGGAACCATCTAAATTTTATGAGTCATTGTGGTCAACTGAGGATACATTATATCCTAGTTTAATGATAATAAAATTTAAAATGGTTGAAAAAATTGGTTATTCAAGCAGATAACAGAATGTCAAAAAATTGTTTTGATCATATATGTTCTTTGGTTAAAATTGAGTTACTTGAAATAAATGTGATTCCTACAAATTACTTTGTGAGAAAGTGGATGATTCATAATCTGGGACATAGTTATTAGTAGATTAATTCATGTGAAATTATTGTATCTTATATTTTGGTGAAATTGAGTTGTTGGAATGTTGTCCCACAGGTGGACAGTCGAGGTATAAATAAGCTCAATAGAGGATGTCTGGATTGATTCCGGTAAAAAAGTAGAGTTATTTCCCACATATACCCTTATTGAAGCATTTATTTATGTCTCAGATCAAAACGACATTGATTTCATGTATAAACCCACAAAATTTCAATCTGTAAAAGCTTGAATAATGAAACTGATGGTTATTCATGGAAATATTTATACCATGTGATTCTATATTTTTCTTTTGAATCACATAACATGTGATTCGGTCTTTCTAATAACATTTTCTGTCTGTTTGGTTAATATGGTAGTCATTATTCATGATGGTCTGTCTTTATAAATCCGTACAATTTACCTCCATGGATGTTGATGAAGGATCCTTATATCATTTTGACCTTATTTATCCCAGGACATACAAAAAAGAATATTTAATTTTTTTTGAATCCATTGAATGATGAGTTAAGTTCATTTTCAAGTAATGGAGTTTGTACATATGATGTTTCTGCAAAACAAAATTTCAAAATAAAAGATAAATTGGTTTTGAAAATTAGTGACTTCCCAGCATATGGAATGTTATGAGGATTGAGTACACATGGTCCAAAATAATGTACCTATTGTATGTGAGAAAAAATGTATTTAGACTCATCAATGGAAAAAACCATTGCTATTTTGACTATCATGGAATATTTCTTCAATTGAGCATCCTTTTCCGAAGAAAAAATCTAATTTTAAAAAATGAACAATTAACTATGATAAACCACAAAAAATTATCGGAGGTTGCGAGTAAAAATCAGTTTTATTTTCATTACCTCCCATCACATTTGGACCAACAATAAACCAACATAAAATTATTGGCATTCGGGAAGAACAAAATTGTATTAAACATAGAATTTTTGGGATCTTTCATATAGGTATGATTTTTTGTTCCCCCACATGTTTTATTTAATTAATATTGAAAAAATCGTTTGTGATAATTCATTTCATAGGGGTTTGGATACACCATGTAATACCTATGATAATTTAAAGGCACAATTAGATTTTTCCAAAATTTTCAGGTGACCAGAACACGAAATGTTCCAAAAATTTTAGATCACAGAGGTTAATGAATCCAAAAAGAAGCTTACACACTTTACAATGGGATTATCTTATTATTTTTCAGAGGATTTCAGATTTGATACTTCAAGATGGCTATACCTACAATTTTAGAAGATGTGTTAGGAATTGTTATATTACCAAATAAAAAATAAATGATTGTCATGTTATTATGGAAGGACTTATTCAGATTAGATTAAAAGGTATGTTCAATTCTATTATTTGGTATTCAATAATAGAAATATCATATTTTTCCCATATATTTTTTCTATGACAATAGACTATTATGAACTCATTATATTTGAAATATATGTTGTAATTATATGTAATCCTATGGAAAATCATTCCCCTAGCTTCATTTGTCTAAATATAACATTAGATATTAATTTTTTACATATGAAGAAAAATTTGGAGGTCCATTAATGTTTTGTTGGATGTACCCATTCGAGAGGGGCATGCAGAAATTGATGAAAACGTTAGTAACAAAGAATCAGTTGAAGGTTCAGTTGCTGAAAGAAATTTTCAAGAAGAAATGTTTTTTTCTTCTCTTATTATTTTGAATCCGAATATCCCTCCAAATACAACAGCCTGGGATGGAATGAGTGGAACGTGGATGATGAAAAGGCTAATCAATTTTTAATTTTTAATAAGCCAATGCTTGGCTTCGTAAAATATCTTGAACTATGGATTTCAGATGATGAATATCATTGTTCTCATACATATGTTCTTCTCAAATATGAAAAATCAAATCATTTGTACTGCGAAATATTCTATCATTTATTCTATAATTTATGTTATAGTAACTAATACTATTTTATTTTTATGTTATATGATAATCATATCATGAAACAGATTCCACAAATTACAGCTGATGGAATTGATGAACACTAGAAAAAAAATTATTCCCAATGGTTTCAAAAATCGGCATCACAAATTATTCATGGTTTAACTTATCAATTAAATTTATTATTTATTGTATTGATAATTGTTTTTAAAATTTCTATGTGTCTCCACATGCTGATAAAATTATTATGTGACTGTGTATATTAAGTAACACACTATAAAAAATTATATAATATTATAATGCATATGTGGTGAATGGTTTTCTATTTGATACACGTGCATATTTGGAATAAAAAAATGAAAATTTGAGTTTTCATGAAAGGATCTCATCATAGAGAAACTAAAGATGACTTTTATGGCTTGCCGGATGAAATTATTGAACTGTGTTTCCTAAGACAAAATTACATAAATATGTTTAAATATTTGTTGTTTGAAACTGATATGGGATTGTGTGTTCATTAAACTCATAGAATTGTTGACATTAAATATAAATGTCTTCTTGCAGAAAATGTACCATTTTTTCTGTCTCCACAATAAGGTAATATTTATTACACAAAGTACTATACTACTTCAAGAGACCTAAGTGATTGGAGGAGCATAATAAAATTAAAATCTAGAAAAAATCAATTTACTCAATGTGAATGTGGTTCCACTGATGTTCAAGGAATTGAAAATTTTCAAGGGATATCACAAAATACATCATTTTTAAAAAGAGACATGAATATCGATGATGACACCCCACAAATATGGGTCGATGATGACGATGATGTTAATGATGTTACAAATGAATTAGAAATTGCAAGAGATGATAAAAATGAAAATAATATGGATATTTATAATGTAGAGGAGGAATTAAATGACATTGACATTGTCATATTTTATGATGATGAGGACTGTGAATATTGACACAGTTAAATTCAGGTTATAATCATAACTTATAAATATCTATATATAATAGTTATTTTTAACTATTTACTAATAAAAATCATTTTTTGTTTCATATGGATGATGATATATTTAATTAGTTGTAGGAGGGTAAGCTACCATTGGATGAGGAATATTTGGGATCACCTGATCCACAACCTACTGGAAGTTCATGGGGTATGTGGAGGGGGCATAGTCTTGTGTGAATAATGATTTCTCACCTTATCCCCAACTATTGTCACAAATTGGATTTGATCCATGCATGTGGATGTATGGTAACGAATTTATTTTAGTTATCATTCATTAATTTATTTATATACTAATTTTTTGACTATTATTTCATTTTTCACAGCTCTGCATATATAACTGTTGGACAGGAGAGTGCTATCTTGAGAAATTATTTTTCATAGCCATAGATATCATGGGGGAAGATTCCCGTTGATGTGTATCTTTGTATGTTTGATTATTGGATGGTACATAAAGAAATAATATTTATTTTGAAATAAATTTCATTAATTACATGATATTATAAATTATTTTTGGGGTTTATGGTTTCCCGTCGATGATAGCATGCGTGAAGTTATCCATGCAGTATGTGAGGTGTCTATGCATTATTGTTTCCATTAGTTTTTTTACAATTCGTGAAGGAAGACCATGAAAATAGCTGGAGTGGCAGTATTTGTTGTGTCGTGTAGAGACCACCGACTATAGTACAATTGATCTCATGTTTGGGATGAATTATGTTCACATAGTATGGATGGGGGATTTTAGAGGAGATCTTCATTAGGCTAACAGAACTATGGGAGACAGGAGTTGACACATCGAGCCGATATTCATATAATTTTTATGCATTGATCTCTTTTGATAAGTACTTGTTTTTATATATTTTATATAATAATAAATATAAATAGATTATTTTATATTCATATTGGTAGATGAGCAAACCTGATATTACGGAGGACGATGTTTATCGTAGGATTTATAGTGATATAGCAACTAGAGATATTATAGGTGATTGCAAGCGTCAGATTGTGGTCTGTATTATTTCTTTTTTAGAATGAAAATTACTTGAATATAATATTTTAACTATTTTAGTTTCATATTGGCACAGATAGAGTCATATGTGGCTGTGACCTCTTAGACACTGACAGAGAGTCAGGCCGAGATGGTTGATCAGACTAGTTCCCACTATTTTGATGAGGCGACATGTATGTTGGCGACCTTGTATGGAATCTAGAATGGATGAGTAGTTCGTATCATCTCTCATTTGACCCCTAGGACATATTATGGTAGTATTGTGATGTTGAAGTCTAGCTCGATAGGAGCTCGTGGAGAGGCATCATCTTCTGGATCACAATATCAATAGAAGATGCAAGTAAAGAGTGATATTTTAGAACATCTGTGTAAATAGAAGGAATAGACGTGTCACCCGTAGTAGCAGTAGTTGTACGTGGAGGATACGCGTCGATGGCAGCAGTAGCACCACGATCAGATAGAGTACATTCTTTGTATGACATGTAGTTTGGGGATGATGTTTCTACCCCATAACATCTCTTTCATATACCTCTTCCAGAAGACTATCATCTTCCAATGACTTTTTTTAATATTAAAAAAATTTGAATTCTATGTTTGTTGTAATATTAATTAATTACAGTTGCAGACATTTATATTGATTTTAATTTTTCCTAATTATAAATATTTTGTTATTTTGAATATTTTTTTATTTTTTTATTTATTAGTAGTAACATATTTTTAAATGTTTTTTTATTTTACTATTCGTTATAATAATAATCTATTGCTTTTTTTATTTATTAAATTTTTTTGCAAATATTGTGAATTTTAATATTTTATAATTTTTTTAATAATAATAATATTGTTTTTTAATAAATATTAATAATACTAACAACATTATTATATTATTTGTATTACTATATTATCAATATTATAATAATATAATTTTTAATATTATTAAGATTAGTATTTTTTTATAATAATATATTTTTTATATTAATAGTTTTAATAAAAATATTATTTGCTAATATTAATTTATCTTAATTTTATTGAATTTTTTTGTTATATTTTTTTAGGTATTTTCGATGGAACTTTTTGCATTGGGTTACCATCGCAAATTGTCTATTAATTTTTTAAATAAGTATTTTCAACGAAAAAATGAGTCCCATTGCAAATATGTTTTTGATACAGGCTCGTAGCAACAAGTATTTATATAAATAATATATAAAATTATAAAACTATTTGTGATGGGAAAATAGGACCATCGCAATAGGTTGTTATATATATAATATATATAATCGGATAAGTTTTTGTGATTCCATTTTCTGCAATTGGTTATTTTCAACAGGACCCCATCGCAAAAGAGCATTTTCGACAGGAACCCATTGCAAATAGCCCATCGCAGATACATTAAATTCCATTCGTGTTTCTATGTATTTGGATTCAAGGTTATTTACTTTTTTATTAGATAATTTTTAGTATACACCTCATGGGATATTATGAGAGTATAAAATCTATAGAATAGAAAATAATTTATAATGATAATGAAAATCATAATATTCAATAGATGTGATATAAATATTAGTATGAATTTTTAAAAATATAATTGGAAATATTTTCAATGAATCATAATACATAGTTGTAGTGATGAAATAACCATTTTTTTCATTATTTTGAATAACATGAAACTAAAAATATAAAAAACCATGTAAATAGTCATAACAAATTTAAGAATATACTACATATAGAACCTATGATGTTTGATATGATAAATGTTTGACTATATTACTATAGTCGAAATATGATAGGGAATATGATATTCTAAGTATAGATCTATTAATTTTCAGTAAAAATAGGCAAATTACATTAGAAACATAATGGATCCTTAACCTCGATAATAAAATAAAATAAGCATCCATTTTTGTTGTTAAATATATCAAATCATTTCAGAATTATTCAGGTGGATTAAGACATAATAATCATGTGAAAATTAATATGGTGTTCAATAATCCATTATGATATTTATATAAATAGTGGTGAAAAATCCAATAATGTACTATCGATAAAGAGTGAAAATAATGGACTAGAAATGATTAATGAATTAATTAGATGAATTTTATTTTTTTTTGGATGAAATACATGATACAATATATAAATACTATTTTTAATATTAATGGGGGAAATTATTTCACAATACAAGGACAGTGTTACATGAATTTCATAAAATGGATTGGATATTAGATATTTAACTAAAATACAAATTAAATACATTTTTTTATTGATGGATTATAATCCTTCTATGTGATTTGGACTCTTAATATTCATCATCATATTTTGAGACCCGTTAATGATATATCATGAGCTGTATAGATATATTTAAATATTTTATTTTTTTCGATGGAATTATTAAATTTTGATTTTCAAATACATTATAGAATAAATAGTAGACAAGAATATGAAATAAGGGAAATAAGATCAAATATTTCACATGTGTTTGATGAAATATAATAGGGATCACATAAAATGATTATGTGTTTATTACAATTTTGTGGAAAAAGTCCATTAAGATTAAAAATATATATGAATGTGGGAATCAATTTTTTATAACAGACTATTTACAAGGACAGGAGAGAATTATTGAAATCAATTCCCCAATAATAAATTGATTCTATTATAATAAAACCTATATGAGAAATGGAAGGATTAAAAAAATTACTAAAAATATTACATTTAAAATCTTGTTATAAAATTATAATGGAAATGTAGAATTATTAGTTATATCACTAGAAAAATAGATGAAATCATAATTATGGACACATTAAAAACATGATGAGCCATTGGAAAAACAAAATATGTATAAATTGTTAGGGAAAGGATTAGTTACACGGTTTGGAAGGGTAAAAAAATGTTGTGTTCTAAATTGATATCATATATGATATCCTGATTATTTTAATAACCTTATCTATTAGTTTTTACTGTTTAGAAATAATTAATATTTTATGGAAAATATGAATTAATCTGTAGATAATAGGACATACTCAAAATTATTGGAATATTATAAATTTATAAATTTAATTCTAAATTAACTGTGACTTTTTTTCATATAGTGGTTTAAATTAATTTATATTATTTTTATTAAGAACTAGATTTAAAAAATTTATAATGTTATAGTAAAATCATCACATTATTTCAATAATTCATTATAATATTTATTTTATAGAAAATATTTATACATTTACCTATATTTTTGTTATATCAATTATTAATATCAATAATAATAATAATAATATGTAATTATTTCTAGTGGTAAACACCCCGTAATCATACATGAAAAATGGGGGTTCAAAACCCATTGGGCACTGGTTATTGTAGAAGTACTATAGTGTGCAGTTGTAGAATCATCATTGTAGCTATGGTGAGAAATATAGTGGTAACAGGTTACTGTAACAGTGGTGGGGGCACTGTAGCAGTGGCAGGTACTATTCGGTACTGTATCAGGCGGGGTACTGTAGTAGTCTTATTCAAAGAATGGGCCTTGAGAAAATAATTTGGTCCTACATGCCATATAATCGGATATACACCCACTAGGCCTTCAGGCCATGTAATGGTTCTCCATCTACCCAATTTAAAGTGGAATTTACTTTTCTTTCTTAATAAATATGAGGCTTTGTCCCAAACCATTAAAAAAAATTATTTTAAACTAACTAGATGATGTGTTTATTAATTTTATTTGAAAAAATATGTTCTCAAATATATGGTGTCATATTAAGAGAAATAGTTAGATTATAATTTTATATGGTAGTCATTAATGAACTAATATGGTATCTAATATAACATTATAAGAATAACATATAATGATAATTATTTAAAAATTATTTCCATAAATATTTATTTTATATGTCTATACATGGCAATTAAAAAGAAATTTGACAACATGTATTTTATATTCATGTATATATAATTATTTTATGAAATTAAAAATATTTTTTGAATTTAAATTTAATAAAGTAATCAGTCATAAAAAAGAGTATTTGTTCAATGATGGTAAGTTATTTTATCATAAATTAATATTTTTTATTTTGAATTTAGTTTTCCAAAATTTATAGTTTCAAATTGATAAAATAGGAAAATAAATTTGATTCATCAGTAATAATTTATATTATGTTTAATTTTCAAAATTTTTCATTAAATATGTAATAGTGAAAAATATTGTTTTCAAAATTATAATTTCTTTTGAATTATTTGGATATAGATAAAAAGTTAATACTATTAATAAATTTTAAATGATTTGAAATATATATAATGTGTAAAGGTAAAAAACTATTGAGTTTATGAAATTTTATTTTAAATAATAAAACATAAAGTATAAAATATACTTATAAAAAATTAATACATACTCATTTCATAATAGAAAATATTTCATTGGTGGATTTTTTATGGTGTTTTAAGATATCAATAAACCCATTATTTATAAATAATACACTATAAATGTCATATTATTCAATTTTTTTCATTAGATGTGTACATAATATTAATATATTGAATAATTCATTATAAAATATTATCTTCATGACCATAAAAATACTTTTCATCCCCCCTAAATAACATAAAAACTTCATGTAATTAATAATTACTTACCCAATTACCTCATAAAACACAAAAATACAAATTTCAAAGGATCTATAGAAGTTAAAATACCATATTTTCATTCATAGAGACATAATTTATGGGATATATTAAGAAAGAATTAATAGATTCCATGTCTCAATTTTATTTTAATTTATTATTAATATGTTCTTAAATATTATTAAACAGATATTATATTTTATTCAAAAATTTAATTTACATTGGAAAAAATTATTTTCATCCATTACATTGATAAGATATCTTCCATTACCTCCCACTAATTATGTATATACAAGCATTGCATATAGATTTATTATTATATTTTCATTACTATTTAATTAAACTCAAAATCGATCAACCCCTATAACATATAATAATACATTTTATAGATATTATATATATACAAAAATATATTGGTTCATTTTTAATTTATTTATCAATTAAAATTTGTTAAATTATCACATTTTGATACATTAAACAAATCAATATTCTTGAAATACATTAAAATAGAAACACAATACTGGTTGTGATCAAATTCTTAGTATTTGTAAATATAAGGGATTTCATTAAAAAAACCATCATTGAAAATATTATGAGTATATGAGTATGAAAAATTGTGTACCGAGATAATATTAGAGAATAATACTGAATAAATCATAAATAAAAAAACATGAGACATGGGAAAAGGCTTCTTGGATAACGTAACACATGGTTCATTATAATGTTTATTATTAAAAATATTGGCATCATCATAGAGAACATAAAATATGATAAATTCCTACCGAAAAATCTGTTCAAATAGAAGTGTATATTTTATTTTTTATGTTAATGAGGACTAGGAAGCCTTTATATCAAAATGGTCCATAAGGAAAAAAATATTAAAACCTAGAATACATTGGATATCCAATTATAGCTCAGAGCATAGTTAACATGGTTTAAAAACCATAATATCATCCAAATAATATTATACATAAAACATTAAAAAATGAATTATTGTATATTAGTAATGCATATGAAAAATAATGAATAACCAGTTATATATTGTCCCTAAAACATACAATAAATCACAAATATATGATATCATAATTGGACCATTACATAAAAATATGGTTAATGAAAAAAACCATAATAAATTTTAGTAACAAATTTCCATAATCATGTCCGATGATGAAAATATATAACAATAATAGTGAATAATAAGAAATATTAAATGATGAAAATATATATTAATATCACAATTATCTTATAAATAAAATTTCCATAGAGAAAAAATAGTAAATGCCCTTTTCATTTATGAAATATTCAGAAACATATTTCTCTTAAACAATTGAGTTAGAATGTCTATTGAAATAAATTAATTCATTGAGTTTTATTCCCAAATTAAAACAATGTTGATAGTGAAAAAATGTATTCATATTATAAACATTTAAAAAAATTCAATTCACACTATGTAATTAATAAAAAATGTTATTTGAGAATAATATTATTAAATGTTTTTTTAAAAAATATTTTCCTGTAAAGTTAAATGTTTATATTGACAAATAAAATATGTAATTATATATGAATAGATAAGTAAATCCATAAAAAAATATTTTCTATATAGATATTGATGATAATTATTCCTGGATAAAATTAAAATAAATGGTTAGTTTCGTTATTGATGAACCAATGTGTGAAAAAATGTTCCAAATAAAAATAAAATATTTTTATTAAATGTAAACCCAATTAAATATATATTATTAATAAAGTGATAAATTATAATTTCTGAAATTATTATTTTACTATAATAAAATATGAATTTACAATTGATATTTTAATGAAAACACATACGACATTATTAACATTTGAATCAAAATTATTTTAATTACAAACCCTGATTTTTATTTTTAAATAAAATTAATTTTATTATATTATTTTGAAAAATACTTCCATATGACTATTACATAATCTATAATTAATGGAAGGTGTTTAATTTTAAACATATCTAAATGATAAAAAATTAATATGATAAATCATTGCATTTACTATAGACTTTCATGATATCTCTCGAACCAATAAAATAATAAAAATAATCGTTATAAAAATTAATTCTAAAAATATATATTTATTTATCACTTATTTTTTGTTTATAAATTAATATAATTTAGTATACATATATTGGTTACCTAAAATTAGATATCAATAAATTTGATTTATTCGAACATTTTTCTTAATAGATATATAAGCCCACATTCATTGAAATGATTTAAGTAATTCATGATTTTTTGAGGGCATTAGAATCCTTATTTCTTAATTATTTATATACCCCAATTTTCATTGAAGATAAATTATCATTATAGAATGCGCTAATGGAATGTTTGAATAGTATGTTTTCAGTAATATTACAAAAAAATTAAAATTTTATGTATTACCTATTTAATGTCATCGAATTATTCCATAATGAGGAAATATATTATTGCTAAATACTATTTATTACTATTAAAATTTAATTATAATAATTTAGGGGGAAAATTATATGTTCATATATAATCATTCATATAGGTGGTCGAATCGATAAAAAATGAACTTACACGAATGGATGATTATGTGTTAAGAGTTAAATTATATTTTAATACATATCAAATAACTATAATGATGTAAATATAGAATCATTAATACAAAGGATGGGATTTAGTAAGATATTGTAGGAGAAAAAAATTTATATTTAATGAGAATTTCATTGATAATGAATTGATAATTTTTTATCACTCGACATAGGCTTTATTAGAATAACAGAATTTAGATTATTTTATAGATCTAGAATATTCCAATAATATTATAAGTAATTATAAAATTGGAAATTTAATGTGATTCAACTGATATTATTTCAAAAAAATCCCTATATTGTTTAGGGATTCACCTATTATAGCTGAATATTTTTTTCATTTCTTGGGAATCATAATGTTAGTGAATGTTGTTGATATAATCACTAGGATGTTAGGTATTTCAGGTGTGTAAATGATCATAACAAATTACTGTATGACTATAAAATATAATAAATAGATTTTTTAATTATTAAAAATATTTTCTCTTTGAAAAAATATTATCCTTGTAAATTTTCATAATTATATTATTGTATCATGTAAAATAAGATAATCAATGTAGTATTTTGTATATGGATACTAAATTTTCAAATAAAATTTTCTTGAATTAAAATACCCTAAATTATTTTTTACCTAAAAATTCATTACATTGAGTATTCATATTTTTTCACTTTTACATCATTACCTCTTCAAGATCCCCTGTATCTTAATAAAAAATATATTTCCCCCATAAACCATTAACCAAACGAGTTGTCTTGTCCAGTATTATATTATATCTACATACCAATACATTTTAATTTTTTCTCAAATTATTATATATAATTTAATTCCTATTAACCATATTGGTTTTATTACACTTTAAGGGTATACATATTATTACATCAAAAGTGATAAATTCAATTCACCCTGAACATTGGTGAGTTTTTATGGAAGGGAAAGAAAATAAGATAATTTTCGAATTCAATCATGATTTTTAGAAGTTACAATATATATTTTCATAATTATACCATTCATCAATATCTATACTTTATTAAACACATTTCCACTGATATCATACTGTAAATTTTATTGATGATCATCTCCTATTCTATTATAATATCATAATTCATTTTTATGATGTTTTTAATTACTATTATTTTTCATAAAAACATCATTATCTTGAATTGATCCCAATAGATTACATTATCTGATAACATCCCATCCTGTTGAACATTCACACCTCCTTCAACATATCACTACATTTAATGGAATGAAAATTCAAGAATGAAAATATTTATTACTTGAGAACATAACTCCGGGTAAAAGTTTATCACAAATATCATGTAATTCCATTAAGATAGATCATATCACATAATAAAATCAATTAATAGCCAATTCCTCTTTAACGTTATTCTAAGGATGATATGTAGTGTCAAATCACATCTCTGTATCTAGTGTTGTTGATTACTCCTCCGAAACATTTGGGAAAACCTTAAACCTGAACAAATATAAGTGAGAGATATACTCAACAAATCCATAGAACCTTTATAATATATTTCATGGAACATTTTTCATTTTATACATATTAATGAATTTCAGTTAAATGCAATTACTCATAAATATATCAATAAAAATTTTATTATAATAGTTAGAAGTCTTAAAAAGTAATAAATCAACATAATGGGTTTTGTTCTCTTATTTCTAAAAATGTACGTGTAAAACATATATAATCTCTTATTAAATTCATCATTATTACATAAATTTATTTCATATGAATCTTATATATAGATATATTTGAATTAAATACATCATGTTGTCCCACTAATAAATATTATGAGTTCTCATAAACATATTTATTCTTCGTAAATGGATAGAGAAATAATATATTTCTAAACTACTCAATAACAACATTAATTTTATTATTAATTGAATTAATATTATTATTCTATGTGTTATAATTCCATTATTTTATTTCGTATCACCTAATAATTTCATATCTACTTCAATAGATCTATATTACATTTATGTTCACCATAAATCATTAAACTGAATTATTATTGTTCATTGATTTTTGGGATTGTTTAATTTAGGCACATCACAATTGATTTCATGATATTTAATTAAAAAACCCAAGAATATTTGGTATCTTTCAAATCTCATCAATGATAATATTACATAATGCATATTACTAAGGAAGATAACCTCCATGGTTTCCTACTATATGTTGTAATGTATCGAGAAGTCACCATCCTTGAACAACATCCACCATCTCTATTTTCATATATCTCATAACTGTTATGTGAATATACACATTATTATATTATGGCCTTTATTTGTGTTAAAAATTTAACTACATACATATATCCTTCATATCATTTATGAGAATATTACCTTTCCACGATCCATGTTCCGCATCGGGTTATTTGTCTCATGAATCATTAATTGATGTGAGATCTAAAACACCACAATATCATTATATATGATGGATGATAAACATGTCATCATTGATACCACATTCCCTATTAGATACCCATATCCACTATTGTGGTTTTTCAGTATCGATATGGTCAGATACATTATAAATAAATCCTAGAAGTATTATTCTTACTCATTGGTCTAGAGGAAAGGTATTTTTTTATATTTACATTATTAGTTTAAATGATGTTCATGATAAATTTATCAAAAAGCATTCGATGTATCTATCTAATAGAGTAAATGATGTTATCTATATTACTTACATTATTCCATTCCATACATTAATCACATTTTCAATTTAATAATAAACAAATATATAATTTTTTATGATAATGTAATAGAAGATTTATATTTCCTACCCCTGGAATTCATATGTGAAATTTTTTATACTATGTATACTTTTGAATAAACAAAAAAATAAATCATAAAATGATATTTTTAATCTTTCATAATATTATAATATGTCAGAACATAAAATATGATCACTAAAAAGCATGATTAAGGTAATATCAAATGGAAATATTCTTCAAAACCACATTAATCGCATGGGTATTTGTGAGTCTGAATGGAATAATGACAATTCATAATTCCCATATTATATTCAAATGGGTTTAACTACTTTATAATCTATTTGATATTATAATTTCCTCAATCCATATTGATAACCAATAATTGGATTATTTTATCCAATAAAATCCAATCGAAATAAATAATGTGAGATATAAGATAATGACTCATGATAATGATCCTTTTTTCATCAGGGATATTCAATATGATACTTCATTGATCAATAATTCATACTAATAAAATGGACCAGTGTAGCCCATTGTGAAGAACCTAGTAATATAAAATCTATATCCATATTCTCTAAGATATTATTATTAAATTACTCAAATTATTTTATGGTCATAATATATAGAGTTATTGATGTTTTGACAAAACTATTTATTTTTAATATTAAAAACTCAACCTCACAATCATGGAATAAAAAATGGAATTATTCAAGAAATATATCTACAAAATTAAATTGAAAAGTAATTTAATCAATATTATATTGTTCTGAACCATGTTACCTATATACCGATCATTATTGGGTTTATGAAATTTATAATGTAACTAATATCAATGCTATATTACTCATTATCATATATTGAATGTAGAGCATGTGTTGATTGTGTAAATAAATCTTATTTACCTTTAGTATAAATATATATCTGATATATGCAAAGTTATCAAATCCATGCATAAATGAATCTCAAATAATACCAAAATGAGAAAAATATGATGTTCATAAAAAAATCAAATAAAAATCAATCAAATTATATATTTACACTGGGGATTAAATCATCATATTAAAATTAGTTTTCCTAAAAAATTCAACATTAATCATTTACTGGTATGAACATGTAATCTTAGAGGATTTTCATTAAATGGTGTAAATTATTTAAATATTAAAAAAAAATATGTATTCACTATATAGAATAACTATCATTATACTAATTACAAGATGCTATCATTCATCACTTATTAAAAAAATATTATCAGTTTGATTAACATGAAATATTAATTTGAGTAATTTCTCAAGAGATACCTAAAATAATTCATATGATGTCACAAACTTGGAAATAATAGTTTTCTAACCCCAACAAATTTTAAAATAAGAACATTATATTCGATAGAATATGTGACATGCAATCCCAAGCATAATCAAAACATTAAATATATATCACTAAATTTAATTTCTTCTATAGCTTGAAGAATATAAATCCCCTATTATAATTGAATAATAACATAGTATTACATTATAAACTAGCTATTATATTTTATCAGATGAATAGTGCACACTAAATTAATAAAATTATTAGTGTCAATTTATTTGAAATAAAATAATATTTTTTTAATAGAAAAAGAAATATATTATGAAATATTACCTTTTCCTAAAATATTGATTTTCCTATCATCCAAAAAATACATTAAAACTAATTTGTACAAATTTTAGGAAATATAGATGGTAATATTAAAATCATTTTTAAAATTAAAATATTATCTTTATATTATAGTGAATTTTTTATATTTTTCTATAAATTTTCATATTTTATTAAATGTGAAAAATACTAGATAACAATTGAAATTTTCATTTTCATTTAAATTATTTGTAATGTATAATTATATATTTTTAATTAGTTTTAAATTAAAATTATTTCATTTATATGCTTATTTAAAAAATATATGTCAATTGAATAATTATCATAATGATGGTTGTAATAAAAAAATTATAATAATTTAATCATTTTCACCTTGACAACCCTCTTTTCAATGAGGTATGTAATATTAAATTTAAATTAATGTATTCTAATCATGTCAATAAAACATTGAAAATGGATTAAATATTATGAATAATAATAATTTATATCATATAATATGTTAAAAATATTTTTCTAACAATTCCAATAGTGAAACAAAAAAACATCTACTATGGTTTATGTAAAAATGGATTTAATGGATGTTAAAAAATTTAAGAGATAAAATAAAGATAAAATAGTATAAAATCTAATTTATATAAATATTTACAAACTATAATAATTTGGTATATATAATAATCTATTTTTTAATCTTTTATCATTTTACAAAAATGGTTACACATTTTTCATTTACAGATTTATAACTCTTCCACTGGCCTCACTTATAAAAGGGTAATCCTCTACACTCCTCATCAAATCGTAACCCACTTTTCTCATCCATTACATAAAATAGTAACTTCCCAAAGTATATATTATATTAAATAAATCTATATTTTTTTTAAAACCCCATCCATGAAAGGAGTTTCATTAAAAAATAAATAGGTTACCTGGGAAAGATTTAACATTCTTCATTATGCTTTTTTATTTTAGTTCTTTCTCCACCAAAATAATTTATTATAAAACCATAGTGATATAATAAACTAAATATATATAATGAAATAATTTTTAGGATAATTTAATAATACATAACCATCACCATTTATATAAAATGGGTCATTAACACATTATTATTTTGTATGAAAGACTACCACCTTTGAAATAAATTTCACAGGATTTTTCATTACCACCTACCAAAGTTTGGTATGGTGATGTATATAAAGTATATACATGATATTTAAATATCATATTTTTACATATGTATTAATCATATCATATATAATTTTTTTTATTCTATTTTACATGTTATAATACAATGTTTCTTGTGCATATAAAAAACAACCGTCTCGCAAAATGATTTGATTAATTTTTCACTAATGATTTAAATTAAAGAGAATAAGGAAAAATTTAATGAAAATCTGTGATGTAGATTTCCTAATAATGTGACTAATAAACAATTTATGATTATGACAATATAATATTTATTTTCAATCATTACCTTTTAACTCACTTAAATACGATAACTTCATTCAGGTATATATGGGATACATCCTTCATAAAGCGATTTGACTCTCATTTCTTCAAAAAATTCACATTGAATATATATATATATATCTGTGTCTGTGTGTGTATTTAAATAAATAATATTTTATTTAATATCTTACTATAATTCTTGATGAATTTAATATTTCTTACCTCATTTCTTTGATGATCATTGAATAACCAAAACGCTACCCATGCATATATATGATCTACCGTATCTTAGGTCATATTGTACATCATTTACCAAAAAAATCATTATATGTATAAAAATATAAATCGATGAACAAATATAATTATTAAATCATGAAAATTATTCTGGATATCATCGAACTATATAATATGTAAAATAACATGAACATTCTGGATAAAGAAAAAATGAAAGAAGAAGGCAGTTAACACTGGAAAAAATTATCCTAATAAAACATTATTAACCAAATTTTTATAATATATTGTTAAATGATGATATATGTTATTATTAATATTAATATAGGTACTTAATGTGGTTATATCATTCTTAAAACCAATATATTTGAGGTTAAGGAATGTTCAATGTAACACCCTAATAATTTATGAGAAATATTTTTTTTGTGTGTTATGTTATACACAACATAAAGGGAATCTTTCACTACACACGACACTATCTTGGCTTGCTTTACATGAAATCACAACATTCCATGATAGCGTTTGTTGTACGCAATACCGAGTTTCACAAAACAACGATATGTTATTAAAATATTATAAAAACTAGCCGTTATGAATAGTAATACCAACTTTTTGAAATTTTATAAATTTAATAGTTCGAAATGGACTTAATTTATGGATTTGGAATATCAAAATTAGACTAGGGTGAGTTTTTAGTATTTTTTTGAAAACTTTCAATTTTTGATGAATAATGAAAACACTGGGTTACTATTTAAAAACTAACTTTTTTTTAATAATTATTTATTTTATTTAAATATCTTTAGGTAAAAATTGTTATATAATACCTATATATGTTCAATTAAATTCATTGGAGTCATTTTATAATAATTTTAAATATATAAAAAATTTATTGAACATTTCACCGTCTTTTACCCACCTCCTAGGAGAAATTGAAAATTTACATAAAAAATAATTTTACCGCTTCTCTGAGTGTAATTTCTAAAATCCTAGAGACATGGTTAATATCAAAGAGTAAAATGTGGTTCAATAAGATAAAAATAATATTTTATGAATCGTAATGTTTACTTTGATTTACCATGGTTAAAAGTAAATTGGGTAATTAAGGGTAAAAAAGATATTATTATTACCCTAACACATGTCATAATTCTATTGGATAAGGTTAATTCGTCCAAAAAAACCTTATGATTAAAATATGACCATTTAGGTCCACTTGGATTAGATTATTACATTTATTTTTATTTTATTTAAAGAAGAGTAAAAAGAGTTAAAATCGAAGTTTAATAACCAAAACTTTTTTAGTATAGGTTTATACATAAGATAACTTCAACAATCAATATTAATTAGAAAGATAATATAATTTTATACATAATGTTATTTTATTTATAATTTTTAGACATTAAATAATTTAATTTATTTATGACACAATGATGATGCAGTAATTTCCTTATTAATGAAATATTAACACAATTGATATTATAAATACCCAAACAAATGT
This sequence comes from Viscum album, assembly GCA_963277665.1. Taxonomy (NCBI): domain Eukaryota; kingdom Viridiplantae; phylum Streptophyta; class Magnoliopsida; order Santalales; family Viscaceae; genus Viscum; species Viscum album. The sequence continues at coordinate 641,048,793 of OY728157.1, forward strand.
AATTTGACACTTTTTATGAATTCCACTATTATTATAGGTTAATAGGACATGTTATTATTGATTTATTTTTCTTTTTTCGAACTAATCATGATGTTATTATTTTTTCAAAAATCAATTACCAAAAAGTATCAAAATTGACATAAAATAGGTTTTAAAACCAATATTATATTATTAATTGTTATTATATTCGTAAAAATCCAAGGATTGGAAAAATGAATTATATATGGTTATATATATTAATAATTAACCACTTGGGTTTCGTTTTTCTTGTTATTGTAATTTTATGAACTATATAGTGTAAGAAAACAATAAGACACGGTAAAAGTTAAATAATTTAACTTAGAGATAAATATAAATTATAAGGTTAAAATAGTAACCTATACTTTTCTAAAACCTATTGGTTGAGAGGATTTCGGCCCATCCCCACTTTAGCTTCTAAATAAGTTACTTTGTAGCCATTATAAACCGAATATGACTATATTATAAACTAATATTTTATGTTTTTTCCTAAAGTGCCCCCCTCCACCCTTTAAAAAGGGAACCTCCTCCCTCTTCTCTTTAAACAATTTTGAGCCTTCAAGCTCGGATAACCCCAGACTATTTCACTTATCAACTTCTCTATAAACATTATAGAGGTTTTGGTCTACTCAATAGACCAACTCTAGTGCCTTAAAAGGAGGTTAAGAAGAGGCGCGTCAAAGAAGACGTAATATCCGTTACTGATTCATTCCAATTTATTTTTTTATTATAATTATTCTTCTTTATATTTTTTTATCATAAATTATTAACATGAGTATCAATAATATACTGATATGTTATTATAATTATGAAACAACCCTATTTCATCTTCTGTCCATCCTACGGAAAATTAAATCTCTGCGCGTGTGTACGTACAGAATACAGTCTCCACGCCGTGGTGTAATCTATTTTCCACCACCACCTTACATGGATGGGTATAATGGTGTAAATAAATAATTAAATACGATTATTGTAAAGTTATATTGATTTTGAAATATTATACATAATCTTCAATATAATTCCACGATCATGGAAATGATATCATTGCTCGTGCGTACGTACGGACTACCGTCTCCACGAACACGATGAGATTCATTTTCCATGATTAAACATTCAAGTTGGATTATAAAGTATATATAATAAATAATAATGAAGGATATTACATAATAATGATACTGTATTTATGTACATATATGTTTCATTTACTGAATTCCATTTAATTCAATAAGGAAACGAAAACAGCATTCATGTATAAGTACGACCTACCGTCTCCATGAATGGTGTATTTCATTCCATTTATCGATCTATCATATATATTTATATTATGAATATATATTATATATAAATCATGTTCTACATTATGGAATTATGTAAATCAAGATATAAGTAATAATATCAAGAACAACATGTCGAAACACTTACGATAAATGAAACGAATTTACCCAAAACACTGATTTAACATATAATTTACAATAGAACGGGTAATATAATGTCACAAGTGAACAATATATGATATCATAAAAATTAATATGACTCTATAATAAGTCAATGAAATTATTTAAACAATTATACAAGAGGTTTAGATACATATGAAGCATATCAGACATAAGGTAAGGGATAATTATTCCAATATCATTCTTATCCGAGATTGTTTATTCGTTAGTATTTACAGGGGTTATATTTAGCATACATGTCCATGTTTTCTAAAAATGGTTTCATGTATGTTTAAAGTCCTTTTTACCCATTTTTGACTTTTACCACATGCTATGGAAAGAATCTTTCTTTTGTTTACCTTTCAAGGAGCTTTTTTACATTTACAACAAAAGTATGAGGAGAATGTTTTTTCAATTATACTACATGAATGGATTTTTACACTTTCATAATGAATTTTTTAAATAAATCTTCCTCTATAAGATTTCATGACTATTTTAAAAAAAGTTATTTTTGTTTAAAATTTCTGGGAATTTTGTGAAAAGAAAATGATTTTCAAAAAGATAGGATATTTTAATCATGAATTCTTCTCTAGGGTTTTATCAAAACAATTATCCATCATAGATGGAATTATTTAATATGTGTATGTTTCAAGTATTATGTCACTATGATTTACATGGTTTCACATTTCTTATGATGAAATGATATCCATTTTTTGTATGGATTATGTTATGATGGGATGATGTTTATGAAACCCATTTTATATTTTAGGTAATGATGAATGATTTATGTACATGTTGTGGCAAAAGTAAGAATTTTTTCATTATGAGATGGATAAGACCTGTATCTACCTAAAATTCATTCGGTAAAGATTTATATCTCATGATATAGACATGGCTGGAATGGCATGTAAATCAGGATCAGTAACACAGGGCTGGAACAACAAGTAAACCCAGTTCAGTAACGAACTTTGCCTACTAAGATGGTCTTGGTGGAAATGCCTTGGATACTATGGAAATAATATCATGTGGTTAATGTTTTTCCAAAATTAAAAGTTTTATTCCCATGCTATTTTATCATTATCAATGTTTTTTTATGATCTATTGCTTATGTACTACAATTATTTATGTCATTGCTCATGATTTTGATGTTTAGATTTTTTGCTCATGTTATTACATTCAAATGATTATCGATTCTTTTATGTTCTCTATTTTTACCCTTACTGAGCATTTGAGATCACCCATTTTATGTTATCTTTTCCCCAGGATAAAAATAATGGTAAGAAAACATAAGGGTACGATCTTTTTGGGAGATGATGATGATCGTTCACCATGTTTAAAAGATTGTTTTCTGAGTTTATAAAGGCACTAAACTATTATGGTCCTTGTGTGTTGGTTTTTGTTTTGTATTAAGTATTTCTCAAAATTAATGTAATTTCCATGTACGTCATGCTTTGGGCCTCTACAGTTGGTGTCAGGGGAATGGATTAGTTAACAATTGGAAACTAGGATGCGAAAACTTTAGTGAGATCCCTAGAGATATTTCTAAGTTATGTATAGGGATTTCCCAAAGGTTAGGTATAATTATAGTTTATAGTCCTAGAATTATGGTAACAATCATAGAATTAAACCTAATATGTTATATATTGAAGGTACACCCCCTTTGTTATGTTGTTTTCCCTCGCATGATTTTTGCCTCTCTAACTATTCTTTTGGGGTTCTAGACAATGGTTGGAACCCAAAGGAACCATGTTTATCAATATAATGGAAAATGCAATGATTGTACTCCTGAGCAAACAAATTTAATAGGATATGGAGTGAAAAAGCGTATTTATATACTTACACAATCTATGAATCATTCTGGACTTCTAAATGAGAAGAGAAGGGAAAAATATTATATTGAGTCTATCATGAGGAAACGTCCAACTTCTTTCAGTGGGTCTTCTGATCCACTTATTGCTGAAAAATGGATCAGTACCATTGAAAATATATTTTCCATTATTCGTTGTTCGGAACATAAAAAATTAATTCTGGCTATTTACCATTTAGAAGGTGAAGTAGATCAATAGTGGACTAAAATTAAGAATACGAGGCCCCGAGATGAAATTGAATCCATGGAATGGGATGAGTTCATGAACATATTCTTCAATAAGTTCTTCCCCCATATTCTTCAAAAAAGGTGGAAAAGATTTCATTGAGCTTAAGAAAAAGGATGATGAATCTGTTGGTATATACGAAGTGAATTTTACAAGTGTTTCAATGTATGCATCTCGCTTTATCATCCAACATGAATGTAATGTTGATCGATTCTTCAGTGGCGTAAAACCAATTCTTCGAAGGGAATTAGATATAAGAGACATTAGTGGATATGAAGAAATTGTGTGCGGTGTTACCAAGTTAGGAATGGAAGTTGGTGTTACATATCCAACTCATGGTTTTTACAAAGAAACGAAAGATGGAGTTCAAAGAGAAATCTCAGAATAATGGTGAAAAGAAGATGAATGTTTCTTTATGCTCAAAGTGTGGAATGATTAATGGTGGAGATTGTCTTAAAGGGACTAGAAAATCTTTTAAGTGTGGAAAAGAATGTCATATGGCAATTGAATATTGAAATAATGGGAAAAATATTTCTAATGATGTGAATAAAGAAAGGGATACACAGAATGCACCTCCTACACTTCAATGTTTCAAGTGAAAGGAAATGGGGCATTATACCAATCAATGCCCTAATCCTGGGGTTGTTGATGATGATCGACGTCAACAAAATTTTAAGGCCAAATACAAAGGAAAGTCACATGAAATTACCATCGGTGATGTGGAGTATGATAACAAAGTGGTGAAAGGTACACCTACCCTCCACTCGAAAGTAGAAAATGTTTTATTTGATTCTGGATCCACCCTATAAGGCCCCAGCCTTAAAACTTACTCAATCTTGAGTTTTTACAAGATTACACATTGAGGATCTTTTCAGGTTTAGAGTTTTAGAGAATTAGATCAAAAAACGTTCATTATATTCCACATTTAAACAAAGTGGTTACATAAAGATAGTATTCATTTTTCCCATCAAAGGAAACATATTTAAAATAAAACATGGATTCTTTCTTGAAACATCCTTGACACTATCATCGTATCATGTACCTTTCCCTTGACCTGTGAAAAACATTTCAAAAAAACTTTGGATGAGCATAAAAAGCTTAGTAAGGGTTATAAAAATATGGAAAAGAAACATGAGTTCATATATACATAATAATGAAATCATACTTTACCCATAAAACATAGGCACTTTAACATATCTCATAAAATAAGGAATAAATCATAGAAATCATAAGATATAAAAGGTAACTTGAGGCATTCATAACATTCTTATGTAGGTAGTAACCCTCTTGGTTACGTTTGGAATACCCACTGTAGTATATTCCCTAAATCTCTTTGGAAAAACCTTAAAATTTCACTCCTTCGTGTTACCCAATGCATTGGAGAGCTATATCGGGCTCACCCGCACTTAGTTTATCACGGAACAACCTGTCTTCATAACAATGCCCAAGAACCATAATATAATCGTATCACATAAAACATGCATAAAGGAAACATAACATTTCCACCATTCAATCACAAGATATCAATACACCACATTGATATAAAAACATTATAAAAACCATTTTCAATACCAAAATAAATGAAATGTAAAACATGGTATTTATTTTTCTTTTAAAAACAACGAATGGCTTCTTGAAGAAGCCGAAACTCAAATAATGGTCATGGTGGCGGAGAAGTCGTTGTCGCCGCATACGTATGACAAAAAAATTCCCTTTTTTCGTTTAGTAAAACGCTTCATATAAAAAAGATTCCTTTTGGATAAACTTAAAAGTCAAAGGGGTTTATACACCGTATAAAAGAAGGTTGTGTATAAAACAGAATATGTCTCAATGAAATGAAATTGAGACGATGTCCCATAAAAAGACGGTATCCTTGGTTTAAGGATAAATCAATTACATAATTATGTGTGACAAACGAATACACAAAATATAAGTGGATATTAAGTGTAAAACAATCAGAGGTCATTCAAACATATTCATAGAATGGAATATTCAAGGAGTACAAGTTTATCCCAAAGAATCAAATTTGGGTTAAGAAGTTCCTTTGCAAAAATTTGACAGCCTAACGGCGTCACTACAAAATTCAAAAAATGAGTTGATGAGAGATAAAAAGGGTATCTCATCACATGGACATAAAATTTAAATCAATAAGGATATATAAGAACATATCCCAACATAATAGTATGTGAATTAAAGGACATAACAAAATAAGTCTTTTAAAAAGAGGAGGGTGAAAGGTTCCCTTACCGACATGGGTATCTTTCGAGACATGCACCCCGTAAAAGAAGGACAATACCACATTGATGTAAATACTAATAAATGAAAGTATATTACACAGTGAGTAAAATAATGGAAATTACATACACCACTCAAAGGAAATTGTGGCAAATGTAGCATAAATCTCATGGGAATAAAAGTGAGATAAAAAATCCCTTACGAAAACTCGGCAGCCTAACAGCGCCACTTAGAACTTCCAAAAATTGATTGATGAGATCAAATAGGGTCTATCATAATATTAAAATAAATTTTATAGAAAGATTAATATAAAAGAACATCCCCCAACATAACAAATAGGATCTTAAAATAAGTGACATAAAGGAGAGTACTTAAAAATAAAGATAGATGTTAGATCTCTTACGAAAATTCGGCAGCCTAACGACGCCACTCAAAACTTCCAAAATGGATTGATGAGAGAGGATAGGGTATCTCATTATATGAACATAAAAATTACAGTAAGAGTAATATAAAAGAACATCCCAATAACAAGAAAGATGAGCTTTAAAAGGAATTACATAAAAGAGTGTACTTAAAAAGAAAGAGAGGAGTAGGATCCCTTACCTCGGGTCCGACTTGACTCGATCGTTCTTTAATTTCCTGAATAATAAAATTTGGTCAATTTAAAATTGCTTAAGGTCCTCCTTTAAATATTATTATTCTGTTCATATCACATATTATAATGTTATTATAAATGTTTAATAATGTTAGTTCATATCAGACGTTATTGTCGATGTTTGGTACATGAGTCAAAAATGAACTTGTTTGAAAAATGATTGCCCATGTAGTTATATGTAAATAATTTCCAGAATATTATTAATGATTAAAATATCATATATATCCTGTAAATATTCATTTTTTACTATTCCATATCATTTGGAGATAAAAAACAAAAAGCACCGTTCATGGAGATGATAGGTCGTACGTACGCATGAACGCTACTTTCATTTTTTTGTCATATTAATGGAATTAAAAATTAATGATATATATATATATATATTATAATTCCAGTATAATATATATGTTATATAGGTCACATATGTTCATTAATTTCATTTTTTATACATTCCATATATTGCATGTACGAGTCACATCACTTGAGGGGGCGGTAGTCCACACTTTCTCATATGAAATTATCGCATTTACACAACATGAAAAGAATAAAGTTATGGTTTAAATATAAAATACAGAAGCATATAGTAAACATAAATACCATATATATCATATATAAAATACAGTGACATCATAATGGCCACCTTTAATGGTGTTAAAAAAATATTGAACAATCATCATTTTGTGAGGCAGAAAATCACCAACCACAGAAACAATATGTTCTTTAAGCATTATATGATGGTGTGTGTAAGTTTAGCTCGAATAATTCTAATAAAAACATCCTAGTATATTTATGATACTAGATTTGTTACAAAATAAATTAATGAAAATAGTTTTGGGGGTTGGAGAAGCAAAATAAAACAAAAGGACTCACGTGAAGACATTACCTTAAAATTGGGTAACTCCCTTTGGTTTGAGAAACAAGACTTCATTGGGAAGACTTCTTCTGAAAGTGAGGCTTCAAGGAGATAGAGAGGGATGTGTAGAGACAAAATGGGTAGGGTTTGGGCGAGAAAAAGGCTTTGGAAGTGTGGGTAAGGAGTTAGGAGTGGGGGCCTTTTATAAGAGGAGAAGAGGGGCACTCTTGGAAAAGTATAAAATGTAACATTATTTTCAAATGATTTTCGGATTTTAATGGTTTCACATTGATGTGTTTCACGGATAAGGTTATAAGGGTTCGAAATACACCCATCTAATAGGTTTTGGACATGTGTAGGTGTTAGATTTTACATTATCATTCAATTTTATTTAAATCGTTAAATAATGAGGTCATCGCTGCATCATCATGATGTCATAAATAATTTAATTTATTTAATGTCTAAAAATTATAAAACAAATACTATGATGTAGGAAATCTTTTTATATTTCCAATGAATATTTATAGTCCAAAATATCATTTATGTAGACAAAATAAAAAATATTTTAATTAGGTGATACATTCTTTGTTACATTTAACATTTTTTAAAAATAAAAAGATAAAAAGTCACTTTCTCACAAAACTTATTCCATGGGGTCCCCAAGTTCGGCACAAGACATCCCATGGTCGGCCATGAGACAACCTGTAGCCTTATGACACATTTTGTGATCATTTTGTATTATTATGATATTATCTTATTATCTTTAACTACATGATTACTCATTAATCAAGATAATTAAAGATAATTACCGTCGTTACTGTTCATAATGTCCAAAAACAAAAAAGTCTTAATTACATAATTTGGACCTTATGATTCCAAATATGTAATCCATTTTACCAAATTCCAAACACATAAATTTCAATAATTAATTTAAAAAAACTTCCCATTTTCAAAACAAATAACCGGTTTTTTAGAAACAATATTTATGAAAAGTTTGGCACTTGTTTATGTGTAATTCCAAAGTGAAATTAATCACAATGACCATCATTGAGTTATATGGTAAAAATATATTCTAATTAAATTTTAAAACAAATTAAAAAGATAATATAACCATATAATTAAATTATATGAAAAAGCAGTTTTGATGTAAAATGTAGTATTTTTCACTATTCATTGAAAAATGAACATTGTCAGAAAAATACCAAAAATTAACCCAAGGTAAATTTCAATGACCCAATAATAAATAATATGTTTATATTGAAAAATAGTGCTTATAAAATTTTCAAAAAGTGGATTTAAAAGGGGTTTTCCATCAAAAGGCGGTTAATCGACATTTTAAAGAATAATAGAATGTTTACGCTTAAAAACTGGATTCATTTGCATTTTTAATCCTCTAACATTTATTGAAAAAAAGTAAAAATATTTGACAAACATATATAGTTAGTTCTTTTCATTCCCACCATTACAACAGCTAGGCTTTAACTACCATTTAAAATAATATTATTTTATTATTAGAGTGCAACGTAAGATTTCAAAGAAACTTGTTATTGCATATTGGGTACGCCATCGAGCATATCATTCCCTTTAAAGTAATATTAATATTTTATTCAAAAATATGGATAAATGTGAAAATGTCATACTCTTTATTTACCTGGGGTGTTACATCCTTCCCCCCTTTTGGGAATTGCGTCCTCGCAATTTTAAAATTGAGCTTGGAAACATCTTTGAACGTCCCACATCAGAACAAGAGTCGGTAAAACAATCACTTTAAAATAAATAAAGATAAGTAAAATGGTCACCCGAGTTAACCCATACTAGGATTCCATGTATGAAAATATTGACATGGATGAAAAAACAAAGGGTCATGTTCTGATGGAGAGTGATAGTAAACATGTCTAGGAGAAAGTTAACCACAAGAAAATCACAAACTTGTGATGGGTTAAACAACATTCAATTCCTCCATAGGAAAAGTTAATAGACAACATTTTTGTTTTAAGATACTCTTTATTGAGGAATTTGTTCATAAGGAAACAAAATCACTTATCATATTGACTTTCAAATTTTATTAGATTCCTTACACAAACTCATATTTTCTCCAAAAGACGAGTATTTAAGAAGACTTGTTCACATTAAGAGTACTATAATCAACTTCTAGAGAATCACCTAATCCACAAAAGATAACTATATACTTCCCTTGTAATTAGACCATAACCAAAACCAAAAACAAAAATGTTAGTACAAGATTAGATAATCCAGAAAAGGATAACCCTTTATAAAAAGAAAATCTATTCTTAATCTCCAAAATTTGTCCAACAAAACCCAATGTTCATCAAGGACCATTCGATAAACAATTTGTCCATAAAATTCTTCAAAGTAAACCAAACTATTATTGAAACCCAAATATTTTAAGGATTTAGTCACATAGTCTTCCAAGTTAAATCATAACATTTATCTCCAAACAACATCAGTTTCTCTTAAAGTCTCGTATTGAAAAGTAATTAACCTAATCACATATCCTCCCTGATAGGTTAATATATTTCCATAGATAACCCAAAATCAAATTAGACTTAATTCATAAAATAATCTAACTAAAAGGAATCAGTCAAACTAACTAGGGACTTCACGTAGTCCAGTGGGAGGGGATAAATACCAGTTGCATTTTGGTTGTGGGTTCGATTCCCGCAGCTTTGTCCGACACAACGGGTTGTCACCTAGTCTACATGTTGTCCTTTTTCCAAAACTATATAATTCTCAAATCATTCCAAAAAAAAGAGATAATATCATCAAAAATAACCATAACATAATTTAACCTCAATTTTATCTCATGCCTTTCACTTCCATCATAACATATAGTAACCCATAATTACCACAAAAGTAAGGATCATATAAACCCAAATGGTTCTTTATAACTATGTACAAAAAAGAAAAGATAACTATTCCTTGAATAAAAATTTCATATATTAAACATCAGGGTTACACATACTATAAAAAGTCTTCTAATGTAACCCCATCATCAAAAGAGACTTAATACTCTTAAGAATTTCACCATAACTCTTGAAGCCCTTATATGTTGACATCTTACTCATTCAACATTCTTTATGATCCATTAACCATTCCTTTCCAACTTATTCTGAAATACTTCTTTCCTACAAACAAAATCATGATTCATATCCTAATATTCCAAAATAGGAAAACAATAGTTATGAAATAATCCATACCTTTGATTAGTCATTTTCAGTTTCTTCATCTTCAATCGGAATGGCATTAGGTATTGGTAAAAGAACATTTGTACGATCTTGGTGATCCCATTCACGAAACTTCTTCATACGACATTTGTTTTCATAATGACCATGAACACCACATTTAAAACATTCAACTAATCAATCAGAAAGAACTTCTTTCCCTTTCCTCGAGTCAACTGGATGCTTCCTTTTTCCATGGCAGGTTCTTTCTTTATGACCTTCATTTCCACATCTATAGCATATTTCTGTCCCTTTGAAACATTTTCCTAGGTGTTTCTTTCCACATTATTGACACATAGGTTTTTGAACACACTTGCCTTTATGATTATTACCTATAGTTCCGTAGGGATTTGTTTCTCGCATATATGATTCCTTAGAGAAATAATCAAGGTTTAGGTGGTCAATAATGACTCCAGATAGTTGGATGATGATAATCACAAGAGTTCTCATTGAAGCTCCCATATCATTCAGTTGCTTGCTCAAAAAACTGTCATAGTTTCCTTCACATCCACTGTTACTTTGGTGCCTGCTAGATCCAGCCATTTACTAAAACCGAAAATGTTAGTGTGAGTATATCAAAAAAACCATCATGTACTAATGAGGAAGATAAACACTAAGATATACATACTCATTCAATTTATCTAAAATTAGGACTCTTTCTGAAATCCTAACCATTATGGTAATGTCACTTATGCTTAAATAATACCCTTACCTCTAAAGTTATCTAAACCGACCTCTGATACCAACTATAAGGCCCCAGCCTTAAACCATACTTAATCTTGAGTTTTTACAAGATTACACATTTAGGATCTTTTCCGGTTTAGAGTTTCAGAGAATTAGATCATAAAACTTTCATTATATTACACATTTAAAAAATGTGGTTACATAAAAATAGTATTCATTTTCCCATCAACGGAAACATATTTAAAATAAAACATGTATTATTTCTTGACACTTCCTTGACATTATCATCGTATCATGTACCTTTCCCTTGACCTATGAATAACATTTCAAAAAAACTTGGGATGAACATAAAAATCTCAGTAAGGGTTATAAAAATATGGAAAAGAAACATGAGTTCATATATACATAAGAATGAAATCATACTTTACCCATAAAACATAGGCACATTTACATATCTCATCAAATCATGAAAAAATCATAGACATAATTAGCTATAAAAGGTAACTTGAGACATTCATAACATTCTTACGTATGGAGTAACCCTCTTGGTTACGTTTGGAATTCCCACCACAGTATATTCCTTAAATATCATCGGAGAAACCTTAACGTTTCACTCCTTCACGTTACCCAATGCATTGGAGGGATATATCGGGCTCACCTGCCCTTAGTTTATCACGGAACCACCCGTCTTCATAACAATGCCCATGAAACATAACATAATCGTATCACATAAAACATTCATAAAGGAAACATAACATTTCTACCTTTCAATCACAAGATATCAATACAACACATTGATATAAAAATATTATGAAAACCATTTTAAATACATAAATAAATGAAATGTAAAACATGGTATTTATTTTTCTTTTACAAATAAGGTATGGCTTCTTGAGGAAGCCGAACCTCAAATAATGGTCACGGCGGCGGAGAAGTCGTTGTCACCGCATACGTACGACAAAAACATTCCCTTTTGTCGTTTAGTAAAATGCTTCGTATAAAAAAGATTCCTTTTGGATAAACGTAAAATTAAAAGGGTTTTATACACCGTATAAAAGAAGGTTGTGTATAAAACAGAATATGCCTCAATGAAAGGAAATTGAGACGAAGTCCCATACAAAGACAATGTCCTTGGTTTAAGGATAAATCAATTACATAATTATGTGTGACAAATGAATACACCAAATATAAGTGGATATTAAGTGTAAAACAATCAGAGGTTATTCACACATATTCATAGAATGACATATTCAAGGAGTACAAGTTTATCCCAAAGAATAAAATTTGGGTTAAGAAGTTCCCTTGAAAAAATTTGACAGCCTAATGGCATCACTACAAAATTCAGAAAATGAGTTGATGAGAGATAAAAAGGCTATCTCATAACATGGAAATAAAATTTAAATCAATAAGGATATAGAAGAAAATATCCCAACATAATAGTATGTGAATTAAAAGACATAACAAAAGAATTCATTTAATAAGTGGAGGGTGAAAGGTTCCCTTACCGACATGGGTATCTTTCGAGACATGCACCCCGTAAAAGAAGGACAATACAACATTGATGTAAATACTCATAAATGAAAGTATATTACACAATGATTAAAATAATGTGAAGTACATACACCACTCAAAAGAAACTGTTGAAAATGTAGCATAAATCTCACAGGAATAAAAGTGAGATGAAAAATCCCTTACGAAAACTCGACAGCCTAACAACGCCACTTAAAACTTCAAAAAATGGATTGATGAGATAAAATAGAGTCTCTCATAATATTAAAATAAATTTTACAGAAATAGGAATATAAAAAAACATCCCCCAACATAACAAAGAGGAGGTTAAAAGAAGTTAGATAAAGGAGAGTACTTAAAAAGAAAGAGAGAGGTTAGATCTCTTACGAAAATTCGGCAGCCTAACGGCGCCACTCAAAACATCCAAAATGGATTGTTGCGAGAGGATAGGGTTTCTCATCATATGAACATAAAAATTAAAGTAATATTAATATAAAATAACATCCCAATAACAAGAAAGATGAGCTTTAAAAGGAATGACATAAAAGAGTGTACTTAAAAAGAAAGAGAGGAGTAGGATCCCTTACCGCGGGTCCGACTTGACTCGATCGTTCTTTAATCTCCTGAATAATAAAATTTGGTCAATTTATAATTGCTTAAGGACCTCATTTAAAGATTATTATTCAATTCATATCACATATTATAATGTTATTATAATTGTTTAATAATGTTAGTTTATATCAAACGTTTTAGTCGATGTTTGGTACATGAGTCAAAAATGAACTTGTTTGAAAAATGATTGCCCATGTAGTTATAAGTAAATAATTTCCAGAATATTATTAATGATTAAAATATCATATATATCCATTACATATTTATTTTATACTATTTCATATCATTTGGAGATAAAAAACGAAAAGCACCGTTCATGGAGACGGTAGGCTGTACGTACGCATGAACGCTACTTTCATTTTTATTGTCATATTAATGGAATTAAAAATAAATGATATATATATATATTATAATTACAGTATAATATATATTTTATATAGGTCACATATGTTTATTAATTTCATTCTTTATACATTCTATGTATTGAATGTACGAGTCGCATCACTTGATGGGGCGGTAGTCCACACTTCCTCATATGAAATTATCGCATTTACACAACACGAAAAGAATAAATTTATGGTTTAAATATAAAATAAATAATAATATAGTAAACATAAATACCATATATATCATATATATAATACAGTGAAATCATAATGGCCTCCTTTAAAGGTGTTAAAATAATATTGAACAATCATTGTTTCGTGAGGCAAAAAATCACCAACCACAGAAACAATATGTTCTTTAACCATTAGACGAAGGTCTGTGTAATTTTAGCTCAAATAATTCTTATAAAAAAATCCTAGTATATTGAAGATACTTGATTTGTTACAAAATAAATGAATAAAAAGAGTTTAGGGGGTTGGAGAAGAAAAATAAAACAAAAGGACTCAAATGAAGACATTACCTTAAAATCGGGTAACTCCCATTGGTTTGAGCTAAAAGGCTTCCTTGGGAATACTTCTTCCCAACGTCAGGCTTCAAAGAGTTATAGAGGGATGTGGAGAGACAAAATGGTCAGGTTTTGGCCGATCCAAAGGCTTTGGAAGTGTTGGTAAGGATGTAGGGGTGGGAGCCTTTTATAATAGGAAGGAGGGGCACTCTTGGAAAGGTATAAAATGTAACTTTATTTTCAAGTGAGTTTCGGATTATAATGGCCCCAAATTGATTTTTTTAGACGATAAGGTGACAAGGGTTCGAAATCCACCCATCAAATAGGTTTTGGACATGTTTAGGTCTTATATTTTACATTATCTTTCCATTTTATATAAATCGTAAAATAATAAGGTCATCACTGCATCATCATGATGTCCTAAATAATTTAATTTATTTAATGTCTAAAAATTATAAAACAAATACTATGATGTATGAAATCTCTTTAGATTTCCAATTAATATTTATAGTCCAAAATATCATTTATGTAGACAAAATTAAAAATATTTTACTTAGGTGATACATTCTTTGTTACATTTAACATTCTTTTAAAAAAAAAGATAAAAAGTCACTTTCTCACAAAAGTTATTCCATGGGGCCCCCAAGTATGGCACAAGGAATCCCATGGTTGGACATGAGACAACCAGCAGCCTTAGGACACATTTTGTGGTCATTTTTTTTTATTATGATATTATCTTATTATCTTTAACTACCCGATTACTCATTAATCAAGATAATTAAAGATAATTACCGTCGTTACTATTCATAATGTCCAAAAACAAAAGAGTCTTAATTAAATAATTTGGGCCGTCTAATTCCAAATATGTAATCCATTTTACCAAATTACAAACACATAAATTTCAATAATTAATTTAAAAAAACTCCTCGTTGTCAAAACAAATAGCGGGTTTTTTAGAAACAATATTTATGAAAAGTTTGGCACTTGTTTATGCCTAATTCCAAAGTGAAATTAATCACAATGAACATCATTGAATTACATGGTAAAAATATATTCTGATTAAATTTTAAAACAAATTAAAAATATAATATAACTATATAATTAAATTATATAAAAAATCAATTTTGATGTAAAATGCAGTATTTTTCTATATTCATTGAAAAATGAACATTGTCAGAAAAATACCAAAAATTAACCCAAGGTAAATTACAATGTCCCAATCATAAATAATATGTTTATTTTGAAAAATAGAGCTTATAAAAGTGTCAAAAAGTTGATTTAAAATGGGTTCGCCATCAAAGGTTGGTTAATCGACCTTTTAAAGGATATTAGAATGTTTACGCTTAAAAACAAGATTCATTTTCATTTTTAATCCTCTAACATTTATTGAAAAAAAGTGAAAATATTTGACAAAAATATGTAGTTAGTTCTATTCATTCCCGCCATTACAATGGCTAGGCGTTAACTACCATTTAAAATAATATTTTTTTATTATTAGAGTGCAATGTAAGATTTCAAAGAAACTTTTTGTTGCATATTGGGTACACCATCGATCATAGCATTCCCTTTAAAGTAATATTAATATTTTATTCACAAATATGGATAAATGTGAAAATGTCATACTGTTTATTTACCTGGGGTGTTACACACCACCTCTTTTATTTCTGATGAATTTTCTAAGGGTATGCCATATTAATTTAGAAGTTACATGTTGAGTTAGTAGTGACACCCCTAATGGAACAAAAGTCTCATCAAATGATTACAATTATTCTCCGATTGAAGTTTGTGGGAAAGTGCTTCCTACAAATCATGTGATCCTTCCTATAGTATAATTTTATGTGACTCTTGGCATGGATTGGCTTTCATTATACAGAGCTTATATCAATTTCCAAAGAAGGGAAATCACATATAATATTCCCAATAAATCTACTTTTATCTATCGATGCAAGGATGAACATAATCTTCTAGTGGAAATTTCATCCATATTATGGGTCTTGATTCCAATAAATGAATGTTATTTATCTCAAATGGTTGGAGAGAAACTCACGATTAAGAATATTCCCATTGTATGGGAGTTTAATGATGTCATTCCATAGGAATTTCCGGGTCTTACACCAAATTGTGAAGTTGAGTTTTCCATAGAACTCATATCGGGTGCTATGCCTATTTCAATGAAACCTTATAGAATGGCCCCAATTGAGTTGCAGGAATTGAAGAAGAAAATCCAAGAGAATCGTGATAAAGGATTCATAAGACCTAGTGCATCACCTTGGGGAGAACCTGTTCTGTTTGTTAAGAAGAAAGATGGATCAATGAGACTATGCATTGATTATCGAGAACATAACAAGATCACTATCAAGAAAAAATATCCTCTCCTACTCATTGATGACTTACTTGACCAACTATGCGGATCTCAATAATTTTCCAAGATTAATCTTCATTCAGGGTATCATCAAATGAGGGTCAAAAATGAGGATATTCCAAAGACGGCTTTTTGTACAAGGTATAGACACTATGAATTTATAGTGATGACATTTGGTCTTACTAATTACCCTGATATATTCATGGATCTATTGAATAGAGTCTTTAGAGACTATCTTGATCAGTTTTTGGTAGTATTGATAGATGATATTCTTGTGTATTCAAAGAACAAGGAAGAAAATGAAGATCACTTTAGAATTGTATTAATGACCTTAAGAAAGGAGAATATTTATTCTATATTTACCAAGTGTGAATTTTGGTTTCAAGAAGATTCATATTTGGGTCACATAATCATAAAAGATGGAATATCTGTGGATCTATCAAAAACAGGGGTCATTGAAAGATGGTCGATACCAACAAAAATAACTGATATCCGAAGTTTTCTTGGTCTGGATAGATATTATCGACGTTTTGGGAATTATTTTTCAAGGTTATCTAATCCACTCAATAGGTTGACTTGAAAAGGAGTTATGTTCGTGTGGATGGAGGAGTGTGAAGAGAATTTCAAAGAGTTAAAATGAAGGTTATCCAGTGCACCTGTGCTCACAATACGGTGTAGTGGAGAAAGGTTTGTGATCTACAGTGATGCATCCATGAGGGGACCTGGGTGTGTTCTCAAGAAAATTAATATGGTGATAGATTATGCCTTACAACAGTTGAAAATCCATGATCCAAATTACCCAACTCATGATTTGGTTCTAGCTGTGGTAATTATTGAATTAAAGATTTGGAGGCATTACGTTTATGGAGAAAGGGGTGATATTTATACTGATCATAAAAGTTTAAATTATATTTTCACACAAAAGGAGCTGAATATGTTCCAAAGAAGATGGTTGGAGCTGATTAAGGATTATGACTACTCAATTCATTATCACCCAGGAAAATCAAACAAGGTGGATGATGCATTAAGTCGACAAGACCATGCTAACTTATCCTTGATGAGGATCACAAATGATCCAATATTTATGGATTTACAAAGGATGGATATTGTAATTATAATGGAAGGGGAAAATCTTATCTTTCTCCAATGAATTTTCAACCATATATTCATGCGAGGATTAAAGAGGCACATATAAAAATGTAGAGTTACAAAAGAAGGAGATAAATGTTTCTGAATTAAACCATGATTAGGATGGGATAATAAGTTTCAGGAATCAGTTTTGTGTTCCTCCCATCCTATAATTAAAGAATGATCTGCTGGATGAGGCTCATTATTGATCATTCCCTATTCATCCTGGAAGCATGAAGATGTATAGGGACCTGAAAGAGTACTTCTGGTGGGATGTCATGAAAAGATAAGTTGCTGAATATGTCTCTTGATGCATGGTTTGCCAACAAGTAAAAGCTGAGAGACAGAAGTCTAAGGGGATGTTACAACCATTACTCATACCAGAACGGAAATGCGAAAACATCACCATGGACTTTGTCACTGGACTTCCTAAAACATCCAAAGGCAATAATGCTATCTGGGTAATAGTTGATCGTCTTACGAAGTCGGAACATTTCATTGCTATTAAAGAAGATTTCTCTCTGGATCGTCTTTCTAGGATATATGTAATTGAAGTGGTAAGATTTCATGGAGTACCACTTTTCATCATATCTAATCGGGATCTGAGGTTTAGCTCAATGTTCTAGCAAAGTATTCAACATAGTCTAGATACAGAGTTGAGTTTTAGTGTTGCATATCATCCTTAGACAGATGGTCAGTCTGAGAGAATAATTCAAACTCTAGAAGACATGTTGAGAGCTTGCTCTATGGATTTCAATGGTAGTTGGGATCAACACCTAACTTGGGTGGAATTTTCTTATAATAATATCTTTCATTCTAGTGTTAAGATTGCTCCCTATGAAGCTCTCTATGGAAAGAAATGTCGAACTCCAACTTCCTGGGATGATGTAGTGGAATGAGAGAAATTAGGACCTTATCTTGTTGATGAGATGGCAGAAAAGGTCTGATCATTTCAACAACACATAAGAGCAGCTCAGAGTCGACAAAAAATATATGATGATAAAAGAAGAAAATACCTAGATTTTAAGTGGGTGATAAAGTGTTCTTACGAATATCTACTTGGAAGAGAGTAATGAGATTTGGAAAGAAGGGCAAGTTGAGCCCTAGGTATATCTGTCCTTTCGAAATACTGGATCATGTTGGGGAGGTAGCTTACCGATTGGAAATTCCACCAAATCTCTCTCAAGTTCATGATGTGTTCCATGTATCTCTCCTTAGAAAGTACATACCTGACCCTTCACATGTACTAAGCTCAGATGTTGTATCGTTGAAACAAGAACTTTCTTATGAAGAACTGCCGATAGAGATTCAAGATCATAGAGAAAAACTTATATGGAACAAGACTAATTACTTGGTGAAAGTTTTATGGAGGAACCACCAATTAGAAGAAGCTACATGGGAGCTTGAGGATATGATGAGAGAGAGGTATCCTCATCTGTTCGTTACGAAGTGACGAATTGTGAGGGTGAAATTCATTTTAAGAGGGGTTGAATGAAACACCCTGGTATTTTATAAACTGTATATTTTTTATGTCTTATGTTATACACAACATCAAATGAATCTTTCACTACACAAAACACTATCCTGTCTTTCTTTACACGCAATCGCGACCTTCTACGATAGCTTGTGTTGTACGCAATACCGATTTTCACAAAAAAATGATATGTTATAAAAATATTATATAATCTAGTCGTTATGAATAGTAATACCCACTTTTTGAAATTATAGAAATTTAATCATTCAAAATGGACTTTGTTTTTGGATTTAGAATATCAAAATTATCATCGGGTAAATTTTTGGTATTTTTCTGAAACCTTTCAATTTTTTATGAATAATGAAAACACTAGGATACTATTTAAAAACATGTTTTATATTTAAATAATTATTTATTTTATTTAAATTTATTTTAGGTCAAAATTGATACATAATACCTATATAAGTTCAATGTAATTCATTGGAGTCATTTTATAATAATTTTACATATATAAAAATTTTATTGATCTTATCACCATCTTTTACCCACTTACTAGGAGAATTTAAAATTTTACATAAAACAAAATTTTACCACTTCTATGAGTGGAATTTAGAAAATCCGAGAGACACGATTAATATCAAAGAGTAGAATGAGGTTCAATAAGATAAAAATAATTTTGGGTTATTAGTAACTTTTTACATTTATTTACCACGGTTAAAAGTAAATAGGGTAATTAATGGTAAAAATGATATTATTGTTACCCTAACCCATGTCTGAATTCTATTGGATAAGTTTAATTCAACCAAAAATAACCTTAGGAATAATATATGACCATTTAGTTCCACTTGGATTAGATTAGTACATTTATTATTATTTTATTTAAAGAAGAGCTAAAATAGTTAAAATCAAGTTTAATAAATAAAAAAAATTAATATAGGGTTATACATAAGATAAATTCAACAATAAATAATAATTACAAAGCTAAAATGATTTCCTACATAATGGTATTTTATTTATTATTTTTAGACATTATATAATTTAATTTATTTATGACACAAAGATGATGCAGTAATTACCTTATTAATGAAATATTAACACAATTGATATTATAAATACCCAAATAAATGTAATTTGAGACTATTTATGAATTTGATTAATTTTATAGGTTATGATGACATGTTTTAATTGATTTAATTAAATTTTTTCTAACTAATCATGATGTTATTATTTTTGAAAAAATAAATTACCAAAAAGTATCAAAATTGACATAAAATAGGTTTTGAAACAAATATTATATTATTAATTGTTATTCTATTCATAAAAATCCAAGGATCTACCAAATGACTTCGATATGGTTATATATATTAATAATGAACCACTCGGTGTTCGTTTGACTTGTTATTGTATGTTTATAAACCATATAGAGTAAGGAAACAATAAGAGACAGTAAAAGTTAAATTATTTAACTTAGAGTTAAATATAAATGATAAGGTTAAAATAGAAACCTATACATTTCTAAAACCTATTGGTTGAAAGGATTTAGACCTATACCCACTTTATCTACGATATAAGTCACATTGGAGCCATTATAAATCGAATATTTCCTTATTATAAAATAATATTTTATGTTTTTTCCTAAAGTGCACCTCTCCTCCCTTATAAAAGGGACCCTCCTCCCTCTTTTCATTACACAATTTTGAGCCTTCAGCCTCGGCCAACACCTGTCCATTTACCTTCTCACCTTCCCTAGAAACATTATAGTGGTTCTTCTCTACACAAAAGAACATCTCTAGTTCCTTAAGAGGAGGTTATGAAGATGCGCGTCAAATAAGAGGCAATATCCTTTACTGATTCTTCCAAATTTATTTGTGTATTCTACTTATACATCTTTATTTGTTTCATCATAAATTAATAACATCAATATCACTCATATAATGATATGTTATTATTAATATTAAACAACCCAATTTTATCTTCTATCCATCCTACGGAAAACGAAATCACCGTGCGTGTGTATGTACGGAATACTGTCTCCACGCTGTGGTGTAATCTGTTTTCCACCACCACCGTACTTGGATGGGTATAATAGTTTAAATAAATAACTATATATGATTATTTTAATGTTATATTGATTCTGAAATATTTTACATAAACTTCAATACAATTCCATGATCATGGAAATGATATCATCGCTCGTGCGTACGTATGGACTACCATCTCCATGAACGCGATGAGATTCATTTTCCATGATTAACCATTAAAGTATGATTATAAAGTATATATAATAAATAATAATGAAAGATATTACATAATAATGATATGGGATTTATGTACATATATTTTTCATTTAATTAATACTATTTAATTAAATAAGGAAACGAAAACAGCATTCATGCGTACGTACGACCTACCATCTCCATGAACAGTGTATTTCATTCCATTTATCGATCGATCATATATATTTATATGCTGAATATATATTATATATAAATCATGTTTTAAATTCTATAATTTATTAAATCATGATATAATTAATAATATCAATAAAAAAATGTCAAAACACGTACGATAAATGAAACGATTTTACCCAAAACCATGATTTAACATAGAGTATACAAAAGAATGGGTAATATAAAGTCATAAGTGAACCATATATGATATCATAACAATGAATATTATTCAGTAATAATTCAATGAAATTATTTAAATCATCATATATGAGGTTCGGAAACATACGATTCATATCAGACAAAATGTAAGGGATAATTATTCGAATCTCATTCTTATATGATATTGTTTATTCATAAGTATTTACTAGGGTTATATTTATCATCCATGTCCATGATTTATAAAAATGGTTTCATGTATGTTTAATGTTCATTTTACCAATTTTTGACTTTTACCACATGTAATTGAAGGAATCTTTCTTTTTATTAACATACAAGGAACATTTTGACTTTTCCAACAAAAGTATGAGGAGAATGTTTTTTTTAACTTATACTGCATGAACAGATTTTTATGGTTTCATAAAGTCATATTTAAATGAAGCTACCTCTACAAGATTTCATGAATATTTTCAATAAAATCCTTTTATTTTAAAATATCTTTGAATTTTGTGAAAAGAAAATTATTTTTAAGAAGAAATGATATTTTCATCAAGAAATCATTTCAAGTGTTTTATCAAAACAATTTTCCATCTAAGATGACATTATTTCATATGTGAATGATTAAAGTATAATGTCTCTATGATATACATGGTTTCAATTTTATTATGATGAAATGATATCTATTTTTCTGTATGGATTATTTTATGATGGGATGATGTTTATGAATCCCATTTTATACTTTGGGTAATGATGAATGATTTATGTTCATGTTGTTGAACAAGTAATAATGGTTTCATTATGAGATGGGTGGGACCTATATCTCCCTCCAATGCATTGGGAAAATATTTATATCTCATGAGATAGACATGGCTGGAATGGAAAATAATCCATTTCATTAATACAGGGCTTGAACGACATGTAAACCCAGTTCAGTAAGGGACTTTGTCCACTAAGATGTTCAAGGAAGCAATGCCTTGGCTACTACGGAAATCATATCATGTACTTAATGTTTTGTCACAATTACAAGTTTTATTACCATGATATTTTATCATGATCAATGTTCTTTTATGATCAATTCCTTATGTACTATAATGTTTTAAGTCACTGCTCAAGATTTTGATGTTTAGATTTTATGCTCATGTTTTTACATTCAAATGTTTATGGATTGTTTTATGTTCTATATGTTTACCCTTAATGAGCATTTGAGCTCACCCTTTTTATGTTTTTGTTTCCCCAGAATATAAAGAAAGGTTTTAGGTAGGAAAAAAGGGGAATATCATTATGGGAGATGTTGAAGATCTTTCACCATTTTTAAAATATTATGTTCTGTGTTTCCAATGACACTAAAATATTACGGTCCTTGTGTGTTGGTTTTGGTTATGTGTTAAGTATTCCAGAAATGTAATGTAATGTCCATGTACGTCAGGCTTTAGGACTCTACATTCAATCTGACAGATGTGTGAGGTAATGGACATTATCTCAAGTTTCATTCATTGAGGTATATAATAATGTTATGAAAGAAATATAGTTTAAATGGTTTATATAATTAAAATTTTCCATATTATATCTTGATTATAAAATAATTCATTTTATCTTATGTTTCAATGTAAATTATTTAATCTAACTGGATTTTTCATGAATGTTAACATGTTATAATAATTTCACATCTCAAGGTTTTTTTCATTTGGTTATATAACATCTTTTTTCAACCCTGATATTCAATGATAATATGTATAATGAATCTTTATTATATCATGTTTCATTAAAAAAGGTTATATTAAGATTTTAATTTGATATACATAATCCATTAACACATTAATTATCACATCAATGTTATTTGTTTTGTATGGGACATCATCTCAATTTCGATTCATTGTGGCATGTCTTAATGTTATGATACAAATTTATTTTTTATGGTGTATATAAAACCATTTTTAAAATTAATGAAATGGTTACTTAATACCAGATCGATAAAATTAGGTTGAAAATCCCTCTGTAGTCTTCATCTTCTCATTGATACAAACATATTTGAAAATTGAAAAATATTGGAAGAAATTTTTTCATATAAATCACAGTTAGGTCATCCTATCTTGGTTCGAAAACATTAATATCATAAGTCATCACCATAGATTCAAGATAAAACTAGTTAATTAGAATAACCTTGTTGACCATCCACTCTAATCACACACTCTTATTCTCTAAAAACATCTCGTCTCATAATATCATATGATAAAACTCTATCACAAAGGTGTCACATATCACCTTTTTTTTTATGGTGTTTCAATAAAATCCATAAATTATCTATCTTCTTAAATAAATCATTGTACCCTATGGATTAGATTATACATTGAATTATATATGAATTTGGAGTAGGAAGTCATTAGAATGATGCAAAGATTAATTCATATGAGGTCTGAGAACTAGAGCCGAAATAGGGATAAGTGTATCTTTTTATCCAAGAGCATGGAATTTATAGACTCTAATCATGATTATATTATATTCTCCATGAGTATTAGCTAAATTTTCTTAAATACTAGATTATTAATGACGACTATTGACATGTCTTCACAAGAAAAATAATATACACAACATTATTAACCAACATTAAAGGCATAAAATATTTCTCATATCAAAAAATAAAACATTAAAAACATGGAATTAATCCCAGAATAAAATATTAAAATATTTGGATTTCAACCTGACCAAAATAAAAGTATTAATACCACTAGAATTAGATCAAATTCATCCATAGTATTCAATTAACAATCCATCCACAGTGACTTAAGGATCATTACGTTGATAGAAAACTTAGAACATTCTTATGACGACCACTAATGTACTGACAAGATAATACTATGATTCCTAAAAACATCACAGATATATTTTCAACCACTTTTGATAATACTTTTTAATGAAAATGGTAGAATACCTTGGTACCTTGATAACTAATCAATAACCGACATTGAATGAAGTCCATTCTTGATCCCAATGGGTTATCGACTTCCCTCAATAATCATACGAGGTAAATGATAGAATATAATTTCCATGAAATAATGAAATAGAGAATTACAAAATAATTATTATCAACATATAATATGGAGAGATTATATGAAACTAGATAGGTATTAAAAAATCCATTATATTTAATCATCATAAAACTCAACAAAATGATAAAACTCAAGAATCCCAAAGGAAACATCAGTCCAATCCCATAAGATAATTAACATCCCCCACCAACTAGTGGTTTTTCCCTTTTCTCAAAGCAGACAAAATAAAATATTAAAATACCCTAACTAAAAGTTAGGTTCTGAGATATAAATCCCATTAGGGTATCAATAAGTTTTCCATAAAATATTTAATAATAATTAACCAAATAATTATTTTTTATAGAAATGTAGTAAATAGTGAGATAATTCATTTATTTCATTTTAAAAAAACACACATATTTTAAAAGGATTCAATGAATTTAAACCATGTATAAAATAATTTTTTTAAATCATCTATATATGTAATTTGGAAAGTAAAAAAAATGGTTCTACAATAAGATTGATATATATCAAAAGAATCACAAAAAACATGGTTTCCACTTTTATTGTATGACAATTAAAAGATATAAAATACTAAAAATTCTCATATTAGTGCTAACATATAATATGTGTACACAAGTCCATTAGGCCTATTCTGATTAACAATCGTCAAAATCCATATAGGGATAAGATATTATGAAATATATTTTTGTTACAGTTTTCATTATAAATTGGTTTCTAGGTGAACAACATCCTAGCATTATTACCGCTAATAACCCCCAAAATAATGAATCACTAATTAATTCAATAAATTAATCCATAATGATACAATCAACTCATTTTAAAACAATCATCATTTGAAATTAAATTTCACAATTTTTTTTTCAATATTCAAAACAAAAACATGGGTTTTTTATTATTTCATTACATTTAAATAAAAAAATTATGTATTCATCCTTTAAATATAATACATTATTTCGAAAATAAATTCTCATACCATTTAATCAGTACCGTAGTTTTTAAAATACACACGTAATTTCAATTGTTTTGGAATTTGGGGATTTTAATCAAATTTGTTTTATTTCAAATTCAAAATGAAAATAATATAATATTTTGATTTTATAAATATATAAAAATATAGATTAAATGAATCATGAATATTTAGGATTAAATTACATAGAAAATATAAAATAAAACCACCAACCATTAACCACATAATCCAAACTCAACACCAGCAATGAGGACTGTGAAGGAAGAACGAATGCAACAGAGATTAGAATTCCAAACCATGAAACAACATACTAATAATATAAGTATTGATATATTAAATACATTATAATTTTAAAACACTACATAATAATTATGGAGATATATAGGGAGAATAAATGAGAGTAGATCCACATAACATATTAGCAAATGATCTTCCCTTGGAACATCGATTCATAAAAGGTGGGTGTTAAATGAGACAATATTTTGTCCAGAAAACCTACTCATCATTAGAAATTTTGTAGGGTTGAGTTGAAAATTTATGTAATGATAAATTGGGGATTATTAAATTTCAAAATAAATAATGGGATTTTAAAAACCTCTATGTATGGTTTGTTGGGAAGGTCCATGCGGTTAGGAGAA
The DNA here is from genome assembly GCA_963277665.1 of Viscum album. Taxonomy (NCBI): domain Eukaryota; kingdom Viridiplantae; phylum Streptophyta; class Magnoliopsida; order Santalales; family Viscaceae; genus Viscum; species Viscum album. The sequence goes on from OY728157.1 coordinate 641,075,244, forward strand.
TTGTCCACAGTAACCATGTTCAACATGTAGTCACATTAAACATTGAACATTGATTCCAAGGTGGGTTCATAGTTTGTCAAACCATTCACCCATTGAAAAAATGAAATTATCCATGTTATCATATATTTCTAATTAGTGGTGAATATTTTTGGGGAAAACATCTTTTAAAAAACCCTATAAAACCTAAAAAAATTTAGATTTCAGAAGATGATCCCCATATCAAGATCAAAAAAATAATGACCCAAACAATGGTCAAGGAGTAAATAAAAATAAGTAATAAGATGTTTTCCCTCCCATAAAATGTTACCTATATTAATATTTTATTGAACAATATTAAAAAAATAGTTTAGAGGAATTGTTTGAAATCCATGGGGTGTCTAAGAGTGTACGTCAAATCATATAAATTTGTCATCAAGAATTTTAACCTGTGTTTTAGTAACAATGTTTTATCATCTTGGATAAATTCCCTATGTGATATGTCTTTGTCATGGGTATCATAGTTTGAGCCTTAGTATTTAGTTACATGGTATTATCCCTATTCTGCAATAATGTAATTTCAATCTTTTATATATGTGAATTATCAATACACATGACTTCCTTGTTTCATTTTGTTCATTTTAAATGAACATTATTTATTTTACCAGTATTTTCATAATTCATAATCCAAACATTGTGAAATTATTTTTATAACATGGTCATATCATAGAATAATATAAATGGTCACATTATTGTGTCTTATTCTCATCACATAATTAGTGATAATGCGTATGAGATTAATTTGTAGTATCAATAATTTATACATGATACTTAAGTGTTCATATATTTGAAATTATTTATTCAATAACTCATATATTTATATCATATATATATATCCTGGGATTTCTAATTGATAAATAGATACCATATAAAAATAAAAAAACATCCAAACTATTGAATAAATCATTATCTAAAAATTGAAATTTAAAATTATTATCAGAAGTTTGATACATCATGATGTATTCTTCTATTCTATGCTTCATTATGTTGAATATAAAAGAATCACTATATAATTTTTACCATGTTCTACGTCTTCAAATTCATTTGTATTCTTCTGAATAGCTGAAACTAGTAATATAAAAATTCTATTAATGGAAATATGATTTGGATAATCGCCCATATGGTAGGTGGATTCATGGATATATATGTATATACAGGGTTCGATATACATATTTAGAATATGAGGTTATGATTAATGATTAAGATATATAAGATTCTTACTAGGTGTATCATATGTTTAAATTCAATAATTCACAATACATTTAGGTGATTTTTATTAACATATGTCCCACGAAAACAAAAATTCACTAATATCATAGAAATGTTGGGATTAGTATGTTATATCGGTGTAAACACTCTAAGTAATCAATTCCAAGGAAAAATATAATGAGTTGATTTATCAAATATATATATCTTGTAAAATTATTTACAAATTCCAATTTTGGATCACAATTGTTTGGGAGGATCCATGAATGATAAGGTGAAGAATAGCCATTCATAATTACACGTTAACTTACTCACGTGCAGATTAATCATCCTAATCAATAATAGTTATAGACCGACAACAAAACAGAAAATGATATGTTTTTATTATAATTTATAATTTTATGATTCATTTGCATTGACCTAATTTGTGGGAAATATAAGAATTGTTTATGTAGCTAGAACAATTAAAAAAATTACTACACTAACATTACAGGTTCATGGAGATTTATTTTAGGGATCATATACTATATCTTAAATATTTTAATATTGGTTCTCACTAATAATATTATTTATTGTATTTTGGATAATAGACAGTGTTCATGTTGGATTATAAATCATAGAGGAATACAATACTCATCTAATAATATAGTCTATATATAATATATATTATAAATTCTTTATCATTGGGTGATTCATGATATTGTGGTGGTGGATAACAACACATATCAAAAAAATATCATCATTGACAAAAAATGGATTCCATGTTTCAGATGTAGGTAATTCATTATTATTTTGTATATAATTAGACACCTATTTATGATATACAATAAGGATTTCCTTCCTCAATTGACAAATTCATAGTTTCATTTATTTACTATCCTGGAGAATATATGATGATATAATTGATGGGTACAAAATAATTTTATATATACTAGATCTAAGAGACATTATTCTATTATCATTAATATGTGTTGTTTTATTTTTGAAGAAAATGATGCATATTAGAATGAATATCAATGTTGATATATAATTTTGATCTTATCATCACATCCCAAGGATGCATGAATAAAAATCATACTATTATGGGAAGAGAAATATTCATTTGATGACTGATGAAAAAACCTACAGAATAATAAACATCTTCTAAAAAGTATTTTCATTTTATTTTTATTGATTTATACACACAGTATGATATATAAAAATCCCTATAAAAATTTAATAATAAACGACATTACAGTGAGTGAAATTCTAGCTAAGGAGAAGTGGATTGGTGAATCCATGAGATCATGACAGAAGTAAATCACAAAACTATAATTATTCTCTAATACAAAATGTAATGAAAAATTTATAAACATGACGAAATTTGTAACCAAATAGATCATTAACTTAATTTTTCTAAATCTATCAATATGTGAGAGATATTTTTAGAAAATATTATAAGATTTTATTGGAGAAATTGATGTTCATAGTTACTAAAACAATTTCTATGATAGAATATAATCTTCCAAAATCCCCATTTTTATATTTATATGTCAATAAAATCTTAATTATATATTTACCTGAACCTAAAAATTTAATATAGGATTTATGATTTCCCAATTTAATACAACATGTCGATCCAAAAGATCCCAAAAAATGCAATCATATGAGAACATTAATTATAATAAAAACAAGTAGATGTTGGGAACTACATAAAAAAATAGATACAATTATTTTTTCCCGTAATGATATAGGTTAAATAACATGGTTTATATATTATTTTTTGAAATGAAAATGTCATATGGATGGTGAAGTAATCAACCAATGCTGATTTAATCAACATCATCAACCTCGTATAATTCAGAAAATTACCATTAATGAAAACAGAATCAAATTTATAATAAAAATGTTTTTTAACAAATATATTGTTTCTTTTAATGGTAGAGTAAGACATTGAAACAATAACATCTCTTAAAATTATTTTTGGTTTCTTAAATATAGATAGTTATTTGTGTTTTTTATGTCTAATGGAAGAGCTTATGTTTCATACCCACTAATAATTTCTCTATATAGTGGTGTGGGAGATACTATATATTGATATATTTGATTGATATTTTTAGCGTCAAATGAGGTTAGATAGATCATCATCCTTCTTTTGAAATTAATAAAATACCATCATATTTGGGAATGATATTAACATAGGTAATGGTTTACTGTATGAAGATTGAACTCTTTTAATCCATATTAGAATTTAATACTTCACTTTTTTTCAATAATGTACTTCATCCTAATTTTGAAATATTTTATATAAAATATAAGGTAAATTTTTAATTTTGAGTTCATTTGATAATGAACCCCTCTCCAATAATAATTATCCCCATTTCAAATCAAATCCTATATAGGATAACTTTTTTGGGTATTGGTACAATATTTTATATTTTATTGATGTTTCATATGAATCAATTGGTGAGTATAACTATTGATCTGGTATATCCTTCGTGTTTTCAAACATGGTATCATCTATTTCATATACTGAATCCTAAAAATAATAGTATAGTATTTCACGATGATAATTGAGGTTCTTAAATATCAATTTAATGGTAGAGATGTTGAGAAATGGTATTTCTTCCAGATAGGATCACATTAAATAACTATGGCCAATAATATTATTAGGTGTGATGAGTCGTGAGGATATTTGGGTCCTTCAAATACAATATTGATAATATCAATATCGATTATTCATAATATTTTAATTATTTTGGAAGAATAAATTTTATAACGTATTTTAATTTTTCAGAAATATTTGTGACACATTTTTGCAAGAGGGACATCAATTTTTTTTCTAGTGATAGGGATGGGTGAGATCATTGAACTAACCTCCCATAACAATTTTTCATCACTCATGGTTTTTCATCATTTTAATTAATATAATTTATAATTTATGTAAAACTACCAACTCTGTCAATGTTATTCTCTCACATTCCATGATGATTTTAATAAAATTTCAATGAATCACTCTTAGTAGTGAATATTCATAGTTGGATAATCATGCATGAAGAAATATCTTATTAGAAACATTTGTGCTAATACTTATGTAATACATCAATCAAGACAATAGGCAGATCAATTATTCATACACAAGGAAATAATTGAAGATGTTGAGGGGGATCCTTATAAAAAGGATTCTTTATACATTAATGTAAACTTTATTGAATCAAAATTTATAATTATTTACATTTATAAAATGTTTTATTTATCAAAATTTGTGGTGATGTTGATGGAGGGAACATTCGTCAAAGTATTAATTTGATAAATAGAAGTTTGAGATTTGGAAACCTATTAAGGAAGAGTTGAAAAACAACATTAATCATCACTAAATCATGTATTTACATACTAATAAATGTGAATAATATTAGATCCAATTTTAGTTATTCTAGTAAGATCTCTTATGTGAAAAAAAATAAAATTAATTTATATAGTTGATTCATTTAATAGATAGGAGGAAAAATCCAAATTTATAATTATCATCATCAATTTGTGTAATACCTTGGTAGTTTATATTTTATGGTATCCAAAAATTTTCAATTTTATCCATGTCACTTATGATTAAATGTAAAATTATATAAATAGTTTAGTAGGAAATCTAATGAAAATTTTTAGAGACCCCTTATTTTAGAAATATTTCCACATAAAATGCAATTTCATTCATCTTCAACATGATTTCAAAAGGTTTCTAGTCCTTAAGATTTAACCAGTTTTTCATTTGGTTATACTTTTTTTGATAGGATAGTAGTTTGGGAACATGTAACCATTTTATGTTGAATTATTTCCTCCTTAATGACTTATATAAATTGATTATATGATGACGGATAATTCATAAAAATAATACAGGTCAGCCTAATAATATTAATTGGTTGACAACATGGTTTTATGAGAACACTTGATATATGTATTAAATGATATATCATAATGTGATTTATTTGGGAGGAACTGTTAAAATAGAAATTATTTTTTGAACAATTTTTTATCCATATAATTATAGGATTTAGCATCATGGTAATGAATCTATGAGTTACAATGACGTTTAGATCATACATATTACATGTGATTTCTAAGTGTCCATAGTAATTGTATTTAAATCCCATGTAGTTTCATTTCACATTGTTTATAGAAATATAATCAAACTAGTTAATAAATATTATCATATTGTTTATGGTTACAATGATATCATGTTTTTATTCATATAGTGAGGAATAATAGTTATAATGTAACTTCTAATTGTTTTTATTTGGAATAGACTCGAATTTCCCTCCATGTTTTATTGAATATATTATTAATTAATATGTAAAGTTTATATTTTCATATTAACCATGATAATAGGAAATTTAATTATTATCATACCACTTGTAGAACATATAAGTAATCTTTCTAATAGATAATTGGTTCATCGTATAGTCACCCCCATTGTGATTTTTAGTATTATAAAATAAGGTATCAATTGTTCATCATGGGAAGAATACAATGATTTATACGTAAGTAATCCATGGAAAATAAATTATGGAATCCATAGATTATCATTAGAGGCATCCCAATAATAGCACATAAATAATTCATTACAATACATCCAAGGCATCCCATGATCATCAATATATGCTATTATAATTATCACGAGATAAAGAAAAATTGATTAGGAAACCCCGATTCATTTCACATCAGGAATGTTTTGCTTATTTCATACTAGTAAAATGGGACTCTGATGGTCATCGTGTACATAGTAGAATTATTTTACTCAAATGTTTTAATATGATAATTTTTTATCTTTATATTAGTATTAGATAAATCTTATATGATAAACCCATATGAATGAATACATCATAAAATTATTATATGTATGTGGAAATGGAATGGAGACCACATTGGAATATGTCTCTAAAGTGAACCATGAATAAAACAGAAATATAATACTTAATTTTTTATGAATTTTCCTGAGAGTACACAAATGAATTCATATGGACATGAATAGTTTCATGTCTTGGGAAACATGAAAACATAAACAGTGGTCCATAACATAACTACATCATATATGAAATTTTTCTTAATACCTACCACCACTCTTCTACATATTATAAAAAGTACATATATTTATAACCTCGGAGAGGAAACATAATAATAGGTGATATCTAAATCTCGGTATGGTTAAAAAACGAAGATACGTAATAAAAACATTTTAATAGGGGTTTGATTACCTGATCATGACATTTCATAGGAATACCCTACATATAAAGGATCATAATAATGAATCATGTAACAAATATTGGAAGTTAATAATAATATAATCATACGAAAACAAAAGAACATGATAAATGAGATCATTTAATTCGAATACATCATTAATTTTTGAGTCATACACATAATCATAGAAAATAATTTTTAATTTTTTATAGTTCACTCCCAGGAATATCCTAGTGGAAAAAATCATTTACTAAAAGAATACCACAACATGTTCCAGACCTATATTACTAAACCGGGTTCACTTCCTGTTATTACAAGGTCTTTATGAATCTGTTTCACACCCCATTACCACCAAATCATATTAATCTTGGATAGATCCCCAATATATTCATTTCTATATTATTAGATATAAATCACTACCCATTTCATTGGAGGGATATATCATGTCCACATTTTACATAATGGAAATTTTAAACATGTGTTCAACAAGTTCATTAATCATTGATCATATCCATATTCATGTAATTAAATTGTTATCAAAATAATTTCACAATAGAATACCATTAGAAAATATAAATATTCACAATTAAATCATCTTATAATGACCTGTGTAAATAAACTGTTTTATCATTATCATTTTATCAGGGTATAACCCTTGGATGTGAAATGGTTTTCATAATCATCACTCTATCACAAAAAATCAATTAATAAATAAAATAAGAATTATTTTGTTGAATTATATCTCATGTAAGGTATGGGTAATACCAATGTATTTCATCATATATGGAAAAAAATTGAAGATAATTTAAAATTTTTCCAGAAAATATAACATTCACTACTAAATTTTACTTTGAAATAATACAACATTTTAGAGTCCATTTTATTTAAAAATTTCCTGAAAAAATAATATAAGATTATTCAAAATTTTATAAAACAAATTTTCATATTTCAAACATTTTAAAAATATTGTTCCATGAAAAATAACATTAAAAACGTTTAATTTTTTAACAAATATTTTTAGAGAACATGGTTATGGAAATATAGATTTCCAACCAAAGAGATAAAAAAGTCATTTTTAGATAACAACATTATATTAATTATCATATGTAAAAAATAATATAAAATATAGTACTACATTAATATATCATTACTAAAAATCTGATAATAAAATAAATGATAATAATTGAAAATTAGGTCACTGTATTTATTCATTGGAGACTTAAACAATCTAAATAAATGATTTTATTTTATCATAAAATATTTAGCACTCCGTTAAAAAATAATCATAATCCTCCTAAAGTAATAACATAAAATGGAACATAATATATCATAATTATAAAGAAATTCTTTATATAATATGTAAATGGGGTTGTATTTGAACCTCAGGAATGAATATAGGTTCATAACAAGATATATGTCATATAGTAGGAAAATTGAGACATAATTCCTTTACCATATGGCTTGACATATATCGTGTTCTCTCAATCCTATTGTATAATAAATAAAATTTAATTATACATATACTACGTAACCATTTTCATATATAACAACATAAAATATTTTCATATGACCCTTTATAACTCATTTATTACCGATCTCCTGTTAATGGTACATCTTGGGTAATAACTACATTGTTTTTCATTTATGGTTTGATTTTTTATATTTTTGGCCCCCCAAAATTTATCACGTTTCCATAATATCCATAATTATAACAATTATTTAAATAATATTTAAATTAATTATATATTTATTTATGTTTATCCATAACGTTTTGTGAGATAAAATGAAAAATAATATTCATGGAGATAATAGGCCTTATGTATGAATGTAAATTATTTCTATTTTATTTTTTGGTTGAATGGATGAAAACTAAATTATAAATATTTTACTTAATGAGTAACTATTATGTAATATATATCCCACAAATTATTATCAAACCTATACTTGATACATTACATTTAAATCATGAATGAATCATCTTACAATCATGGGGTGGTAGTCCACTACATAGACAATCGACATTATCATGTTCCCATATAATGGAATCGATGATGGTATGTGTGATATAACAATTATAGAATCATAATACCATAACATTTATCATACATATCATATATATATATATAATAAATTCTATTAATACATATTTCCATGATACATGGTAATGAAAAAACTAACAATATCTGTTTGTGAGGTGGTAGTCCACCGCATAGTGGAACGTTGTTTTTGTAACCCATTTGATTAAAGATAAGATGGATTTAGGTCATTAAGATAAATAAAAAAATTATACTATATGAAATATATATATAATTATTCTATAATTGAGATATGAAATGAATTTACGTGGGTGGTAGAATAAATAAATAAATAATGCTCATTTATGAATTTTGCATCTTCTTGGGGTATTCTCTATAGGATTTGACAAAAATTCATCCTAGGTTAGTTTTATGTCCAAAAAAGGATTATATAATTAGTGTAAGAATGTTATTAGGTATTTTTTTATCAGATTTTTCTATCCAATGAGATTTAATAGTGTGAGTAATTGAGGGGGAATGTGTCGTTTTATAACTGAGGAGGGGTTTCATTTTTTAAATTCCCAAAAGTAGTCCATATTGGGATGTATCCCTTACCAAATGATCCTTAAAAAATTAATAATTATGTTATGTATAAGAGATGTGGTATGAAAACTCCAACACACAAAAATAGATTAATTATAATTTCTTAATTTCATAGTCTTTAATTTTACACAATATTAGCCATATAGTTTCTTATAGTGGTAACATGTATCTTTTAATCTTACAATATAATTTTTTCACAAAGAAATAAATTAAAATTTTCATTGTAATATAAATTAGTACCATTTAATTATTATATTAAATAATATTTTTAAAATGACAATTATATGGTTATAAAAAACTAATTTCCATACAAATAAAAGTAATGGCCAAACCCAAGATTAATCATTAATAATGTAAATTAAATATAACTATTTTCATTAATCATTATTTTTAAATATAATTTTATCCATATTAAAAATATAAAATATTCTTATTAATAATTTTTAGACAATTTTTAATAATTCTTCTTATTTTAATGGGTAAATTTAATTTAGAATTAATCATTAAAATATGACTAGAAACCTTATATTTACTGTCATAAAAAATTAGAAGTTTACATATTTTTTTTGTCAAATTTCAAAATGGAATTTATTTTAATATCCTAATTTAGATTAATATATTAATAATTTTACTAATTATACAATATTAAAAATTTAATTATAATTTAAAATATAAATTATTGAAATAAAATAATTTTTTCAATTTATTTTCAACAGTTTTCACTTCTAATAAAAAAAGGAACGTTTTTGGACAATTAAAAATCCATATTCTAATTTATAAATCATTATTTCAAAAATAATTTTTATTTTATAAAAAAAAATTATAATTTTGAAAAAACATATTTTTATTGTTGTCAATTTATTTTTTGAAATTAAAATTTATAAAAGATATAAATTATATACAGAAAATTATTTATTTTGTTCTCAAAACATTTTCATTATATAAACCTAGTAAAAATAATATTTTAAAAATAATTAGTACTATTCACATCTCTTCGATTAATTAAAAGGTTAAAAATATCATGATTAAATAACTATATTAATAACGTAACATTGTTTGTTTAAACTCAACGCAGCATGTAAGGAATTCCAATCCAATGTTGTGTGTAGTAAATGTTTATTTTTTTTGTATATAACTCATTTTTAACAAGGTGTTTCTATAAAGCCCCAGCCATAATCATTTCTTAATCTTGGGTTATTTCACGAATTCCCATTGACAATATTTTTAGGTTTAGAGTTTTAGGGAATTAGATCATAATCATGCATTACATTCCACAATTAAACAAGGTGGTTACATCAAAGACAGTATTCATTTTTTTCCACCAATGGTAACATATTTAAAATAAAACATGGTTTCTTTCTTGACAATTCCTCGACACTATCATCACATCATTTACTTTTCCCTTGACCTATGATTTTTTTTTCAAAAACATGGGATGAGCATAAATAGAATAGTAAGGGATATAAAAATATTGAAAGAAAAAAATTAGTCTATGTATATATAAGAATCGATGAAATCATACTTTACTCATAAAAAATAATCACTTTAACATACCTCATTAAATCATAATATTAATTAATAACTCATAGAAATCATAAGACATAATGGTAACTTGAGGCATTCATAATATTCTTACGTAGGGAGTAACCCTCATGGTTATGTTTGGAATACCCATCACAAAATATTCCCTAAATATCTTCAGAGAAACCTTAGCGTTTAACTCCTTCTCATTACCCAATGCATTGGAGAGCAATATTGGGCTCACCTGCACTTTTTTTATCACGGAACCACCAGAATTCATAAACAATTCCATATAACCATAACATAATCGTATCACATAAAACATGCATAAAGGAAGCATAAGATTTTAACATTGCAACAACAAGAAATCAATACAACATAATGATATAATCAAAACATTATCAAAACCATTTTCATTACCAAAATAGAAGAAAAGTAAAACATGGTATTTATTTTACATTTAAAATATTTATGGCTTGTAGATGAAGCCGAAACTCAAATAGTGGTCACGACGACGGAGAAGTCGTTGTCACTGCATACGTAAGACAAAAACATTCCTTTTTTCATTTAGTAAAACGCTTTATGTAAAAAGATCCCTTTTTAATGAAATTAAAAGTCAAAAGGGTTTATTATACAACTAATAAAATAATGTTTTATATAAATAGAAGTATGCCTCAGCAAAAAGAGATTGAGAGGATGTCCCATACCTCATGTCCGACTAGTTCTCATTCATTATTTATATTATGGAATAATAAAGTTAGGTAAATTTATAATTACTTAATGAATTCCTTTCAAGTATATTATTCAATTCATATCACATATTATCATGTTATAATAATTAGTTAATTATGTGAGTTCATATAATACGTTTTGTCGATGATCGATACATTAGTCAAAAATGAACTTGATTGAAAAGAATTTCCCAGGTAGTTATAAGTAAATCATCTCTATAATGGTATTAATGATTTAAATATCTTATATATCCATTATATATTCATTTTATACTATTCCATAACATTTTGAGATAAAAAATGAAATGCACCGTTCATGAAGACAGTAGGTCGTACGTACACATGAATGCTACTTTCATTTTATTTTCATATTAAATTAATTAAAACTAAATGAGACATATATATATATATATGTTATAATTACAGATTAATATATATGTTATATAGGTAACATAAGTTCATTAATTAGATTCATCATAAATTCCATGTTTGGCATGAACGAGTCACATCACTTGAGGGGCGGTAGTCCACACTTCCTCAGATGAAATTATCGCAGTTCCACAACATGAAAAGAATAACGATGTGATTTAAAAATAAAATTCAGAAGAATATAGAGAAAACGAAATACCATATATATCATATATAAATACAGTGAAATCATATAGGCCACCATGAAAGGTGTTAAAAGAATATTGAACAATTATCGTTTCGTGAGACATTACTTCGCCACCCACAGAAACAGTATGTTCTTTAACAATTATACCGAGGTGTGTGTATGTGTAGGTAGAATACATATCATAACAACATAATAGTATATTGAAAATACTGGTGTTATTATGGGATCAAATAATAAGAAGATAGTGATGAGTGAAGAAGGAAAATAAAATGAAGAAACTCGAGAGAAAACATTAACTCTAAATCGGGTAACTCTTTTTGTTTTGAGCCAAAGGCTTCATTGGAAAGCCTTCACTCCAAAGTGAGGATTCTAGGAATAATATAGGTATTTTGGTAGATAATATGAGTATAGGTTGGATGAGACAAGAGCTTGAGAGGTGTGGGTAAGGGGGTAGAGGTGGGGCCATTTATAAGAGGGAGGAGGGTCACTTTTCGAATGTCTTGAAATATTAAATTATTATAAAATTATTTTCGGATATTAAAGGTCCCACAATGATATATTTTGATAATAATGTGATAAGGGTTCTAAATAAACCCATCCATTAGGTTTTAGACAAGTGTATGTCTTATATTGTACATTATCTTTTCATTTTATTTAAATTGTTCATTAATGAGGTAATCACTGCATCATCATGGTGTCATAAATAAATTTATTTATTTAATTTCTAAAAATTATTAAAAAAATATCATGAATTAGGAAATATTTTTAGCTTTCCAATTACTATTTATATCCTAAGATATCATTTATGTAAAAAAAAATAAAATTGTTTTACTTATGATATACAAACTTTGTTATATTTATCTTCTTTTTAAAAATAATTTCATAAATGTCACTATCAAACCCATGTGACTCCATGGGACCTCATGTTCGGTAAAAAGATTCCAATGGTTGGAAATGACTAAAAAAAGAGGATTTGTACACATATTGTGGTCATTTTATATTGTGATGATATTATTTTATTACCCTTAACTACATGATTATTAATTAATAACGATAAATAAAGATAATTACCGTCATTACTTTTCATAATGTATAAATACATAAGAGTCTTAATTACATAATTTGGACCTTATAATTACAAATATGGAATTAATTTTACCAAATTCCAAACATAGAAATTACAGTAATTAATTTAAAAATAATTGTCGGTGTCAAAAGGAATAGCGTGTTTTTGAGAAATAATATCTATCAAAAGATTGACACTTGTTTATGTCCAATTTCAAATTGAAATTAAATTTAATGACCACCATTGTATTAAATAGTAAAAATATATTATAATTAAACATTAAATCGAATTAAAAATATAATATAACATTATAATTAAATTATATGAGAAAGAATTTTTGAAGTAAGATGAAGTATTTTTCACTATTCATTTTAAATGATCATTGTTAGAAAAATAACAAAAATTTATCCAAAGTAAATTTCAATATCCTAGTTCTAAAGAATAAGTTTATATTGACAAATAGTGAATATAAAATTGTCAAAATATATATTCTAAAATGGTTTTCCAACAAAAGGAGGTAAAACAGCATTTTAAAAATATTAAAGTATTATATGCTTAAGATTGGATTTATTCTCATTTTAATCCTCTAAAACACTATGTAATTTATAAATAGACATAGATATGAAAATATATTATTCTTTTCTTATGTGAGATGTTACATCCTTCCCCCCATTAGGAAATTGCATCCCCGCAATTTATTTAATTATTAAATAAGTGGGGGTATTTATCCCTCATTTCATTTTCAGATTCTCATTTTGCCTCTTCAACTATATGGTTTTTCCATATAACCTTTACTTCATGAATCATCATATCCCGCAACACTTTCTCCCTGTGGTCATTAATTTGGACCAGTTGATCCTCATAAGATAGATTCTCTTCCATCTGAGCTACCTCTGGACTTAAAACATAAGATAGATCTGGCATGTACTTCCTTAACATTGAAACTTGAAAAACATTGTGTACCTAAGATAAATTTGGAGGTAAAGCCATTGGGTATGTAACTGATTCAACTCTCTCTAGAATTTCATATTTTCTAATGAACCTTGGACCCAGATTTCCTTTCTTACGAAATCACATCACACTTTTCCATGGTGAATATTTGAGAAAAACATCATCACCTATCTCAAAAGAGAGATCCTTCCTCCTGTTGTCTGCATAACTTTTCTGCCCGCTCTGAGCTATTCTCTTCTGTTTCTGTATCAGCTGAACTTTTTCTGCCAACACTTCTGCCAATTCATGTCCAATCAACTACGTTTCGTCTACTTCATCTCAAAAAGCTGGTGTTTGACCCTTCTCCCCATATAATGCCTCAAAAGGTTCCATCTTTATATAGGAAAGAAAACTGTTATTATAAGAAAACTCAACCAATGAATGATGTTGGTCCCAACGTCGCTGATAATCCATCGATCAAGAATGTATAATATCCTCTAATATCTGAATTGTTCATTCTCTCTGCCCATCTTATTGAAGAGGAAATGCTATACAAAAATTCAATTCAGTACCGAGCGACTTCTGAAGGCCTTTCTAAATGTTAGAAGTGAACTTGGGATCATGATCAGATACAATGGAGAGGGTAAATCCATGTAACCTGACTATCTCTTTAAGACACAATCAAGAATGTTGATCTTGGGAAAAAGTATCTCGTATAGCCAAGAAATGAGCAGATTTAGTCAAGCGATAAACAATTACCCAGATTTCATTATTACATTGAGGTTACTTCGATAATACCACAACGAAGTCGATGTATATATTCTCCCATTTACACTATAGCACTGGTAAATGCTAAAGCATCCCTTTCGGTAACTGCTACAGTACTTTAACCTGTTGACTAGTCAAACACTTCACAGTAAAATCAGCAATATCTATATACATTCCATACCTCTCGTAATACTCTCGAAGATCTCTATACATCTTATTATTTCCTAGATGAACTGAAAATGGAGAACAATGAGCCTCTCATAACAACTCTCTATTAGACTTTGAATCACAAGGCTCACAATATCTCTTCCCAAATCTAATAACACAATCATTATCAATGTTGAATTCAGTTAACATACCCTTCTGAACCAGCTATACTTTTTTCTGCAACTCACTGTCATCCTTTTTTGGTTGCTTAATTATGACTGATAGAGATGATTTCAATGATTCCTGAAAAAAAACATAATAATTTCATGCACCAACAACTTCCAAAACAAAATTCATCGAATCCTTATCCAAATTATGACGCTCCAAATATAACATGGTTAACAAATCATTACTTTTTTGACTCAAAGCATCTTCCACTTTATTTTCTTTTCCTAGGTGGTAGTGAATCGTGCAATTATAATCCTTGATTAATTCTAGATATCTCCTAAGTCTCATGTTCAATTCATTCTGAGTGAATATATGCTTTAAATTTTTGTGATTGGTACATATTTCACACTTTACACCATACAAATGATGCCACAATATTTTTAAAGAGAAAACAACATCAGCTAATTCCAAATCGTGTGTAGGGTAATTGATGTCATGAGTTTTTAAACTAATGTGAAGCATAATAAATTTCATTATAATTCTGCATTAGGACACAACCAATTCATTTCAATAAAGCATCACTGTAGATAAAAAACTCACCATTAATGGAAGGTAGTTCCAATACTGGAGCATTCACCAATTATATTTTAAATTACTGAAAATAATCATCACATTCTATTTTCCAGATAAACATAACACACTTCTGATTTAGATTAGTCAATGGGATGGACAACTGTGATTTTTTTTAGAAAACCTTGGGTAATATCCTGGAAAACCAAGAAAACTAAAAATCTCGGTTATATTTGTGGATCTTGTCTATTCTTCAACGACCTTTGTTTTTTGCAGGATCAATAGTTATTCCATATTTAGAAACAATGTGACCACGGAAAGAAATTTTTTGCAACCAAAAATCACACTTTCTGAATTTCCTATTCAATTTATTTTCATTTATTGTTTACAAAATAACCCTTAAATGAATTTAATTCTCCTCTTAACATATGGAAAAAAGCAAAATATCATTAATGAAAACAACCACAATCTTATCCAAGAACTCATGGAAAATTATATTCATAAGGTCCATGAATACAACAGGTGCAATGGTTACCCCAAAAGGTATAACTAAAAATTCATAATGGCCATATCTTGTACGAAATGTTGTCCTTGGAATATCTTCTTCCATTACCTTGAACTGACGGTACCCTGATCTAAAGTAAATCTGTGAAAAATTCTGAATTCCCTGTAGCTGATCAATCAAATAATCGATATGAGGCAACTGATATTTGTTCTTAACAGTGATTTTATTTAAGGATCTATAATCAATTCAATGTCTCATTAAACCAAATTTATTTTTAACAAATAAGACATGAAAACCCCATGGTGATGTGCTAGGTCAAATGAAACCTTTATCTAATAAATCATTCAATTGCTATTTCAACTCTAAAAGTTCAATTTGAGCCATTCGATAAGGGGGTATTGAAATTGGCTTATTATCGGGAACTAAGTCAACAGTAAATTCAACTTCCCGATCTGGTATTATTCTAGGCAACTCATCAGAAAAAACATCTGGATACTAATTTACCACTGGCACATCATTAATATTAACTGTTCCTTTGTTGTCAACAACATGTGCAATGTAACCTTCATTTCTATATTTTACAAGTTTCTCATCCTCTTGATATGTTATCAATAGTAAGGGTTCATTCTTGTAAATGAACTGAATGTATTTCTTAAAATAAAATTCTTTAGCTCTATAGTCTATCATATCATGGTAAATAGAGAGCCAATCCATACCCATGATAACATCGAACTCTACTAGAGGTAAAGCAATAAGGTTTAAAAGTATATTCTTTCCACTGATAAGTATAGGAAGATTCTTATAATTTTTTTTCCTCAACATTTTCCCTAGGTGTGTTTAATAAAAGTCCAGGAGTCATTTCTTGAGACGAAATTCCCAATTTACTATAAATTTTTTCTAAATGAAATAATTCGTAGACCCTGAAATAAACTAAACATTGGCATAATCTGAAAAAAAAACAAAGTACCTGATACCACATCATTTTATGGCCCAACATATGCTGAAGTAGTTGCATTGGATTTCACCACACCTTTCTGCATGTAGTATGACTGTTTCCCATCATTCGAGCTCTTTTTCCAACACTCGTTTGCATAATGACCCATATCATTTCACTTGAAACATTTCACTAACTGTAAATTATATTTTCTCTTACCATTAACCTAATCTTTTCTAATGAAATCACGAGCCTTAGGTCCCATCTTACCACAACAGAAGCACTTTACATAATTCAAAAGGCATTCCCCAGTATGGTTTTTACCACATTAGTCACAGACTGAAAACTTAGTTTTCTTACCATTAATCAATTTTTAAGGATTCTTCCCAATATCCTACCACCTCATTCTCTTCTTATGTGGGTTGTCATAGAACACTTGATCATCTGAAAAATAAATTTCCACCTTCTCAGCACATCGAACAAGCTTTTCATAACTTTTTAACTCATGATAAAGTAATTCTTTTCGATATTTTGGCTTTAATCCTGAGTAAAATGATTGATTTTACTATCAAGGTCTCGGATAAAATTTTGAGCATACCTTTCCAATCGAGTGAACTTTTCTTCATAAGCAGCCATTAAGTCGTCCTCTTGCCTCAATTCCATGAATTTATTTTCCATCCTAAGTTGAACAGCCTTAGGAAAATATTTCTCATGAAACATACCTTTGAATTCATCCCATTCAAGACAATCAATCTCATCAGTGTCCCTGATATTTTTAACCATCGACCACCACTAATATGCTTCACCCTACAAATTGTAAACAGTAAGACTAACCTTTTGGTTATATGTACACCCCATGACATCAAATATCTCCTACAGTGCTTTAATCCACCCATTCACCTAGCACAGGGTCAGATGATACCCTGAATGATGGGGGATGTTGCCTCATGAAATGTTCCACCACTAACATGTTCCTCTGTGGTTGATCTGGATGATCCCGTTCACGGATACCATCATAATTTATCACTTGAGTCAATTTCACCATTACTACAACAAACTATTCAGTTCCAATTCTGACTATCTCGGGACCCTGATTTGGAAGGTCATTTTTTCTGAATACCTTCCTAGCACTGCTTCCCAGTTTCTTCTGTGGAAACACATTCTGAACAAACATGTCTTAGATGAATCAATATCATAATCTTAAAATTCTATATCATTTATGTATGACCATAATTTGTAAAAATAAGATTTTTGGATAATCATTTAATAGAATTATAACTCCAAAATTTATCTAAAATGACCTCTGATACCAAATTTAAGGTCACAAACTTAAACATTACATAATCTTTGGTTAATTCAAGAATTCACATTGAAGAACTTTTCAGGTTTAGAGAATTAGAGAATTAGATCATAAATCATGCATTTCATTCCACATTTAAACAAGGTGGTTACATCAAAGACATTATTCATTTTTTCCACCAAAGGAAACATATTTAAAATAAAACATGGTTTCTTTCATGACAAATCCACGACACTATCATCACATCAGGTACTTTTCCCATGACCTGTGAAAACAATTTCAAAAACATTGGATAATCATAAAAGCTCAGTAAGGGATATAAAAATATAGAAAGAAAACATTAGTCCTTTTATACATAAGAATCGATGAAATCATACTTTAGCCGCAAGACATAAGAACTTTAACATAACCCATTAAATCATAATATTTATGAATAACTCATATAAATCATAATTCATAAAGGTAACATGATGCATTCAAAACATTATTAAGTAGGGAGTAGCCCTCATGTTTACGTTTGGAATACCCATCACGGTATATTCCCTAAATCTCTATGGAGAAACCTTAGAGTTTAACTCCTTCACGTTACCCGATGCATTGGAAATCTATCTCGGGCTCAACTGCCCTTATTTTATCACGGAACCACCCGACTTCATAAACAATGCCCACGAACCATAACATAATCATATCACATAAACATGCATAAAGGAAACATAACATTTCCACATTTCAATCACAATATATCAATACAACACATTGATATAATCAAAACATTATCAAAACAATTTTCAATACGAAAATAAATGAAAAGTAAAACATGGTATTATTTTGTCATTTAAAAACGTTATGGCTGGTAGAGGAAGCCGAAACTCATATAATGGTCACATCGGAGGAGAAGTCGTTGTCGGCACATACGTAAGACAAAAACATTCCTTTTGTCATTTAGTAAAATTCTTCGTGTAAAATGATTCCTTTTGAATGAAATTTAATGTCAAAATGGTTCATTATAAAACTAATAAAAGAGGTTCGTATATAAATAAATGTATGCATCAACAAAAGGAGATTAAGACGAAGTCCCTAACCTCAAACCTGAATTGTTCTCGTTCGTTCTTTATATTCATGAATAATAAACATAGGTCAATTTATAATTTCTTAAGGACTTCATTTAAATTATATTATTCAATTCATATCACATATTATCATGTTATAATAAGTATTTAATTATGTGAGTTCATATCATAATTTTTGTCGATGTTCGGTACATGAGTAATAAATTAACTTGTTTGAAAATAATTTTCCATGTAGTTATAAGTACATAATCCCCCAAATGGTATTAATGATTTAAATATCATATATATCTAATATATATTCTTTTTATACTATTCTCCACCCACAGAAATAGTATATTCTTTAACAATTAGATGGATGTGTGTGTAAGTGTAGGTAGAATCCTTATCATAACAACATCCTAGTATATTTAGGATACTGGTGTTATTATGGGGTCAAATAATAAGAAGATACTGGTGAGTGAAGAAGGAAAATAAAAGGAAGAAACTCGAGAGAAGACATTACCTCTAAATCGGGTAACTCTTTTTGTATTGAGCCAAAAGCTTCCATGGAAAGGCTTCTTCCCAATGTGAGGCTTCTAAAAGTAAGAGTGGGATGGGGAGAGATAATATGAGCTGATGTTGGACGATCCATGGGTTTGAGAGTTCTAGGTAAGGGGGTAGAGGTGGGGGCCTTTTATAAGAGGGAGGAGGGTCACTTTTGGAATGTCTTGAAATGTTACATTATTATAAAATTATTTTCAGATTTTAAAGGTCCCAAAATGATATATTTTGAGGATAATGTTATAAGGGTTCTATATACACCCATCTAATAGGTTTTCGACATGTCTATGTCTTAGATTTTACATTATCTTTTCATTTTATTTAAATCGTTCAATAATGATGTAATCACTACATCATCGTGGTGTCATAAGTAAAATTATTTAATTAATGTCTAAAAATTATAAAACAAATACCATGGTGTAGGAAATATTTTTAGATTTTCAATGACTATTTATAGTCTAAGTTATCATTTATGGGAACAAAAATAAAATTGATTCACTTAAGATATACAAACCTTAGTAATATTTCTCTTCCTTTTAAAAATAATGTAATAAATGTCAGTATCACACCCATGTGACTTCATGGGCCCTAAATTTCAGTAAAAAGAATTCCATGGTTGGACATGACTCAAAGAAAAGGATTTGGACACATGTTGGGTCATTTTATATTATTATGATGTTATTTTATTACCCTTAACTACCCGATTACTAATTAATCATGATAATAAATGATAATTACCGTCATTACTGTTCATAATGTCCCAAAACAAAAATATTCTTAATTATGTCATGACCCGACCCAACGGGGCTCGAGCCGCGACTCCCCAAGCCCGCCTCCAATAGGCCAGGGGCTGGCGACCAACGCTGAGTAGGCTATCACACACATGGGAGGCATTAGCCTAAGGTACCTGTACACACGCACCCACAAACACCTCCATGCAACAGTGCAGAGATATAGAAACTGGAAAGTAAATGCATGCATACACTATCCCACAACCTGAGAGCAACAGAAAAAGTACAAAGGGGAAAACAGGGCCCACCAAAAGAAAACTACAAAGCGCGTCCGACCTGCTCTGAAGAAGGGGAACGCTGCCACAAACACCCGCTGGAAAGCTCCATCGGCACAGCTCCGGTAAACACCCCGGTCAACTCACTCACTAAGCTCCGCCTGCTCCGGGTCCTCTTGGGACACCATCAAAAGGCATGTGGTCTGCACAAGACACAAACATGTGCGGGAAAAACCCGTGCAGGGGTGAGTATAAACATACTCAGTAGGCACCCCAAAACCCCAAAACCCAAGGGAGCAACTGAAAGGCAACAGTCTGCTCAACCCAGCCAGAGGGAACCCGGACGAGAGAGAAACTCCATCTCGTGACCATCCTCGGCTAAACACAACAAGTCAGCTCATCTTAGGTGTATGCCCATACATACACCTTGAACAATCCAGATATACACAGTTCACGCCACAAAGCCACAAGAGGTACCGACCTCATCACCAGAAACTGTCCACAACCAGGAGAGTACACCATGAACACTTTCATACCAGATGACACTCATCCGATAGATACACTCCATCGGGTCCCAAACAAACATCTCAGATGCTCACCCGAGAGACCACGCTCGTCGGATAACATCACTGAGGAAACATCACTGAAACAACATAACCACCAAACTCCTTGGAGAGGGGATCGCCGCTAGGGTCCTCTAGGGGATACCAAGACCCACTCCGGTATACGTAGCTCACAGATAGGGGATCACTCCCAGGGTCCCCTGGGGGATACCATGACCCGATCTGGCATACGTAGTTCTCACAGATAGGGGATCACACCCAGGATCCACTGGGGGATACCACAACCTGATCTGGCGCTCGACAGAAGCTTCACACTCAGATGGAGGATCATCCTCCATATAAAGATGGTCATGACGATACTGGAACCCTATCTGGTATAACTCGCGATGTAGGGGATCGAACCGACGATGCCACAACCCTACCGAAACCACACGCTGAGTAGGAGATCGCTTAACCAACGATACCGAAACCCTACCGACACCAAGCGCTGAGTAGGGGATCATATAACCAATGATTACGCAACCCTACTATAAACATCATGCTGAGTAGGGGATCGTAAACCCGACGATGCCACAACCCTACTGTGCATGACCCACCGCGTAGGGGATCATATTCTTGATGATTCCACAAACCCTACGGGGTTAACCTGCTAGATAGGGGATCACCGCCCGTAAATAAGCGGTCACAGCGATACCAAGGACGCGATCTAGGGGAAAGATGCTAGAGGATCCACTCCGGGCCCACCGGAGGGATACCACAACTCTAACAGTTTAAACATCCCATAGAGAGGATCACAAACCCATACGAAGGTTGTGATACCACACGAACCCACGAAGGAACGAACCAAGGGAGAACCCTCAACCACTGCTGGTCCAAACATCGATACCCAAGCGACTCGCCCCAAAGCCACACTTCGCAACTCCGAAGCCAAAACGGAGGCCACCATCGCGTTCCGCGCGGAAAAACACGCAGGATAGGCTTTTTACTCGCCCGAAACGGAGCATTGGTGAAAAAGGCACAATTCACCGTAGCTAGCTCGCGCGGGGCCCACACTATGATCCCGAAACCCATCGAGTGGATCGCACCACGACAATCCCCTTGAAAAAATAAGCGGAATCGACTACTCGCTCGTCCAAAACGGACACCCGGTGAAAAAGGTACTATTCACCGAAGGCCAGCTCGGGTGGGGACCACGCCTGGATTCCGAAACTCATCGAACGGAACACACCATTGTGATCCTCTCGGAAAAAGACACAGGATCGACTATTCATCCGCCAAAATCGGACTCATGGTGCAAAAGCTGCGTTTCTCCGCAAACGCCAAAACCCGGCCTCGTGGGGCCCGCACCCCGTTCACAGTCCCAACACCCGGAAACCATCTCAAAAAGTCAGTCGTACCATCAGGGTCTCAACGCCACTGACTGCACGTCAATCGGACCCTCCGGGTAGTAGTTACAATGGCCCGTAGTCGTAAAATAATAAAATAATATTATTTTATACGACGTTTCTAACTCCCTGGCCACGATCCCGAACCCTTAAACCCTCAAAGTGAGTTCAAAAAGTCCGTCTCGAAGCAAGGAGCGCGTCGCCGCAAACGGCTCGCAAATCGGAGTTACGGTTTGCGAGTTATGGGGGTTTAAAGAACCCCCGGAACATTCTGGCCGGACCACCGCTGGGTCGCTGGAAACCACCGCGTCGCTGCCGGACTCTGCCGTGCCGGAGCCGGAAACCACCACGTCGTCGCCGCACCGCCGCGAAACTCACCAGAATCCGCCATGGCCGCCGCGGGTCTCGACGGAAAACCGGGTTTTTCGCCGGAAAACTTCCAGGAGCCACCGGGAGCACCCCGGTGCTCCAAATTCAGATCCGAAACATGTTTCGGAAAGCTCAGGACCCAAAATATACAAATCTTATGAAAATTTGAAGAAAAACAACACAAAAACGGGATCCTGGATTGTATAACTCAAACCGCCTACCTCGCGGGCGAAACGCCGACGTTCTGCCTCAGATCCGCGCTCCAGAGCTTCCGCTGCACGCTCCTGGAACGTCCGCCGTCGAATTCTGAGCTCGTGGGCGCTCCGTTTGCTCGATTCGGCGGATTGGCGGCGAAGAATGGCGAAGAACGGCGATGAACGATTAAAAGGGGGGGGGGGGGTGGGTGATATTTATATCAGCGGCCCGCCGGCGCCAAACCCGCCTCGGACTTGACACCCGATGCGAACAAAAGTAAGGTCACCCCTAGGGTAAACGCACCGTTATGAACGAAACGGCGGTCTCAGATTTTCCATCCTTGACTCTGTTCAGAATTTATTCGAGCCGACACTTGCACACTAACTTGCCACTTATTTACGGAAACGCCCCCGGTGGGGTTTCTCACCGCAGGCCCGCGCCCACAAAGTTTACACCCCGCCTAGGGTAAACGGCACGTTTCGGACGCAACCGTGCCCTCAGATTCCAGTTCTGTGCTACCGTTTAGGAGATATCACACCCCCTCCACGTGTATAGTATAAAAAATACTTAATATTTTTATAAAATTAATTCCGGGCACACCGGGCCTCAGAATTGCACGTCGTACTCGCGCCTAACTCTGGAATTATTCGTAGAAATATTCCAAAGTCTGACAGGGCCAAAAACCGGAGTCGCTACATCCTCCCCCCCTTAGAACTTTTCGTCCCCGAAAAGCCCTAAGCACAAGGAAAGCGACTGGACTCTCAACTGGGTCTCACACACCAGCGAGCTCACCAACAAAAAACCACTCAGGGTCTTACCAACGCCCTGAACAAAACTCGAGCAAGCAACAAAAGGAAAGAGTACCGCTAAACAGTGTCTGACAAACTACTGCAGTAAGTAGAAAGACACAAGGCGTACCTCTATCCATCCGTGGTGCCTCTAGGTCAACAGCCTCCAGGGCATGCAGCTGTCCTCGCCCTCGACCACCAGCTCCCTGAGCTTGGCGTAGACCACCTGGGGGTGGGGGTGGTGGTAACAGGTACTGCCTACCACCGCCTCCCGCTGCACTAGCTCCTCCGCCACGTCCGCCGCCCTGCGGACCTCCTTGCTCGAGACGCTGCCTCTACCAAGGCGGCCCATCGACCGGCTCCCTCTCAGCAGCACGTCGGGTCGGACAATCTCTAGCAAGATGTCCCCAACCATCGCAAGCGTAACACCGCCTCTCCTACGACTGACCGAAACTGGCCTGCGAGCCCTGTGAGTCCCGAGGCTCATATACCCCATCCTGGGGTCGCCTCCTGAAACGTCGGTCACGTCCAGACTCCTGAGTCTGTCGTCGGCTACCAGATGCCGATCCGATTGATGAAGTCTCAGCTCCCGAGTGCCCAGTACTAACAGGGGGAAACTGCTCAGCCAGAAAACTCTCCACCACCAGCGCTCGCTCCAACACTCCAGCATAGGTGGGCAGGCCCAAGGAAACCACACCTGCTCGGATATCCCTGCGTAAGCCCTGCTCGAAGGTCTGAGCCCTAATGAATGGGTCTCGAACCATATCCAGGGAGTAGCGCGACAGGTCTGTAAACCTCGCTGAGTACTCCGACACAGTCATGCTCTCCTGTCGAAGCTGCAGAAGCTCCTGGATCCGCACTGACCTCAGCATCACCGGATAGAACTCATCCCTAAAGAGCCGCTCAAACTCTGCCCACGTCAGCGTCTCCTCGTCATGGGACTGCATTACCAAACTCCACCATCGCCCGGCCGAACCATGCAGAAGGCTCGCCGCTAGGACCACCATCTGATCAGGAGGTGTCCTCACTAGGCGGAAAACTCGAGTAACTGCCTCGATCCAGTCATCAGCTGCCTGGGGGTCTGGATCACCCCGAAACATCAGAGGCCGCTGCCTCTGGAACTCGTGCAACGCACTCAGCCTGAGCGCAACCTCGTCCTGCACCGCCGACACAACCAGCTGCTCGATAGGTGGTGGCTCAACTGACAGACCACCTAGAGCTGAAACCTTAAAACCTGCACCCTGCTCCACAGACACTACACGAGGCGGGTCATCAGCACAATCCTGCTGCGGAACCCTCGATGGCTGTCGTCATGGAGGCATCCTGAAATACATTCAAGACGCACCATAGTCAAAGAGTATATCTGAAGAGTTGACTCAAGAAGGACAAGGAAAAACCAAAAACCCAGTCCTATATGATGCATGTACCATTATGTCCCCGCAACCAGTGTACGAATGTCCCGAGTCGAAAGGCAGGTTATCAGAGTCCTGGTTTATGGATACGTCGGCCGCCGCACCAACACTGGAGTCCCTGGCCTGAAATCTTAACTCAAAACATCCTAACACTACCGCTATGAAACCCAAAGCAAGATCACAGCTAGACCAGCTACGATCTGTGATCCCAAAGGTGGAACCTCCTCTGATACCACTCTGTCACGACCTGACCCAACGGGGCTCGAGCCGCGACTCCCCAAGCCCGCCTCCAATAGGCCAGGGGCTGGCGACTAGCGCCGAGTAGCCTATCACACACATGGGAGGGATTAGCCTAAGGTACCTGTACACACGCACCCACAAACACCTCCATGCAACAGTGCAGAGATATAGAAACTGGAAAGTAAACCATGCATACACTATCCCACAACCAGAGAGAAACAGCAAAAGTACAAAGGGCAAAACAGGGCCCACCAAAAGAAAACTACAAAGCGCGTCCGACCTACTCTGAAGAAGGGGAACGCTGCCACAAACACCCGCCGGAAAGCTCCCTTGGCACAGCTCCGGTAAACACCCCGGTCAACTCGCTCACTAAGCTCCGCCTGCTCCGGGTCCTCCTGGGACTCCGTCAAAAGGCATGTGGTCTGCACAAGACACAAAAATGTGCGGGAAAAGCCCGTGCAGGGGTGATTATAAACATACTCAGTAGGCACCCCAAAAACCCAAAACCCAAGAGAGCAACAGAAAGGCAACAGTCTGCTCAACCCAGCCAGAGGGAACCCGGACGAGAGAGAAACTCCATCTCGTGACCATCCTCGGCTAAACACAACAAGTCAGCTCAGCTCAGGTGTATGCCCATACATACACCTTGAACAATCCAGATATACATAGATCACGCCACAAAGCCACAAGAGGTACCGACCTCATCACCAGCAACTGTCCACAACCAGGAGAGTACACCACGAACACTGTCATACCAGATGACACTCATCCGAGAGATACTCTCCATCGGGTCCCAAACAAACATCTCAGACGCTCACCCGAGAGACCACGCTCGTCGGATAATATCACTGAGGAAACATCACTGAAACAACATAACCACCAAACTCCTCGGAGAGGGGATTGCCGCTAGGGTCCGCTAGGAGATACCAAGACCCACTCCGGTATACGTAGCTCACAGATAAGGGATCACTCCCAGGGTCCGCTGGGGGATACCACGACCCGATCTGGCATACGTAGTTCTCACAGATAGGGGATCACACCTAGGATCTGCTGGGGGATACCACAACCTGATCTGGCGCTCGACAGAAGCTTCACACTCAGATAGAGGATCATCGTCCATATAAAGATGGTCACGACGATACCGGAACCCTATCAGGTATAACTCGCGATGTAGGGGATCGAACCGACGATGCCACAACCCTACCGAAACCACGTGCTGAGTAGGGGATTGCATAACCAACGATACCGCAACCCTACCGACACCATGCGCTGCGCAGGGGATCGTATAACCAATGATACCGCAACCCTACTATAAACATCATGCTGAGTAGGGGATCGTAAACCCGACGATGCCACAACCCTACTGTGCACGACCCACCACGTAGGGGATCATATTCCTGATGATGCCACAAACCCTACGGGGTTAAACTGCTAGATAGGGGATCACCGCCCGTAAATAAGCGGTCACAGCGATACCAAGAACCCGATCTAGGGTAAAGATGCTAGAGGATCCACTCCGGGCCCACCGGAGGGATACCACAACTCTAACAGTTTAAACATCCCATCGACAGGATCACAAACCCATACGAAGGTTGTGATACCACACGAACCCTCGTAGGAACGAATCAATGGAGAACCCTCAACCACTGCCGGTCCAAACGTCGCTACCCGAGCAACTCGCCCCAAAGCCACACTACGCACCTCCGAAGCCAAAACCGAGGCCACCATCGCGTTCCACGAGGAAAAACATGCAGGATAGGCTGTTTACTCGCCCGAAACGGAGCACTAGTGAAAAAGGCACTATTCACCGTAGCTAGCTCGCGCGGGGCCCACGCTATGATCCCGAAACCCATCGAGCGGATCGCACCACGGCAATCCCCTCAAAAAAAAAACAAGCAGAATCGACTACTCGCTCGTCCAAAACTGACACCCGGTGGAAAGGGTACTATTCACCGAAGGCTAGCTCAGGTGGGGCCCACGCCTGGATTCCGAAACTCATCGAACAGAATGCACCATTGCGATCCTCTCGGAAAAACACACAGGATCGACTATTCATCTGCCAAAATCGGACTCCTGGTGCAAAAGCTGCGTTTCTCTGCAAACGCCAAAACCCGGCCTCGTGGGGCCCACACCCCCTTCTCAGTCCCAACACCCGAAAACCATCTCAAAATGTCCGTCGTACCATCAGGGTCTCAACGCCACTGACGGGACGTCAATCAGACGCTCCGGGTAGAAGTTACAATGACCCGTAGTCGTAAAATAATAAAATAAACTTATTTTATACGACGTTTCTAACTCCCGGTCCATGATCCCGAACCCTTAAACCATCAAAGTGAGTTCAAATGGTCCGTCTAGATGCAAGGAGCGCGTCGCCACAAACGGCTCGCAAATCGGAGTTACGGTTTGCGAGTTACGGGGGTTTAAAGAACCCTCAGAACATTCTGGCCGGACCACCGCAGGGTCGCCGGAAACCACCGTGCCGCCGCCGGACTCCGCCGTGCCGGAGCTGGAAACCATCGCGTCGATGCCGTGCCACCGTGGAACTCGCCGGAATCCACCATGGCCGCCGCGGGTCTCACCGGAAAACCGGGTTTTTCGCCGGAAAACTTCCGGGAGCCACCGGGAGCACCCCGGTGCTCCAAATTCAGATCCGAAACATGTTTCGGAAAGCTCGGGACCCGAACTATAAAAATCGTATGAAAATTTGAAGAAAAACAACACAAAAACGGGATCCAGGATTGTAAAACTCAAACCTCCTACCTCGCGGGCGAAACACCGACGTTCTGCCTCAGATCCGCGCTCCAGAGCTTCCGCTGTGCGCTCCTGGAACGTCCGTCGTCAAATTTTGAGCTCGTGGGCGCTCCGTTTGCTCGATTCGGCGGAGTGGCGGTGAAGAATGGCGAAGTACGGCAAAGAACGATTAAGGGTGGGGGGGCGCTGATATTTATATCAGCGGCCCGTCGGTGCCAAACCCGCCTCGGACCCGACACCCGATGCGAACAAAAGTAAGGTCACCCCTAGGGTAAACGCACCGTTATGAACGCAACGGCGGTCTCATATTTTCCATCCGAGACTCCGTTCAGATGTTATTCGAGCCGACGCTCGCACACTAACTTGCCACTTATTTACGGAAACGCCCCTGGTGGCGTTTCTCACCGCAGGCCCGCGCCAGTAAAGTGTACACCCCGCCTAGGGTAAACAACACGTTCCGGACGCAACTGTGCCCTCAGATTCCCGTTCTGAGCTACCGTTTAAGAGATATCACACCCCCGCCACGTTCATAGTATAAAAAATACTTAATATTTTTATAAAATTAATTCCGGGCACACCGGGCCTCGGAATTGCACACCGTATTCGCGCCTAGCTCTTGAATTATTCGTAAAAATATTCCAAAGTCTGACAGGGCCAAAAACCCAAGTCGCTACAAATTAAATAATTCGGAAAATCTATTTAAAAATATATAATCCATTTTAACAAATTCCAAACACAAAAATCACAGTAATTAATTTAAAAATAATTCACGCTGTCAAAACGAATAACGTGTTTTTATGAAACAATATCTATCAAATGATTGACACTTGATTATGTCCAATTTAAAAGTAAAATTAATTATAATGACCACCTTTGGATTAAATGGTAAACATATATTATAATTACCTGTTAAAACCAATTAAAAAGGTAATGTAATCATATAATTAAATTAGATGAAAAAGCGATTTTGATGTAAAATGCAGTATGCTTTACTATTCATTAAAAATAGAAATTTTCATAAAAATACCAAAACATTATCCAATGTAAATTTCAATGACCCAATTCTAAATAATAATATTATTTTGAAAAATAGAGATTATAAAATTGTCAAAAGTAAGATTTAAAAATGGTTTTCCAACAAAATGTTGTAAAACAATATTTTAAAAATATGAGAGTATTCTATGCTTAAGATTAGATTTATTCTCATTTTAAGCCTCTAAAACACTATCTAATTCATAAATAGACATAGATATGAAAATATATTATTTTTTACTTACTTTGTATGTTAATGATTCATGTAAGGAAATTCTTAAATAAATTAATTTAACAAAATAAAAATAAAATCATAAAATCATTATTTGTCATAATTAACCAACCTAAAAATGAATATCTCCCTAAAAACTCATCAATTTAACTAAAATATGTGGATAATTTCATCTTCATAATTTAATAATTCTAAATTATAAATTAAAATAATGGAGTTTTATCCATAGAACATTGACTATGTGAGTTGTCTTGATTTTTATATTATTCATTGTATGATCCAAAATATCCACAGAGTGTTCCTAATTAGAATGATTAATCTTTAGTGGTATGTGTTAATAGACAATTAATTTGATGGGTCATGTATGTACTTCATCGGGAGAGATACATCGAAAAAACTATTAACATGAGAGGTTCATGGTGTATGTCCAAATGATATTATTCCTTCTAGACAAGACTAAAAATTTCAATTTGTCCAATATAAATACAGATTAGTTTCCCATTCATCCTTAATATTATATCAATATTCCTGATATATATTTAAAGAAACTCCTTATCAAAAACTTCATATTCTTGATCACTTAAGTGATTATCAAACTAGATATTCATCCAACCCTAACATTCCATGATGTGATACTAAATGGTTATAACCTTCTCCTTTATTTCTTCATCTATATCAGGCATCAATAACTTTCATTCTCAAACTTCACACCAACACATTGGAGCTCCACATTTCATTCCATAGAGGCCCTAAAAATGGTCGAAATGAAATCTTGAGTGAATGAAATTGTTATATGAAAACTAAAATGGAGGATGAGGTAGATCACATACACCATTGAAATATATAGAATATGATATAAATATATCCTATAACGTCAGAATTGTTCTATAAGACTTACTATATATATTACTATGATATGTAATGATGAAAAAATTATATATCATTATTTTTCATAAGACTACTAAATAAAATTTTATTATTCCATGGATCCTAATATGATACAATAGAATGTATTTGTCACGACCCGTCCTCGGGGCCCGTGCCGTGACTACCCCAAGCCCGCCTTCCATAGGCGAGGGGCTGGCGACTGGCACCAAGGCGTAAAACCCAAAAAAGGGAAAGCATTGCCTTTGAAAAGTAAACAAGCACCACAGAGTAAGCAAGTGGAAAAGTAAACACTAAGTAAAAACTGTACAAGTTGTGCTGAAGGTAAAAGGGGGCCGGAAATACAATCCCAACTGTAAAGTACAACTGAAAAGAAAAACAACAACTGAAAAGTAAAAGCCGCAGCGTCGAGCTGTCCTTTGGAAGTCCCAACTGAAGTGTGGGTACAGATAGCCTCCACTGCTCCTCGGGTCCACCTGACCACTCTGAGTACGTCCCGCCCAGTGGTCCACCTCCAGGTACCGTCCTGCTCCGCATGCCTCTACCACGATCAGCGCTGTCCGTCGTCTGCAACCAACACCACGTAGTGTGGGAAAAGACCGTGCATGGGTGAGTATAAGCTACTCAGTAGGGACCCCGAGACCCCCGAAGGTCTCCCAAAATCCACGAAGGATAATCCACAAAGAAAAGATACAACCACAAAGTAACATCTGACACGGCTCAGGTATATGCCCATACATATACCTAAGTCATCAATTCCCGTTCGGCTCCAACGTCCGAGAACAAGCACAACCAAGTCCACACAGGAAAGCAAACGAATACCCACGTAGGATAGCACAACACAATCCACAAATGAGAGTAAACAGTATATCCACACAGGATAGCTCAACACAATCCAAAAAGGAGAGTAACATAGTAAATCCACAGAGGATAGCTCAACAAAATCTACAAAGGAGAGTAACACAAGATTCAGCTTACACAGGTATACTTCTTCGGATAACGATAAATATAATCACTGATCTATCTAAGTCTTCGGACCCACAAAGGATCGATAGGTAACTAACCCCCGCAGTGACCCACACGGGATTGGACCCACACCGGATCAGGCCCACACAGGACCGGGCCCACGCAGGACCTGTAGGCGCTGGCTCACACAGAACCACTGATCGCTGACCCACACAGGATCGGACCCACACAAGATCGAGCCCATACAGGACCGGTAGCACTGATCCACGTAGGATCGCTGAGTGCAGTAGTCGTCACAGTCCACTGAGGATCTCTACACAGTCGTCGCCGCAGACCACTGAGGATCTCTGCACGGTCGTCGTCGGAGTCCACAGAGGATCTCTGCACAGTCGTCGCTGTCGAGGAAGCAGTCGCCGCCAGCACTAGGGTTCTCGCACACAGCATGCTCGTTCGGGAGAGTCTGCTCCACGAGCCGAGAGGCAGATACATCAACTGACACAAAGTCCGAAGTTGATGTATCAAAAAGTTCTGTATCGTCAACAGGAACTCAACGTCGCAGACGGTACGTCAATCGGACGCCCAGTCTGAGAGTTATTGGCTTTTTCGTCCTAGGGCCCCGGTTGGTTTTTAAGGCAAAACCAACCCGTCCGTACTCCACCTGTGTCCAAACCTCGAGTGGAGTGAGCCAAAAGATCCGTCTCACTAAGAGGAACTCAACAATGCTGACGGCACGTTAATCGGACATCCGTAGCTCAAGATATGAGCGTTTCCGCTCCGAAGGCCCGGTTGGTTTCGTGTATGAACCAACCCGGCCGAACTCAAGGTATTCCGAAACCATGAGTGCGATATACCGAAACGACCGTCTCGATCCACGGATCGCGTTGCCACTGACGGCGGGTCGTTTGGAGGCCCGTAGCTCAAGTTACGGGTGTTTGAACGAAGACCGTCCAAAGACGGGGGTCCGGGCCCAGGCCGACCCGACCCGGTCCGGTCCGGCCAGGGCGCGGCCCGGCCGGTCGGACCGGCCTGGCCCGGTTCGGCCGAGCGGCCGAACGGCCAAGCGCCGCGGGGCGCAGCCCCCGCGGCCTGGTGGTGCAGCGGCCCCTCACGTGGGGCCGCGCTGAGTCAAGGACGCGGCTTCAGCCGCGTCCGAAGGCACCAGACCCGCGCGGCGGCGGGTACGCGGGTGCCACCGCTCCCGGTTGCCGGCGCCGCCGCACCGGCGACCCGCGCCGCCGGCGTGTTACGCGGGCCACCGGGATCGCTCTGGTGGTTTGGTTTTGTTCCCGTCTGCGCCGTTGCTCCTCCCGGGACTCATTCTTCACTGCGGGATCATCAAACTTCTGTTGCGGCACGTTCCGTCGTCGCCCGTCAAATCCGCAAAACACGAAGAACAACGGAGGGTTTCCGGGCCGTGTTCGTTCGACCCGCACCCTCCGCGTTAGATAAAAACAACGGGAGAAAATTGTTCAACACATGAACCGACAATTTTAATAAAAAAATAAAATTGTTCGTTTGAAACTGATACTTTAATTTTTAAATAACGTTCACGGGAATATAAAGACGGGTATTCCAAATTATAAAATCCCTACCTCGTGGGTCATCGCGCTTGAGCGTTCTTTGCGGAATTTCTCGTCGCGGAAGGTGGAGATCGTCGCGTCGTCGCGGGAAGGCGTCGCGTCATCGCGGAATCTGGCGTTGAGTCGGCGAACTCAACGGACCAAGAACAACAGATTTAAATTATAAATAATTAAATATGTGTTTCATTTTAAACCAAAAAGAACTTTTAGAAGAAAACCTGATGTCACTCACCTCAAACTGTTGGTGATCGGAGATCGGGGCGGGGAAGAACGTCTCGGATTACAGCGTCATCGAGTTCCGCGGATGACGGCGTTCTTCGCGTTTTTCGCGTTCTTCGTGGAGGAAAAAGAAGAACAAGGATTTTGTCTCAACAAGCAATCCTCCAAAAGAATTTGGTTGGTCTTATTTTATTGTTATGCCAACACACGAAAAAAAGGTAAGTAACGACCCATCAATTCGTTGAATTAATTCATCGAAAGAAACAGCTCATTTAATTTACGAAATAAACCGCCCAATTAAATGGTCTGTTAAGAAAATAAGAAAAAGCGTCAGTTGACTTTCATAATGACGGGTTTTCGCGGGTGCGTTACTTAGCGGAAAGAAACGGCGGGGCTCGTGCGGGCCCCACCTCACAAATATCCTACCGAGGGGGTAGGATATTTTCTGGATAGCATCCTATCCGGTTCAACTCAGTTTAAGACGCTTTTAAGTGGCTTCAAGTGGCTTCCAAGTGGCTTAAGTGAAATAAAATAAAGTTGTCGTAAAATTATTTTATTTCTTAACATTAAGCCCGAAAATTAAAAACCACACCCGAGAAAATGCAACTCCGGAAGAGGCGTTTCTAAGCGAATACCGGCGCTGCGATTTCATCGGTACCCTCAGAATTCGATTCCGGGCACTGGTTCAAAAGTTAGAAAAACCCGCTCGTCCGTTCACTGAACGTACCCGAGCCAAACTTCGTAAAATGATTCCGGGCACACCGGGCCTCGGAATCAGGTGCCGTCAGAAACTACGTTCTTGTAAAATTCCAAAGAAAATTAAGAAAAAAAAATTTCCTTGAAATTTACGGGTCTTTACATTACTCCCACCTCAGGGATTATGTCCCCGTAAAGATACATCAAAACTGGAGAAACAAATGTGGGTACTGAGCACGCATCTGAGCCTCACTCTCCCATGTGCTCTCCTGAAAGTTCCCGTGCTTCCCTCTGATGCGCACAAGAGGAATTGAACGCCCACGTAGGACCCTCTCCTGTCGATCCTCTATCTCCACCGGGACCTCCGTAAAAGTCGCCCCATCATCCACGTCTAGCTCCCCATGGTCAATGATGTGGGTCGGGTTGTGCACGTATCTCCTCAGCTGAGATACGTGGAAGACGTCGTGCACCCGGTGCAACTGAGGTGGTAGAGCCAGGCGATAAGCCACCTCGTCAACCCTGCTGGGGACCCGGAAGGGTCCGATGAAGCGTGGAGACAACTTGCCGCCTCGGCCAAATCTCCGCAAACCACGTCGAGGTGAGACCCGCAAGAAGACCTGGTCGACATCCTCGAACTCTAGTGGCCTCCGCCTCCTGTCATCATATGACTTCTGCCGGCTCTGTGCTGTCCTCATCCGCTCCTGGATGACCTGGACCTTCTCTGTCGTGGCCCGGACCATCTCTGGTCCCACAAGTGCTGACTCCCCAGGGTCTATCCAGCACAAAGGAGATCTGCAGGGCCTGCCGTACAATGCCTCGTACGGTGCCATCCCGATGGTGGAGTGGTAGCTGTTGTTGTCCGCGAACTCATCCATGGGTAGGTGGTCCTCCCAGCTGCGACCAAAGTCGAGGACACATGCGCGGAGCATGTCCTCGAGAGTCTGAATGGTCCTCTCCGTCTGACCATCCGTCTGATGGTGAAAGGTGGTTCTCAGACGTAGCCGCGTCCCGAACGCCTCCTGCAACCCCTTCCAAAGCCGGGAAGTAAATCGAGCGTCCCGATCGGAGACGATAGTCGATGGAACACCGTGAAGCTGTACAATCTCCTGGACGTAGAGACGCCCCAAGCTCTCCACTGAGCCCTACTCTCGAATGGGTAAGAAGTGTGCCGACTTGGTGAGTTGGTCAACAATCACCCAAATGGAGTCGTGACCTCTGGAAGTGCGTGGAAGTCCAGTCAAGAAGTCCATAGATATCCTGTCCCACTTCCACTCCGGGACCACCAAGGGCTGTACCAAGCCTGCTGGTACCTGATGCTCTGCATTCACCAGCTGGAAGGTGAGGCACCGTGAAACAAACTCCGCTACAGCCTTCTTCATGCCTGGCCACCAGGGCTGTCGTATGAGATCCTGGTACATCTTCTCCACTCCAGGATGTAACGCCAAAGGAGAAGTGTGAAACTCTCTCAGCACCTCCTCTTGTAAAGCGACTGGTACCAAGGTACATCCTCTGAAAAGGACACTGTGCTCTGCTCCAGGGGAGAAACCATCAGGTGCCTGTCCCGAGGATATCTGTGCACGTCGTGTCTCATAGTCAGCGTCCCCATGCTGAGCCTCTCTGACCTGCTGTAGAAGTGGAGGAGAGACGGTGAGAGACTGAAGGAAGGCTGCTCCGTCTCTATCCACGAAGGATATCTGCAAAGCGGCTAGCTGCTCTGTCGCCTCCTCAAGTAGCTGGATGCCCGTCCTACTGCTGAGGGCATCAGCTACCACGTTCCCCTTCCCAGGAGTATAGACTATCTCAATGTCATAGTCCTGGAGGAACTCGAGCCACCGCCGCTGTCTCAGGTTCAATTCCTTATGAGTTAAGATGTACCTGAGACTCTGGTGGTCATAAAAGACTGTAAAGCGCTCGCCCATCAGGTAGTGCCACCATGTCTTCAGAGCGAACACCACTGCTGCCAACTCCACATCATGGGTAGCGTAGTTCTGCTCATGCATCCTCAACTGACGTGATCTGTAGGCAATCATGGCCTGCTCCTGCATCAGGACACACCCGAGTCCAGTCCCTGATGCGTCGCAGAAGACTACGTATCCAACTCCCTCCTCAGGCAACCTCAAGATAGGTCCGCTGGTCAGTCTTTGCCTCAGCTCCTGAAAGCTCTGCTGACAACTGTCTGACCACACAAAGGGTTTCCCCTTCTTCATCAAAGCTGAGAGTGGTGCCGCAACTCTGGAGAAGTCCAGCACAAATCTACGATAGTATCCGGCTAGGCCCAAGAAACTCCGCATCTCCGTCACGTTCCTGGGTCGCTCCCAAGCTAGCACTTCCTCGATCTTTGTGGGATCCACAGCAACTCCCGCCTCATAAATGACGTGCCCCAAGAAGTGGACCTCACGTAACCAGAACTGGCACTTCGAGAGCTTTCCATAAAGCTGGTGCTCTCAGAGTGTGTCTAGTACAACCCGCAAGTGGTAGGCGTTCTCCAATTCCGTGGTCGAGTACACCAAAATGTCATCGATGAAGACCACGACAAATCGATCGAGGTATGGATGGAAGATCATGTTCATGAGGCTCATGAACACTGATGGAGCGTTGGTTACGCTGAAAGGCATAACCAAGAACTCATAGTGGCCATACCGACACCTGAAGGCCGTTTTCTGCACATCCTCGTCTCGAACTCTGAGTTGATGATAGCCTGACCTGAGGTCTACCTTCGAGAACCACCGTGCTCCCTTGAGCTGGTCGAAGAGATCATCAATCCTGGGTAGCGGATACTTGTTCCTCACAGTCACCTGGTTCAGGAGAAGATAGTCGACACACAGTCGCAAGCTCCCATCCGCCTTCTTGGTGAACAAAATCGGGGAACCCCAGGGTGAAACACTGGGTCGGATGAACCCCTTGCCCTGCAAGTCCTCCAACTATACCCGTAGCTCTCGAAGCTCGGAGGGGGCCATCCGATATGCTGGAGTGGATATCAGGTCTGTCTCGGGGTACAAATCAATATAAAAGTCTACCTCCCTACGAGGAGGTAGCCCTGGAACGTCGTCAGGGAAGACGTCCGCATACTGATCCACCACTGCAGGAAAACTGGGACTCCGCACGTCAACTACTCCAAGGATGAGGCTAGCCAACTGATGAGTGATGGGTTGTCCTCTCCTCTGCGTGAGTCCATCCTGTGCTGCTAAGGCTCCCTTCTCACCAGTGAAGGTGAACCTGCTCCCGTCGGTGCGCACACATCACACCTTGTTCCTAATGCAGTCAATCTGAGAATGGACTGTAGATAACCAATCCATGCCCAAGATGACGTCGTAAGGCGTCGACGCCGCTACAAGAATATCCCAGCCGAAGTTCTCGCCTCCTAGAGGAAGCTCACACTGTCGGCACCAGTGCGTAATCATTGAGTCTGCTCCCGTAGGAGTCTCTAGCCATAAGGATCGAACCAACGACTCTGTCGGAATCTCCGAGCTCCGAACAAAGGCAGTGGCTATGAAAGAGTGACTCGCTCCTGTGTCTATCAGACTGTAGAAAGGGTGGAATAGACACAGATCATACCTCGAATCATCTCTGGCGTGCCATGGTCGTAGGCCTCCGCTGCCTGGAGCTGAGCCTGGAACCCTGAGTCATTCTTCGGCTACCAGCTGCCGAAGACTCCGCTACCTGCCGCCCTGTGGTAGGTCTCGCTGTAGACTCAGCCAGAAAGCTCTCGATCAGGAGGGCTCGCTCCAGTACTCCTACCTGGGTCGGGATGCTGAGGGAGATCAGTGATGCCCTGATCTCGTGTCTCAATCCCTGCTCAAAGGTCCGGGCCCGGAAGAAGGGGTCCCGCACTATGTCTGTCGAGTAGCGAGAAAGATCGGTGAACCTCGCCGCATACTGGGCGACCGTCAAGCTGCCCTGCCGCAGCTTAAGAAGCTCCTGAATGCGCACCGCACGGAGGGTGGCCAGGACGAACTCTGAGCGGAAGAGGCTCTCGATGTCCGTCCAGATGAGGGAGGCCTCATCGTGTGCCTGGAGCATCAAGCTCCACCATCACCCTGCTGCTGCGTGCAGTAGGCTCGCCGCGAGGATCACCATGAGGTCTGCTGGTGTCCTCACTAGCCTGAAAACTCGGACAACCGCCTCTAGCATGTCCTCGACGGCCTGGGGGTCTGCCTCCCCACAGAACCTGGGTGGTCGCTGGCGCTGGAACTCGTGCAGAGCTCCGAGGCGTCGTGCATCGTCAGCGGTCAGCTCTGGAAGCATCGGGGGCTCGGTGGGTAAAGGTACCGCCAGTGCCTCTGCTGTCAACGGGCCCTGTACCGAGGCCTCATCGCTCGGCAGGCTGTCGTCGCACTTTACTCTTGGAACCCTAGCTGGCTGCTGTCGTCGGGCCATCCTGAAAAGGAACCAAGTGAGCCACGTTTAGAATAGTATACCTGGTGAGCTGACACAAGTAATCACAGAGAAAACTTGAACACACATGCAATCAATGTTTTCATGCATTAAGTCAGAAATCAGAAGTCAGAGTCCTGGTGTACGGATATGTCGGCCGGCACACCAACACTGGACTCCCTGGACTGATAACCACACCCAATACGCTAAACACTATTGCTTCACATAGAAGAAAGATCAGAGTCTGCGGTAGAACCGATCCCTCTGATACTAGTTTGTCACGACCCGTCCTCGGGGCCCGTGCCGTGACTACCCCAAGCCTGCCTTCCATAGGCCAGGGGCTGGCGACTAGCACCAAGGCGTAAAATCCAAAAAAGGGAGGGGATTAACTTTGAAAAGTAAAAAAGAACCACAGAGTAAGAAAGCGGAAAAGTAAACACTAAGTAAAAACTATACAAGCTGTGCTGAATGTAAAAGGGGGCCGGAAATACAAGCCCAACTATAAAGTACAACTGAAAAGAAAAACAGCAACTGAAAAGTAAAAGCCGTTGCGTCGAGCCGTCCTCTGGAAGTCCCACCAGAAGGGTGGGTACAGATATCCTCCACTGCTCCTCGGGTCCACCTGACCGCTCTGAGTACGTCCCGCCCAGTGGTCCACCTCCAGTTACCGTCCTGCTCCGCACGCCTCTACCACGATGAGTGATGTCCGTCGTCTACAACCAACACCACGTAGTGCGGGCAAAGCCCGTGCAGGGGTGAGTATAAGCTACTCAATAGGGACACCGAGACCCCCGAAGGTCTCCCGAAATCCACGAAGGATAATCCACAAAGGAAAGATACAATCAGGAAGTAACATCTGACACAGCTCAGGTATATGCCCATACATATACCTAAGTCATCAATTCCCGTTCGACTCCAACGTCCGAGCCCAAGCACAACCCAGACCACACAGGAAAGCAAACGAATACCCACGCAGGATAGCACAACACAATCCACAAAGGAGAGTAAACAGTAAATCCGCACAGGATAGCTTAACACAATCCACAAAGGAGAGTAACATAGTAAATCCACACAGGATAGCTCAACACAATCCACAAAGGAGAGTAACACAAGATTCAGCTCACACAGGTATACTTCCTCGGATGACGATAAAGATGATCACTAATCCATCTAAGTCGTCGGACCCACGAAGGATCGATAGGTAACTAACCCCTCAGTGACCCACACATGATCGGACCCACACAGGATCGGGCCAACACAGGACCGGACCCACGCAGGACCTGTAGGCGCTGGCTCACACAGAACCGCTGCGCGCTGACCCACACAGGATCGGACCCACACAGGATCGGGCCCACACAGGACCGATAGCACTGATCCACGTAGGATCGCTGAGTGCAGTAGTCGTCGCAGTCCACTGAGGATCTCTGCACAGTCATCACCGCAGTCCACTGAGGATCTCTGCACGGTCGTCGTCGGAGTCCACAGAGGATCTCTGCACAATCGTCGTTGTCGAGGAAGCAGTCGCAGCCAGCACTAGGGTTCTCGCACAAAGCAAGCTCGTTCAGGAGGGTCTGCTCCACGAGCAGAGAGGCTGATACATCAACTGACACAAAGTCTGATGTTTATGTATCCAAAGGTTCTGTATCGTCAATAGGAACTCAACGTCGCAGACGGTACGTCAATTGGACGCCCGGTCTGAGAGTTATGGGTTTTTTCGTCCCATGCGCCCGGTTGGTTTTTAAGGCAAAACCAACCCGAACGTACTCCACCTGCATCCAAACCTCGAGTGGAGTGATCCAAAAGATCCGTCTCACTAAGAGGAACTCAACAAAGCTGACGGCACGTCAATCGGACGTCTGTAGCTCAAGATATGAGCGTTTCTGCTCCGAAGGCCCGATTGGTTTCGTGTATGAACCAACCCGGCCGAACTCAAGGTATTCCGAAACCCTGAATCTGATATAACAAAACGACTATCTCGATCCAAGGATCGTGTTACCGCTGACGGCGGGTCGTTTGGAGGCCCGTAACTCACATTATAAGCATTTGAACGAAGACCGTCCGAAGACGGGGGTCTGGGCCCGGGCCGACCCGACCCGACCCCCCCGGGAGTCGGCCGAACCGGGTCGACCCGACCCAGTCCGGTCCGGCCAGGGCGCGGCCCGGCTGGTCAGACCGGCCTGGCCCGGTTCGGCCGAGCGGCCGAACGACCAAGTGCTGAGGGGCGCAGCCCCCGCGGCCTGGTGGTGTCGTGGCCCCCCGCGTGGGGCCGCGCTGAGTCAAGGACGCGGCTTCAGCTGCGTCCGAAGGCACTGGACCCGCGCGGCCACGAGTCCGTGGGTGCCGCTGCCGCCGCGGCTCCGGCGGTGCACAAGGGCGCCGCCGCTCCCGGTTGCCGGTGCCGCCGGCGTGTTCCGCGGGCCACCGGGATCACTCCGGTGGTCCGATTTTGTTCCCGTCTGCGCCGTTGCTCCTCCAGGGACTCGTTCTTCACTGCGGGATCATCAAACTTCCGTTGCGGCATGTTTCGTCGTCGCCCGTCAAATCCGAAAAACATGAAGAACAGCGGAGGGTTTCCGGGCCATGTTCGTTTGACCCGCACCCTCCGCGTTAGATAAAAACAACGGGAGAAAATTGTTCAACACATGAACCGAAAATTTTAATAAAAAAATAAAAATTTTCGTTTGAAACCGGTTCTTTAGTTTTTAAAGAACGTTCACGGGAATATAAAGAGGGGTATTCCAAATTATAAAATCCCTACCTCGTGGGTCGTCGCGCGTGAGCGTTCTTTGCGGAATTTCTCATCGCGGAAGGTGGAGATCATCGCGTCGTCACGGGAAGGCGTCGCGTCGTCGCGGAATCTGGCGTTGATTCGGAGAACTCAACAGACCAAGAACAACATATTTAAATTATAAATAATTAAATCTGTGTTTTGTTTTAAACCAAAAAGAACTTTTAGAAGAAAACCTGAAGTCACTCATCTCAAACGGTTGGTGATCGGAGATCGGGGCGGGGAAGAACGTCTCGGATTGGAGCATCGTCGATTTCTGCGGATGATGGCGTTCTTAGTGTTCTTCACGTTCTTCGCGTTCTTCGCGTTCTTCGCGGAGGAAAAAGAAGAACAAGGATTCTGTCTCAACGAGGAATCCTCCAAAAGAATTTGGTTGGTCTTATTTTATTGTTATGCCAACACATGAAAAAAAGGTAAGTAACGACCCATCAATTCGTTGAATTAATTCAACGAAAGAAACAACTCATTTAATTTACTAAATAAACCGCCCAATTAAATGGTCTGTTAAGAAAATAAGAAAACGTGTCAGTTGACTTTCATAATGACGGGTTTTTGCGGGTGCGTTACTTAGCGGAAAGAAACGGCGGGCCTCGTGCGAGCCCCACCTCACAAATATCCTACCAAGGGGGTAGGATATTTCCTGGATAACATCCTATCCGGTTCAACTCAGTTTAAGCCACTTTTAAGTGTCTTCAAGTGGGTTCCAAGTGGCTTAAGTGAAATAAAATAAAGTTGTCGTAAAATTATTTTATTTCTTAACTTTAAGCCCAAAAATTAAAAACCACACCCGAGAAAACGCAACTCTGGAAGAGGCATTTCTAAGAGAATATCGGCACTGTGATTTCATCGGTGCCTTCATAATTCGATTCTTGGCACCGGTTCAAAAGTTAGAAAAACCCGCTCGTCCATTCACTGAACGTACCCGAGCCAAACATTGGAAAATGATTTCGGGCACACCGGGCCACGGAATCAGGTGCCGTCAGAAACTGCGTTCTTGTAAAATTCCAAAGAAAATTAAGAAAAAAAAATTCCTTGAAATTTACGGGTATTTACAGTATTACTCCAAGAAACCGTACCAAATATTTAATATATATTCTACCAAGAGGATAAAATGGTAAATTTTATATTATAGTGATGAAATTGTGCTTACATAGTAAGGTGGTCGAGATATACTCATATATGAACACTAACTTTATAATTTTTGGGTTTTCCAATGACTAAATTCATTGTTATGTGCCCCCTTTTTCATTCTAGTATGCGTAATGGAAGAAACATCCACTTATATGTCTTTATTTGTATCTTTATATTACTGACATATCAAGAACTACGGTAAAATGTCTGTGATATCTCTATTTATTCCATCCTACCAGATGCACATTTTATATCTATAAACATTTTTCATAAACTCTAATGAATAAATAATTATTATATATGAGCTACCTCTAACAAATACTCCATCATGGATAATATGGAATAAAATAATAAAATGTTCCTAGAACATATCCTTCCATCATTATCATTGATATAATCAACATGATTTGTAACATTATTTTTCATATCTACATCTTCATTCTATGCCTCATTAATCATAACATGGATAAATAGTTGGCCATTCAATCAAAAAATATTCTATTTCACATTACCATAAGGATTAATATATCCATCCATTAAAAATGAAAAAATAATAGATCTGTTATATCATCATCATGGATAAGCTTTTGTGATCCTATATATTCCAAGAACCAATAACATTTTTTTCTTTCCCATAATGGAAATCTATTTAGAATTCATTATCTTTAATAATCTCAGACTATAATCTATGGAAGATACTCAACTCCTTATGTGTAAATATATATGATAAATATTTCATATCATTATTTATATGAAATATTTATCAATAAATTTAACACCTCAACAACATAAATGTAAAATGTACCATAGAAAACTCTTAATCATGAGTTGGGTAATTTTTCTTATGATAATTCAAATTTCATAACGAATAAGTAATATACATGTCATTATGCCTAAGAATGTATCCAAATATCTCTTTTTATGCATTACTATAGATTAAAAATCCAACTCCACTATTTGTTACTGTATTAATAGGTGCACTATCAAATATACTCAGCAGTTCATTGAATTTTCCACATTTTCATTTGTCTAGTGGAATATTTCTCCAATCAGAGTTTACTTAGTGAGTATATAATATATACATCTTAAATTATACAGAAACCATAAATAATATCCAACAAAAGAATCAACAATATGAATCACATATAATATGGTGTCCCTAGGAAAATATTCAATATACATCTTCATAGATGGATCAACTTATAAACCATCTTTTTTGATTATATGTCCCAAAAAATGAAACAATTTGTTATTAAAATTAACACATGGTAAATTTTTCAGATAGTTTTTTCATCTGTAGGTTATTTACTAAAATTATCAAGTTATCATGATGGAAATTCATTCTCTTTTAATATACAAGAATATATTTTATAATTACTACCAAGAATTATCATATTAATATATAAATACACTATTCATAAAACCCATGATTTTATTTTGGGATCATGTAATTCCAAAATCATCACTATATATTCGTAGTATTAATATATTGTACTAAATGATATATTCACAATATCACACTTCTCAGACCCCAATTGATGATATCCCAAATTTATAACAATATTAAAATATATATAACTCTCTAGAGTCAATTAAACTAGTTATCAATTTAGATAAGTGGATAGTTATTCTTGATTGTAATCATATTTTAATCCCAATAATCAATAAAGAGTCACACCGATCCCTTATAAATTTTAGATAAATGTACTGGGACACCAATGGTGAATTATTTAGATAAATACATTTCCAATGATTCCTTGGAGTTTAATCTTTAATTATTGAAACTCAATCTGTTCTATTTTATTTGGATTCATTGGAATTGTTGTGGAATTATTAATGATTTTTTTTGTGAACTGAACTCTTCATTTGGGTGAAATAATAATAAACTCCTTTAGAAATACATAAAATAATTTTAATAAAATAGTCATTTTATAGATTTCCTATTTCTCCCCAATAATTATTGATAAAAAACCATTCTAAATGGGAATCAATACCCCTATATTAGATGTAATCTCAATCAAAAGATTATATTTATCATCATATTGATATACATTAATATGTTGGTTTTGGATATCAAATAATAATTTCATTCATCTCCAATAAATTTGGGATCTATAAAGAAAAATTCAATCCTATACCAGGAAGAAATCAAAATTAGACATGGGTATAATTAAAATATTTAGAGGATGAACATTCCAACTAAAATAAACAAGGGAGAAATAATAGACATAATATGTGATCATCCTATCATTAGGGGTTCTCACTAATAATTCTAAATATAATTGTTTCGGTGGAGTCATTATACTCATAATATTTTTTCCATATATTATAGAATGGGTATATATATAGTCATACATGATATTATCATTTCATGAGTGGAAGATATGTTTACCATTAACTAAATTTATTAATGAACCCTCTTAAAAAAGTAATCA
The DNA here is from genome assembly GCA_963277665.1 of Viscum album. Classification (NCBI taxonomy): domain Eukaryota; kingdom Viridiplantae; phylum Streptophyta; class Magnoliopsida; order Santalales; family Viscaceae; genus Viscum; species Viscum album. Next base: position 641,120,228 of record OY728157.1, read on the forward strand.
AATGGTTTTTTATCTGGTCCCTAGGCGAGGGAGATTTCATACATCAATATTAATCATTATCCCTTGGTTTTAGGAACATGATGGAATAATTCTCAATATCCTTACACTTGAATCATTAATGATATGGGAGTATATTCATCATATCGTTCTCTCTTTTCATATCATTATCGGAAGTCATCCTATAAATTTGGACATAATTTACATAATTACAATTCATTCAAGACATAAAACTTTTCATAGCCCTCCTATGAAAATTTAATCAATTTTTCTCTCCAAAATTCTAGCATAATTCAAAGATCATCTTTTTTTATACATGTTTTTTTTTCATTTTCCATTAAACACCATCAAATTTGTTTTCCAACATAATGATATTGATATATAACTACAACCTCCATTTCAAGATTGATATAACAACGAGAAATCTCTTAATAACTAATGAAGTAAATTATGGATAATTCTCTTCAAAAACATGGTTTTATTTCATTGAATAATAGATCGACCATACATTCTCGTTGGATGACAATATCATAAGTGTTTCTCACAAGTCTAGTAAAATATTCCTCATATGTTCTAATGTATACATCATAAATTTTATTTATCTGAAGTAAATCATTATCCATATTCGTAAATTTAATAATGAGAATTTATATATTGAAATATTTGTATTGAACACATCCTAATACATGTATTAAATATCATCATGCTAAATTTAATTCATGATATAATTACATGGTAATCAATTTAACATTCCAATTTCAAAAATCCAAATTGAATTTTTCAGGTTCCCGACACTAGACAATGGAAAATTAATTTTTAGTATCACTAATAATATTTTTAGTAACTAGTGGATAATAATTTCCACTAAAAGATGGTTGATGTTTTCCCATGATGGAATTATCAAAATATCGTTCTCCTCTAATTTTTTTCAATTCCACTACGATTCAAATCATATAAAAGATGGATTAGAATAGTAATTCCATTTTTCATTCCATCTGTCATAAAATTTTAATTTTAATTTGATGAATCAATTCATTATCTTTCACACTTATCATTATTTTTTCTCCTTTAGGTTCTATCCATTGAAAAAATAAAAAAGTGTATAGAGTAAGAAGAAATATGCATAGCGGGGAACCGCATAATCATTTAAAATCCCATATAGGATGCTTAATAATTACATCATTCTCTTTAATATATAAACCCTAGGTTTATCATTTATCATTCATAGTCAGATTATATAAAGATAATTCTTCGTGTTTCATAAATGGTTTGTTAATTCCCAACTGATTTCCCCTCGGATTTTCAAACCATTTTTGAAGAACAGATGGTTGTCACTCTCTTGTTCTTGGAAAAGTCTAGATCAATACAATTTTTCCAAGATTATACACTTATAAAAATCAATTACCTATCCACTTCCACTTGTATTATATATACAAGAATGTATTGTTAGGGAACCACAAACACTATCCATTATGCAAATTCCATGATATTTTCATATTATTGGACTTATCCTTACATATATACTTATAAATGTATATATAGATCTCATTAATGATTTGAATTCCTAGTTTACAATGGTTAGATAAACCTATCAACTAATAACAACTATAGGACCCTCATCTTAACATACATCGATGTTACCTTTTTTTGAATATTCATTACATTAAAAAAATCACAATGAAATTAATAATTTAGTTTCTTTCGATACATAAGGATATATCAAATTGTTTGTATGTGAGATACATATTCTTATAAACCATTATTCACAACTATATCCTTTCATTAAAATTATATACATTATATATGTCTTCATAACTTGAGGAAAGGAAAAAAAATAAAGGGTGAGCTCAAATGAAATATATGTTTAAAAAGGATAAATATAAGAAAAAAAATGAGAATAAGGGTATGAAAAAATGATTACAAAAAAAATTCATACCATGCATATAAAATATCATCATCATTAATCGTTTCAAATTTTTTTCATAATACATAAATCAAAACGAAATAAAAAAATCTATGAGAGGATAAATATGGTATAATAAATAGATTTGTGGCATGCACATAAGAATAGAATTTTTATTCCACATTATTCATTGTTAAATCAAATGAAATTCATAGTGTAAAATTCATTTACATAACTTGGTTGAATCCATGTTCGTGCTCAATCATACTAAACAGGGTTTGGGTCCCGTTCTAGCTCCATCATACTAAACATGGTTCCTCCACATTCTAGACCTATCATTACTGACTGAGTTCACTCCACTTAACGTTTCGTTTATCACATTAGATATAAAATTTTATCCAATTAATTTAAGGGAGACATAGTTCCCACCAATAATTTATTGAAATTCATACACATTGGTGGGACACATTCATTAAACAATCATTATATCATAATCCAGGAAATTTAATAGGTATCGTAATAATTTAATCATTTCATAACCATTCTAATATAGATAGGTTTAATAATTATTTCATATTATCACAGGTATTTAAAATACATGATATTCATAATAATTTATTCATGGTATAACCCATGGATGAGAAATTGGTTTTATACACAGAATTCCATCAAATCATTAACCATTGATAGAAATAATATGATTGGATTCCATGGATCATGTCCCTAGTAAGATTAATTAAAACCAATTGATGTAATATTATTTGGAAAATTATTTTTAATTATTATTTGAAACATTTATTTTGGAAAATAACATATTCATAATGAAAAAATGTTTCTAAAATAATCATTTGAAAACTATTTTATTTGAAAAAATATTGAATAAATATAATGGAATATTTGATATGTATATAATATTTTTTTAAAAAAAATTAAATTTTGAAAAAAAAATTTAAATAATAAGGTTATTATAAAAACATTAATAATATTTTTGAAAATAATTTTAGAAATCATGGTCTGAAAAATAGATTGTCGACTAAGTGGACAAATAAATTCTGATTTTCATTAAGAAAATTCAGAATTAATTTTTTTTAATGAATAGTTTAAAAATGGTATCATTACTTGAATATATCATCAATAACTGTTGTATAATATGTTTTATTATAATTCATTATAGTTAGGTCATTACAGTCCAACATTGATATATAATCAATACCGATTAATGTTGAGATTCTGACATATTTTTTAAAAAACCATCATGAGAATATACTGTAATACCCGTGATGGAATAAAATAAAATGGAAAAAATAAAATTAGGACAAATAATTTCTTGTTATTACATTTAAATGGTGATCTATATACATGTTTTTTAAAAAATATAGGTTTATAAGTTAACTTACTTATTAATGATGGAAACTTCAGAAAATATTCACATACATAATGTCTTGAGTTCCACCGTACTCGCTCAAACAAACACTATAACAAATATTTTTTTTGATATATATTATATAAATAAATAAATATATATATATATATATATATATATCAAAACAAATTGTATTTTATTATAACTTTTTATTACCCATTTGTTACTGATTTCATGTTACAGTTATAGCTCGGGTAATAACCACTTTCTATTACATATAACTTTTGTTTTTTATGTTTTATCCTATTTAATTTATCACCGCACTATCAAATCTTGAATTATAATCATGATAAAAATATCATATATATTAATTATATTTATTTATATTACTAAATAAATTTGGGTTATATAAAAAAAATACATCCTTCATCGAGATAATAGGATGTATGTACATATGAAAGAAATTTACATTTCTATCTTGGATTGAATGAAATATAAGTTAGTGATATATATTATCAGTAAAAAATAATTTTAATTTTATTTATATGATAAATATTTATCAGACCATTTCATATAGATTCTCTATAAGGCAGGAACCAATCACATTTCAACGTAAGTAGGAAGTGCCTTGTACAAACGAGCAACACTATCATATTCTGAAAAAATAGAATTCGGTTAGGTATGTGCGATAGAAAAATTAAAAATTAAAAATAAAATAATATATAAATATATATAATAAATCCATAATTATTACTAGTTATTTGAATTATTAATGAAAAATAAACACAATCGGTTTGCGAGGAAGTAGTCCACCGAATACGAAGATGGCGACATTGTTAACCATTTTAAGGATGTGGAGAAGGCATTATGTAATTAACATAACATAAAAAACACATTGAATGTAATGTAATGAATATATTATAATATACTGATTATAATATAATTATAGGGGGTGTGGGATAAAATAAAATAAAGATGATGGTTAATGAATGATGCCTCTTCTTGAGGTATCCTCTTAAGTTATGCATAATAAACCTTCCATGGATGGATTTTCTTCCAAATTATGGATACAAGGATGAGGATATTGATGTTTTAAAGTTATTTGGATGGGTTTTTATGATAATATTGTCTTGACATGCGTTTTTAATTAGGGTGTGATTGTCATTTAATATTTATGTAAGGATGAAATTTTTTAGAATAAAAATAATATTAACAAATTATATGTCTCTATTAACTAATGTTAAATAAAAACTGGATAATATTGTATTATAATGTTTACTTGGTCGAAAACACCACAAAAATACCGAAATAAACACATTTTTTTCATATTTTTCATTATTCATTATTTTTACTAAATTTTACCATTTTTTGTTTCATACAAATTAAGCTTGTAAGTATTTATTTACCATGGTGAAAATAGATATAAGAATAATATAAAAATAAAATTTATTATATAAATTAAAATAACCTTTTTATATATATAGAATCCAATGTTTTATAGAATATTCATTTTTCTATGTTAATTCAATTATAATACAAACACATGTAATTCGTAAAAGCCCCATTTATCATTAATCATGCTATATAATAAAAACTATTTTAAAAATTCATATTGTAAAAAATTAAGTTGATTGTATTAGATAATATAAATTTTATTATATTAAATAATTATTCCATTTTTCAAATATCCATTCATATAAGTGGAAATAAATAATTTAAAAATAATCCCACATATGCGATGAGAATGTTGATTTATGGCGTGAAAATGTTCAAAAGATTTTTATTTTTTATATCAAATTTAAATATTAAATTAATTTAAATACTATAAATTTTGTTTATAGACGAATAATAGATCTATCAATACATGAAACAATATTAAAATATAATTTATCTTTGTAAATAATAATGTAAAAAATTGTGTTTTTAATTAAAATTTAATATCATCACAATTCATCAATAATTAAACCTTTTACAAAAAAACCAACAAATTCATTCTAAGAAAATTTTGACATTATAAATAAATATATTATGATCTCTATATCAAATTTAGTTCCTTAATTTGGATAATATTATTTTATTAATCATCTACATACACTTTTTGAGAAAATATTAATTTTGATACATATAAGGACATTATAGAAAATTTTGTATTTTATTATAAACAAGGTTTTATTATGTAATACAATTATACAGAATATATAAAAATTATTTATTATGATTCACATTTCTATGTTTCATAGCTCGATTATAATAGTTTGTTTAATTATATATATTAAAAATATAGTTTTGATTTGATAAAACTATGTGTTGTTAGTAATGAATACTAATACAAAGTTACGTACAGTTCTAGATGAACATGGTGTTTCTAATAATTAAATCTTATAATAGTATTGATTGTAATTATTTTCATCATGAAAAATATATTTTATCATAAAAAATAAATTCACATAAACTCAAGGTGTTATATTTTTATGATACCACTTATTTTAGAAGTGATGTGATTGAATGGGATTAAGATAATTTTTTTTCTCTTTGATAGGGATTCATATGTATTATCTTATAAAATTCTTAAAAACAACTATTTATGAAATTATAATTTTGAGGTTGATGTTTTTGAACAAGTATATTATGTTTAAAAACATATACCAATAAATATTGTTCATAGAAATGTAATTAGGAAAACTAAGTGAAATGTGGATATAAAGGGTTATCATTATTTATTATAGTTGGGAAAAATTTAATGATTCATATAATCCATGGGTACCTAAAAAGTATAATTAATCATTTTGCATTACTCCAAATAAGTTTACCAGATATAAATTCCTACCCCTCATTCTATTGAAAAAAATGTAGAAGACCGACTAGAGAGTATTCTTATTACAACAAACAATAGATTCATATATGAATTTATTCCCATTATCTGCTGAATACAAGAAAATTATGGGAAACTAGGGTTATTGTTCCATACATATATTATGAATCTAATGTTGTATATTTGATAATTATGTACTTATTCATAGAGAAAGTAATAAATCAAGGGAATTTGGGTTACTTCGGCCCCAATAGATATCCTGTTTTTTCGAAAATAGTGAAAGGGGTCCAACTTTGAAAAATATGGATTTATCATGATTTTAATACAAAATATTCAATTCCTTTTGGAAAATAAAATATTATGGAGAGGCTATAGTTCAAATAAATAAATACTAACATCATATAGAATTATGGATCTAGTAAAATGATCATTTTTTATAGTTCACAGGATAATGGTTACTCACAAGGTTATTTACCTTAGTTTCCCATTAAAAAGTGGGTTATTCATGATTATATCATGAGGAGATGATATTATGATTATTCTTATGAAATATTAATTTATTATATTCATTCATTAAGTGGCTATAATGGGGGTTCATCATGAAGGGCACTTCATGAGTGTCTGTCATGAATGTTCATTATGTGATATAAGAAATTATAGTGAAAATTGATTTGGTTTTCATAAATCAAATCATAATGTTATTCAAGTATATGGTTCTATAAAAAAAATGTGTATTTTAGTATTTATATTATTTTTCATAATAAAATATAATTCACGTAGGAATTGAATAAGAATAACAAATCCAAAACCTGTTTATGAAAAAAACTCTGACCATGATATGTGAATTTAATCATCAATGCATGAGAATATGTGATTTCAGAAATTAAATTTTTTAATAAATAAGAATATAATTATGAAGGAATCTATATTTTTGGTCCATAAAAGTCTTACATTATTAAGGGATCATGTTCCAACCAAGTATTATCATTAGTTCTCTATGAATAAAATTAGACCCTGAACATCTCTTACTTATATTGGAATATCTTGGTCTTTCTATTGAAATAAGGACCCTTTGAATTTATATGCTATTATTTTTTATCATTATAAATTTTCACTATAGAATTCTGGAAATTCCATGGGTTATAAAAGATCATTCAGATACTAGATCCTGAAAAATTGGATGAAAAAACCGGTCCCAACATTTTCATTCAACTATGATGCCCATGACACATACAATGTTTTGACTATATTGGGTACTAAATTTCAACACAACAGGACTAATGGTTATATTAATAAATTATTCTCTAGTTGGATAAACAATATTTTAATTTTACAGTGTGTTAAAATATTCAAGAAAGATTCCCTCAATTTACCCAAAGTTAGTGAATATCCAACTCCCCTAGTTTCAATTCTTCCATAGGAGTTCATGGTTGATTAAATATTTTCAAACACTATGTAGAAAAAACATTCCCAAATTACATTATTTGCAATTTTATAATTTTCACTAATATTATTTTAACCATAATTTATCTTCCTTCATCCTACTTTGTACTATAAACTGCATGACATGGAACCCCATCTTCTTTTCTAGACAATGCTTTGATCCTAATTCTTCATATGATGGCTACTTCCTTCACCACTAGTTTCATTTGATGAATATCAGTACAAACATCAGTATTATTTTATTATTCCCTCATTTATAGCACCTTCATCTTCACTCTTTTGGTTCATGATAGTATTTTTTTTCCTTTTTCCCCATATAGTTTTTTTAAAGGAAATCCATCAATTAGGGTTTGATTACCATTTTATGGTATGTGGTCTAATACTTTTTACCTAAATCTGATACAATTTATATCAGGCATATTAATTCAACATGATATAAATTCCATGTGTTGCCTTAATATTATAACTTTAATTATTTTTAGATTTAATTCATTTTAGAAATTCACCATTCACAATTATTTTTGTTGAAGGAACACCTCATCCTAATATATCACCATATAGGTTCTGTTAATTTATTTCCAAAGACATTATAAATGTTATACATCTAATAAAAATTCATATGTGGTAATTTCATAATTCCAAAATGACAAAAATAACTTGAATTATTTGAGATCTAGTGGTATAACCACTTCACATGTCTTTTATATGTGTATGATATCTACCCTTTAATAAAATAGATTGTTTATGAAATTTTAATCCATTATTCAGGATGTATTAATTATTGGATGAAAGTTATTATTATATGCAAGATATGTGAATTGGGTCCAATATTCTTTTGATATGAAAGCATGGAATCCCATCTATTTGTGATACTCGAGCATTTAATCCCCATTGAAATGTGATATATTTTAATAGATTCTATATATAAATATGACAACAGAGAATGGATTTCCAATCAAAAAAGAGATACACTGGAATATGTAAATGTGACAACAGGGAATGTTTTCCATATTTAAATATGATATATGGGCTTTGAATCCCATATACTATTTTTTTATGATCAAGGAGTCACAAATTAAATTTTATATATGGGGATCGAGTCTATAATTAAATAGGATGACACATCAGTGTTTTCAATGATTTGATACATGGTCATTGATAACCATATGATTCATGACAGATGATCATGGGGTCCCATGACTTTCTATGAGAATATAACGACTACCCATGGACACATGAGTTAGGCCTCAGGTCCCTGTTAGTAGTGGTATCAATGTATATGTCTATAAAATTCACCACATAAATAGACATAAAAATACATAGAAATTCCCACATAGACACATACACATAGAAACCATTTCATTAATACACACACTATTACATAGATCACATGATATCATCCATGGAGGGTTGTGTTCTCATAGTTTCTTTTGGGAACTAGAAAAAAAAATTTAATATTATTATTTCTCTTATAATAAAATGAATAGAAATTAAAATCATATATGATACATCAATATTTTAATAGACACATTTCTCGGTAGAAATGTGTGTATATCAGACAAATTTTTTGGTCCACTTCTTGGTAGACAACTACATCATATAGATTCAGGTAGGGAAAATGGAGGCTTCCATCATTTTATTCTTGATTCTTTTTATAAATCGATCGATCATGGTGTAGTGGACCGAGATTTTTTCTAATGATCATGTCAAAAATATTTTTTGGTCAATTTGGTATATTTTTCAAACCATAATTCATACGAATGACCCTATGTATCCCATGTGGATCCCCTTTTAAATGGATTCATTACATAGTTATCATTTTTATATGATATCGATTTGTTTTCATTATGTTTATATCATATTAGTGGTTTATGTTTTCAAAGTAATTTTTATATTTTTTTAAAATTAATATATTTGTAATATTTCTCTTTACACTATCAATTAACTGCATTGTCTACCCACAAACTAACACATGGACCTCATAAATATTTGATATCCTCTGGCATATGATGAGGAATGATTGATGCCATTTTATAGTAGAGTTTGGTTACTTATGATTGAACTGTGTGAAAGATTTCATAATGTTGTTTCAAGGATTTATTTAAATTTTATTATATAGTATTGGTATTATATTTGAGACTATGAAAGTATAATCTTTTTTAAATGATCATATTCTTGGTAGTTGTTGACCAACATACATTGGAAACCAAAATTACATATGCTGGGACATTTTTGTCTTGATATTTTTCTAATTATAGTTGTACTAAATTCATCATTGGTTAATGAACATTTCTTGGTGTTAGTAGTCATATTATTATGTACCTTCTTTTCCATGTCATACTAAAACATGTAGGTATCATATTAGTGATTGTAATATGCACCAAGGGATTCATATTCCATGCATTATATCATTCCATTCATTATTTATTTGTGTCATGAATTACCTATTTTTTCTATTATTTAAATAAGTTCATTGATAGCTATATATTTATTCGTTTTAATGATTATTGTAGGGATAAAATTATAAAACTAAAAATTGTTTTTACATCATCCAAAATGGTTTTCCCTATATATATTGATGGTGTAAATTTAATTTACCAGTTATTCCATGTTTGATACATGGACCCCTTTTTCAATGGGTTAAAACATTAAATGAGTTTGATTAATGTTGGAACCAAGGTTGTTCATTGCGGAAAAAAGGTGTTTGGTTTGTATTTTTTCCAATATACTTTGGGTTGATCCTGATTTGTGTTTGTTATTATCAAATCATTTTAGGAAGATTAGGGATATTACATGGAAATGGGTCATACAGTTTAATTCGAAAGCAGTATTGAAGATGTTTTTGGAACATTCATTCAAGACATGTTTCAGGATAAGAACGTTGAAAAATGGAAAAGTCATGGAGTGTGTGGAAGATAATGTTACGCCAAAGGGTTTTCTTGCCTAATGTAACATCAAAAGTGGTTTTGCGTGCTCAAGAAGAATCATGCGCACACCGACCAAGACATGTTGGGATATTGCCTATAGGGCCATCAAGGGCCTATAAATATTTTGCTACCCCCAAGGAAGACTTACAGTGAATTTTCCAATGAATATCTGGTAAATTAGCCGCATGAATTATTTATGCACAAAATATTAGAAGTTAGTTAATTGTTTCTGCAAGGTGTTCCATTGGATTGAATAGACCATGTGAACCCTTCATGGTAGTTGCACAAAAGGTAAGGGTTGCGCTAAATGTAGGTGTTTCACAAATGCCATATTTTGTGAAAATTAAAAAATAATGCACACAAGTTGGGGTATGGAATGCAAGTGTGGTGTTATGCATCTTGCAAGATTTTGAATATCCAGTGTATGTGTGATTATTACATTAAAGTGCATCAATCCAGGAAATTGATGAAATTCGTGTCTCATGTTGAATAGAGACATAGATATCAATGTAAATCTATTGAAGTGACATTCATGTCAATATATATTTCCAACGAGCTTGTACCCTAGTGGTACAGGCTCCTGCTTGGCATCCAAAAGACCTAGGATCAAATCCGGGCAGGGACTAATTTCTGGGTACTATAGAATAACTGTAGCGGGGAACAGTTGTAGCAATGTAGTGGTGGAGGCACTGTAGCAGGGAATGTACTGGTGCTGTGACTGAAGAAGCCCGAGTACTGTAGAAGTACTATTCATCAGGGGGTTCTTTGGGCAAAAAAATTGGCTTTCAAGCCTATTCCTTAGGCCATTTGGTCGTGGGACTTCGAGCTATGTAATGGGTCTCCCTCTACCCAATCTAAAGAGTTCGTTTCTTTTAATAATAAAAAAGAGGCTTTGACCCCAACCTTAACAAAAATTCATGTCAATATATTGATTTTGACTTATCTCAAGGCAGTGATCTAGGGGAGTTGATGAAAGTGATTCGAGGGACGTAGTGAGCCATCCTTGAACCTTGTAAAGGCAGTGTGCCTGGAGAAAAGATTCTATGACCTGAATCTTGTAATCCTCAAACATTTAAATATTAATTGATTTTGGTATCACCGAAAACACTATCTACATATGCCCATTAGATGTATACCTTTGCGGTGACCCATGTAAAATTGTTGTGTCGTCACCCAAATTTCATTTTTTGATAGATTTAAATATTTCTTACCAAAGTGGGAACAAGACACACAACTTTTAAAAGAAAAAGTTGGCACCCTAATTCACCCATTCCCTCTTAGGGTGCTCTAGGGTCCTTTATGTGGTATCAGAGGAAGGTTAACCGGTGTTTGATCTGCCTTATATCGTTATCGATAATTTATACATTGTCAGGGGAGTACCCCTATTTGATTGAAGTAATATTCATACATGGAAGAATATAATGAGATATCATCTAAGATATACAGAAATGGAATTCATATTTTATATTGCTCAAGGAATACATGTCACTGATCAAATATGTCTGGCTATTACTGAAGAAGACATGAAAATTCAGTATGTAGATGCTAAAGCATAGAATGTACTCACCGCATCCTTTTCTGATAGGATAAATATAAAGGTGATGAGTTTCACCTCAAAAATTTCCATTTGGGGAAAACATGAAAATATTTATGATGTAGATAGAAAATTAAATCAGGAATAACTATAGGTCCTATAGAATATGTTTGATGATCAGAAGATGCATCCTGATCGGAATGCAGACTCATTCTATTTAATTATTGAAGTTGTTGGAGAAATTCAGGGTTGAGGAAATGAAGTCAAAAACATTGATAATATAATGAAAATATTAAGAATACTTCCACCCCTTTACCATGGACATTTGTTAGACCTTGAGGAATGATATCATTCCAAAAAATCTCTGGATGATCTTCTAAGCAACCTGGTGGCATATGAAATGACAGTCAAACCAAAAGATTCTACGACTCGAGTGAGCATGGAAATGGCGTTCAAGGCCATGGATAATATGAAAATTTTAAAATATATTAGTGGTGAAGATGAGGAATAAATATAAATTACTTCTCTCATTTCAATGATCTTACAGAACGGAAAATGGAAATTCAAAGGGAAGTTACCTCTTTCTTGTATTCCTTATGGAAAAGTTGGGCACATTGCCTTCCAGTCCTTAAGAAGGATCACTTGTGAAGATAGTGAAGATGAAAACATTGAGATACCCTAAAATTTTTTTTCAATTAAGGGATACCTCAAATGTAGATATAAATTAGAGATGAATAACTTTTCATTTGAATAGGTAGATGATTATAATGAATTCTGTGAAGAAGAAGAACCATAATTTAAACGTGGAAACAATGCTTGTAGAACCCCAATCATTTTCTGTTATGTTCTTATTAAAAACATTGTATTCATTAGTTAGATTATATTTTATGAATCAATAAGACTCTACAGAACAAAACATGATTACTTATTAGAGATATCCAATACAAATCCATTAAACATAAATATTCTTGCTCTATGATTCTAATTTTAAAAATCTAACATATACGGTTATGTTCAGGATGATATTTAGGGTTTGATATAATTAACATAAATTTTGGTGAATTTTAACTGACACATATGAATTTTAACATACCCTTTGAATAAAAAATTACCCTCATGAATAGTAATATGACTCTTATTATTGGTATCCATACACTTGAGTGTATACATGAATTGAGGCAGCTTAAAAATAAAGATGAAGATGATAAGTGTTTATATAAATCTATTAAATTATGATGTAATAAATATTTAATTAATCATATTTGGAAAATTATTTTTGAATAATGGTCATCATTTTTTGGATTCTACAGGTCAAAAAATAGTTAGGGTAAATTTTATGGATTTTTCAGAAATACAGGAATTTATGGTGAATAGTAGAAGACATTAATTTACTATATAAAAACATTATAATTTAAATTAAATATTCCTAACATCATTAGTGATGTAAGCACCCAAATCAATAACTCACATGAATATATTACTGATATTGGTCATGGAATAATCACTATTTCTTGCCTTGGGAGAAATAATAAATTAATGATTATAATATTAAGAAAACTCTTCTCCCCTCCACTATATAAACCACCCCTCACCACCTCTTCCTCCCACACCTCTCAAGATTCAATCCTTTCCTAAATTATTCCAAATACTCATACCAAGCCCTCTCCCCACGTCCAAGACATCATGTTCCCATCAAGAGGCTAAAAAAGGCCGTAATTAGATTTTCAAGGAGGAGTACTCCAAAGGTGATCATTTCTTCTCTTTTCATTCAATTTATGTTACGAAGTTCCATTCTTTGGTTCTCCATTCTGAACTCCCTTGATAAAAATGTGATGATAATTCTAGTACCTTACATTTACTGAATATTTATTGTTCTAATAGACTAATTCATCATAATCTCTCTTTTCCCATCCTTTTATACAATTAATGCAAACACCATCCGAGATGTGTAAATTTATCACACTCAAGGAAGGCGAGTTTTCAGTATGCAATAATATCATCAATACGGGTCATGAAACATATTAAATTGTCGATAAATGTCATAATATATGTATTTTATCTTGATTAATGTTTTGTAATCCTTACGCATTCATAATATGGAATAATAAAACAAAACAAGTTTATTGTGCACAAAACAGCCAAGCAAAATCCAAGTGTTTATTTTTAACTTCTTGAATGAGTCATCCTCATGGTATATATCTAGAATCATTATAATATCATTTATATATCCATAATGTAACTAATAATTTATATTAACAATAAGCGATGTTTAAACATATTTCAATCAAACATCTATTCATGAATATATGTAAATGGATCAAGAAACCCAAGGAAGTAAATGAAACCAAAACAATAAAATTGAATCTATTAAACTAATCAAAAACTCCATTAATGAACCTTATAAGGTTATAACGTATCAATTACCCATTTATGAAGTTTTTTAATTATTAATTAATAATGATAAATTTCATTATTACGGTCATTAAGAACAATCAAGAAAACCATCAAGCATACGGTATGGGATCTTCTCTCTCACTTTTGTTCAAGAATCTCCCCAATGTTTTGCTCTTTTATTTATAATTCCTAACGATGGGTTATATTTTATCAACTACCCCATGTATTTCATATGAAATATAAATAATGGGATACCCAATTACCTGTCATAAGTCCCCTGCAAGAACAGTCGTTGCCAAGCCGAAATGTTTGTAAGGGGTTTTCTCATCTCACTTTCAATTCTGGGGGATTTCCATTTTTTGATTATTATTTCATATATGTGCTATAAATTTAATTCCATTTGATATATATTGTCATGATATTATTTATATTCAAGGTATTATATGAATCATTTGGTGGTTATTAACATATGTTGATACGACTCAATTGATTACAACTTCGTAACGAGCTTTGTCTCAATTTTCACTTCATTGGGACATGCTTAGTCTTGTGCACATACTCATTCTTATGTGGTTTAACTAATTCCCATTTTAGATAAAATTTCAATTGAAATTATATTACATTTATATATCCATATTCTCATATCAATTATATTATTATTTTCTATGTCGTAAACCATTTTACTTACTGTATTTATTTTGAATATTGTTTTGAATGTGGAAATATTGATGAATTTATGTCCTATATTCTATATAGATAATCTAAAGTCGTGTTTCTCTTGTGTTGAATCATTTTATAAAGCATTATATAGATGAATATGCTTTTGGGGATTTCTACATCCCCTCGATTCACCGATAGGTCTCATAAGACAAATTAGTTTCATGACAAACCCTTCGAGTTTGTTTCCAAAAATCATATGGGTTTATACCCTTAGAACTAGACCATTTTTAGTGTATTATGTTATCATGTTCCAGATACATGACATCTAATTAATAAAAAATTTCTTTATTCATTATCAGTTATTACTATCCATGAGGTTTTGACTTTGAAAAAATCAATGGATGCAGGTTCATTCTCAGTTTATTAATGGTGTGAGTTTTTCATTTATTCACCATGCAATATTTCTTATGTCAAATTTTTTACAATTCAGTTATTATTTATTCATGCTTCTACCATTTGTAACCCTTACTGAGCATTTTATCTCACACCATTTATTGTTTACATTCAACCTGTGATGAAGAGGAGATCAATTATTGAGTTCTTGTGGATGTAGTCTTTAGTTTTTGTTGTGTATCGTATTTTGTATCCTTTTCCAATATATTTTTTTTGTTACATATATGTATCTAGTTTTTTTAAGACTACTAAACTGATCATTCAATCAATATATTCATACCTTCTAACCATGCCAATGTACATAGAAATGCATTGACTCTGGTTTAGAGGGGTCAGGGCATTACAGTTGGTATCAAAGGAAGTTTAGTAGAAAACATGAAAACTAGACTTGAAAACATAGATTAGGGAACAAAACTATAAGGTAGTTTTTGAAGATAAATGTACAATAATGTCCTAGTATTTTAGTAATAAATATATAATGTTAATATTTCGAGAAAATATATCATAGTCAGAATACAAGAAGGTAGAGTTGGATTTGGAACAGGTGTACCTAGGAGTGAAAGCTCCAACAAGGAGTTTCAGACGTGACCCAGGGTATCCTAGTACACGACAACGGGCCATCCTGCAATATTGCTTATGACACTCTTAGGAGAAATTCTAAGGATAATACATATATTCTTTATAAGACATTATGAAGGATCGAAATGTAACTTATTCCACAAAGAAACCATTTTTCTGATTATGGGATTAGCCATGCCTAGGATCCCTATTTATGTTATATATTTTGTTAAGTTTAGATTATACATTATGATTCATAACCAAATCTAGTGTGTTTCGTTCTTTAGAAATGGCATCAAATGGAAGAATGGGAATCATTACTCGGGGGTAATTTAGGGATGTCCCCACTAAGAAAGTCAACACATTCAATATTGGAGGAGATCATATCATAACATTATTGGGGAAACATACTGAGGTTGTAACAAATAACTATTAAAAACTTGTGTTTGGTCATTTTGTACGCAAGATTCCCCCATCATTCAGTATGACTATTAATCTAGTGGTTGCTGAGCAATGGATCAAGCCCCTTGAAATGATATTCCTGTAATTAAGATGCAGTGAAAATTAAAAGGTAGTACTGACATTATATTTTCTCAAGGGTGACATAGATCAATGGCGGTTCTTGATTAACAATACCGCGGAGGAATATTAAATAGAAAATATAGAATGGAGGACATTAAAAGAAATATTCGTCGAAAAATATTTACCCCATTATTAATACACCTAAATGAATAGGAAATTCTTTTTCTTGATGAAAAGGGAAGAAGACAATGTTGTAGAGTATTTGTTTACCTTCATAATGCTACCCAGGTATGCCGTAAATTATGTACGTGAGTCGGCAGAAAATATTGATCATTTCTTTTTAGTTCATAAGCCATGTCTTCTAAGGGAATTTTATTTTCAAATATTTTCATCATATGATGATATTGTATCAAGTTCAATCAAAACAAAGAATGAATTTTCTAGATAAATTTTGTACAAGAGAAACCATGATAAAAAACCACACTATGATACCCAAGGGAATGATAATGTGCCAAAGAAGAACAAGGGCATGAAGAAATTCCCATTATGCGATAACTGTGGATTGAATCATCTCAGGAAATTATTAAAGGGCACGAGAGTTTGATATAAATTTAATGAAAAACGTCATATATCCCATGAATGAAAGAGGATGAAACAATTTGATGATATTCAATTATAAAATTGTTGAGAGTGGGGAAACTATGAAAATGGGTGTCCTAATCACCCTGGAAACATGCCTCAGAAAAAGAAAATAGAGAAAGGGAGAGCTTATGATATTATAATTGTGGAATTTAAAGTTTCTAATGATCTGGTGGAAAGTACATTAATTGTTTCCTCAAACATAACCAACCCTTTATTTGATTCTGGATCATGGAATTGATTCATATCTTCCCAGTTTTCCAAGTTAATTAGACATGTACAATTTGATATAATTAAGGAGTTATGTGTCAAAACTCTTAGGGGGTCATCATTACAACAAATTAATGTCTTCTACTTTGCATTGGGACAGATAAACATTCTTTAGTTTCTAACCAAATCATCATACCAAAGACTGAATTTCATTTAATTATCAGTATGATTTGGATTTCAAATTATGATGCGAAGATATATTGTATGAAAATGGAAGTATCATTTTTTGAAAATGGTGTAGAATATCTTATCTTTAGATCAGAGACATTGCCATCAGATTCTTATCTAGACCCATCCCCCAATTTTTATGTTAAATAAAAATCATGGATAATAAGGGAACCCAATATCTATGGGTGTGGAATGAAATCATCAAATTTTTGATGTTCATATAGTAAATGAATACATTGATATATTTTCAAAGGATTTACCTAGACATCCTCAAGGGAGGGAATTTGAGTTCTATATTAACTTAATTTCTTATGCAAGTCCTATATCAATGTCTCCCTATAGAATGACCACTATGGAATTTGTGGAGCTAAAGAAACAACTAGAGGAATTGAGTGAATAGAAATTTATTCATCCCAGTGTTTCTCTATGGATATACCATGTCTTCTTTGTCAAGGGATATGCTATATCCATGAAGATATGCATTTATTACATGGAAATCAATGCTATTATGATAAATAATTAGTATCCTCTGTACCAGATTGATGAATTATCTTATCAATATCATAGAGAACTATACTTTTTAAAGATCAACCTTCAAACCAAATATCATCAGCTATGTGTGTGGAAGGATGATATTCCTAAGATAGCATTTCAAACTAGGTATGGGCACTATGTGTTTACAATGATGCCTTTTGGACTGACAAATACACCCTCTATTTTCATAGATTTAATGAATAATTATTTCAAGAATATCTTGATAACATTGTTATGGTATTCATCGATGATATCTTGGTATACTCAAAAAATATATGGAGACCATGAGGATCACTTGAAGATTATTCTAAAAACACTTAAAAGAAATGAATTATAAGGGATGTTTAGCATTTGTGAATTCTGGATTCAATCAGATCCTTTTTTATTCCATATTTTCTCTAAGTATGGAATCCTAGTTGATTTTGCAAAGACAGTGGCAATCCCAAAATGGCCCACAAAAACAAACATAATTGAGATATGTAGTTTTATTCCCTTAAAAGGTTACTATAGACATTTTGTTCAGATTGTTTCCTGATTGGGTAACATTCTAACCATTGTCACAAATATAGGTGCTAAATTTGTGTGGACAAAAGAATTTAAAGAATTCTTCAAGGAATTGATAAAAAGATGGGTCAATGATCCAATCTTAACTCTTCCATCTAGATGTGATATTTTTTTAATATACAGCGATGCATCAAAATAGTTGAATACTGATGAGAAAAACTATCCAACTCATGATCTTGTTTTAGCAGCTGTAATCTTCACCCTAAAAATATGGAGACATTATCTCAACAGAGAATGATGTGAGATTTATATGGACCACAAGAGTTTGAATTACATTTTCATACAAAAAGAACTCAATATGAGGCAAAGGGTATTCCTTGAGTTACTCAATGATTACAATTTCTCAATACACATCCCACCAAGAAAGACGAATAAGGTGGCAGATGAATTAACTAGGAAAGATCATGGACTTCAAACTAAAATGAGGGTTGAGGGAGATCATATATCTTTGGATCTACTGGAGATAGATATAGGAATTGTTAAAGAAGGGGAAACATCTTTCCTCTTTCAAATTATTTCTAAACCATATTTATTAGAGATGATAAAAATATCTCAATCATATGATAGTAATCTTCACAAGAAATTTAATGCTTTCAAGAATGGGAGATTGGAAGACTTCGTGCATGAGGAAGGGTTCTGAAATTTTTGGAAGAGGATTTGTGTTGCATCAGTACTTGAGCTAAAAAGGGAACAATTAGATGATGCTCATAGATCAAATTTTCTATGCACCAGGGTAGTACCAATATGTATAGATATCTGAAAGAATATTTTTTGTGGGATAATATGAAGAAAGAAATTGTTGACTACGTGTCAAGGTGTCTAGTTTGTCAACAATTGAAGGTAGAGAGACAACGTATTAAAAGAGTTATGCAACCTCAACCTATTACTATGTTGAATTTGGATATCATTACGATGGATTTTTTCACCGGACTAATGAGGAAACCTCGAAGGAATGAGCAGATATGGTCAATTCTTGATTGTCTCAAAAAATTATAACATTTCTTTCCAATAATAGAGGATTTACCACTTGAGTGCCTAAAAAGACATTATATTAATTTTGTTTTAAGACATCACGGTGAACCTCTATCGATTATGTCTAATAGAGATCCCTAGTTTACATGAAAATTATAGAAAAATCTATAGAAGGATTTGAATACTAAGCTTCGTATGAGTACTGCTTATCTCCCTCAAACTGACTGATAGTCTAAAAGGACTCTTCAATCTCTGGAAGACATGGTGAGATCATTCTCTCTTGACATCCAAGGAATGTGGGATAAATACATGATTTTTTTTGAATTTTCCTACAACAATAGTTTCAATTGTAGTATTTAAATAGTTCCATATGAAGCATTTTATGGAAAAAGATGTTGAGCTCCAACATTGTTTTGATGATGTCGATAAGTGGAAAATTATAGGCCCAGAACATATTAAAGAGACCATAGCAATGTTGAAAACAATCCAAGCCCATATTAAAGCATCCCAATGTAGGATGAAGAGTAATTCTATCATCCGGAGAAAGGATTTGGAATTCAATGTGGGAGATCATGTCATTATGAAAGTATCACCATGGAAATGTGTCTTAAGGTTTGGTGAGAATGGGAAATTGATCCCTAGGTACATTGGACCATTTGAAATTTCAGAAAGAATTAGAGATATAGCTTACTGTTTAACAATGCCTCCAAGTCTCTTCAAAGTTCATTATGTGTACCATCTGTCATTCTTGAAGAAATACATCCATACCCAACACATGTACTAACTTATTAAAAAATAGAACAGGAACCTGATTTGTCATACTGTGAAAAGCCTATCAGGATTCTTGAAAAAATAGAGCATGTATTGAAAAATCAGACAACTCGTATAGTAAAAGATATTTGGAGGAACCAGAATATAGAGGAAGCAATATGTGAACCTAAGGATGGTGTAATGAAGAACCACCCACATCTTTTTGGTGGACATTATATACAAAATTTCTAGGATGAAAATTCCAAAGTAGGGAATAACATAGTAACATAAATATTTAATGGTATGTTTCCTTTAAAAACAATGTATTCATTAGATAGCTTATATTTCATGAATCACAGAGCCTCTATGGAAAAAAACATGGTTTCTTATGGGAGATAGCCAAAACCTAGCCATTAAACATAAATTTTCCAGCTCTTTGATTTGAATTCTAAAAATAAAAAATACACGGTTGTGTTCAAAATGATATTTAGAGTTTGATAGAATTTATTTAATTTTTCATGAATAGTAACCTACCCTTATGAATTGAAACTCAACCTTATGAATAGTAATATGACTCTTATGAATGGTTTCCATACCCTTGAGTGTATAAATTAATTTAGGAACCTTAAAAATAATGAGAAATATTTAATGTGTTTATATATTTTCATAAAATATTTATTTAATTAAATATTTAATTAATCATAATTAGATATTTTTTTAAAAAATGGACTTCATTGTTTGGATTTTACACGTTGAAAAATGGTTAGGGTGAATTTTTGGGATTTTTCTTAAATACATGAATTTTTTGCAAATAGTATAATACATTAATTTATCGTATAAATTCATTATAATTTAAATTAACTATTCTTAGAATCCTGAGTTATGCAAGTACCAAAATATCTAACTCATAATAATATATTATTATTCATGGTCATGGAATACTCACTATTTTTTTCCTTGAGGGAAAAAATAAATTATGGATTGTAATATTAAGATAACTCCTCTCTCGTCCACTATATAACCCACCCCTTACCCCCTCTTCCTCCCACACCACTCAAGTTTCAATTCTAGCTAAAAATTTCCAAATACTCTTCCAAATCCTTTTCCCCTTGCACAATACCTTTTGGTCTCACCAAAAGGAGAAAAACAGAGGCCTTAAAAAGATTCTCAAGGAGGAGTACTCAAGTGTTGAACCATTCTTCTCTTTCCCTTCAATTTCATTTACAAATTTCCATTATTTTGTTCTCCATTATCACCTCCCCTCTTCCTCCCACACCACTAAAGTCTATATTCTAGCTAAAATTCTGCCAAATAATCTTCCAAATCCCTCTCCCCACGCACAATACCATTTGGCCTCACCAAAATTCCAAAAAAAAATCCCTTAAAGAGATTCTCAAAGAGGAGTACTCAAGTGTAGAACCATTCTTCTCTTTTCTTTCAATTTCATTTACAAATTTCCATTATTTTTTCTCCATTATCACATCCCCTCTATCAAATTCCATGATAATTATAGTAACATATATGTATTTTATTTTTATTGTTATAATGGAATATTTCATCATAATATCTCTTTTCCCCTCCTTTTATACAATAAAAGCAAACATCGTCCTAGATGTGTTAATTTATCACACTCAAGGAAGACAAGTTTTCAATTTTCATTACAATCTTCAATACTATTCAAGATACGTTTTCAATTGTTTAACTAGACCATAATATATGTATTTAATCTTGATTAATTTTATGAAATCCTTACGAATTCTTAATATGGAATAATAAAAAAACAGGTTTATTGTTCACAAAATCGCCATGCCAAATCAAAGCCTTTATTTTTAACTCATTGAATGTGTCATCTTAATTGTATATAACCAAAATCATTGTAACATAATTTATATCTCTATAATTTCCCTAATAATGTATATTAACAATTCTTGATGTTTAAAAATATTTCAAACAAACATCCATTGCTGAATACAACAAAATGGATCATGAAAACCAATGAATGAAATCATACTAGAACAATAAAATTAATCTCTTAAACCCATAAAAAAGATCATCAAAGAACCAAATAAGGATATAAAATATCAATTCCATGTTGATGATCCTTTTTAAGAATTAATTAGTGAAGCTAAATTTGATTATTCAGGTCTTTAAGAACATTCAAAAAACACATTCAATCACAAGGTAAGGGATCCTATCTCTCACTTTTGTTCAAGAATTGAACTTATATTGTGATATTTTATTTTTAATTCCTAATGATGGGATATGTTCTCACAACTCCCCCATACTTCCCTTAATACATATAAATAATGGTATACCCCTTTACCTCTCATTAATCCCTCGCAATAACACTCTTTACCATGTCGAAACGTTTGTAAGGAGTTCTCTCAACTCACATTCAATTCTGTGGGATTTCCATTGTTTGCCTCATATTTCATATATGTGGTAAATATTTACTTCCATTTGATATATATTATCTTGATTTTATAGATATTCATCGTATTCTGTGATTCATTTGGTGGTTATTAACTTTTTTTTCATATGACTCAATTTATCACAACGTGGTAACGAGCTTTGTCTCGATTTTCACTTCATTGTGACTTTCTTAGTATTGTGAACCTACTATTTCTTATGTGGTGTACCTAATGAAAATTTGATAACACATTTCAATTGAAATTATATTCCTTTTAAATATGAATATTCTCATATCATGGATATGATTATTGTCTAATCCTTAGACCATTTTACTTATGATATCTATTTTGAATGTTGTTTTGACTGTAGAAAAATTGATGAATCTATATCCTCTATTCTATAATGATAATGAAAATTCGTGTTTCACTTGTGATGAATCTTTTTATAATGAATAATTTGGATACAGGGGTTGATGGGGACCTCTAAAACCCCTTCATGCATCAGTAGTTCTCATTATGGAAATCATCTTGGAGAAAAAACATTCGAGTTTGTTTCCAAAATACTGTCAGGTTTCTACCTGTAGAACAAAACTATTTTTACAGTATTATGGTATCTTGTGCCTGATACATGACATCCAATTAATAAGAATTCTTCTTATTTTTAATCAGTTAGTACTATCCCTGAGGTTTTTACTATGACAAAATATATGGATGTTGTTTCATTACTAGTATATTAATGGAGTAAGTTTTTCATATCTTAACTATGCCATATTGATTATGTTAAATTTTTTACAATTTATTTATTATTGATTCACACTTCCTCCATTTTATACCATTTTGAGCGTTTGAGCTCAACCCTTTCACAGTTTACATTCAAGAGGTTATGAATAGGAGATCATTTATTGAGTTTTTGTGGATGCGGTCTTTAATTTTTGTTATGTATCGTATTTTGTAACCTTTTAAAAAGTATATTTGAGTTACATATATGTATCTAGATTCATCCAGACTAATAAAATGATCATTATTTGAGGATTTTCATTTCTTATAACAATGAAAATGTACATAGTAGTGCACCTACTATGGTTTAGATGGGTCGGGGAGTTACAGTTTGTGTCAAAGGAAGTTTAGTAGAAAACATGGGAACTGGATGTGAAAATTTAGAATAGGGAACAAAGACCTAAGGTATGATTTGATGATAAACATACAAAAAAATCCTGGTATTTTGGTAAGGAATAGATTATGTGAATAATTCTATAAAATATATCCATGTCTTGGTACGAGCAGGAAGAGGTGGATCTTGGACATGTTTAGCTAGTAGTGAAAGCTCCGATAAAAAGTTTCAGGCTTGACCCGGGGTATCCTGGTAGACAACAATAGTCTTTGTTTTACTCTTGGTTATGAAAATACTGTGTGATATGCTATGGATAATTCATATTTTCATTACAAGCTATTATGAAGGATTTAAATGTAAATAATTTCTCAATGAAACCATTTTTCTGATTATGGGATTATCCATGAATACGATCTCAATTTATGATAATTATTTTGTTATGATAAGATTATATATTATAATTAAAACCCTAAATTAGAGTTTTCTATTAATTTGAAACGGAATCTAATGAGATAATGGGACTCAATTCAAATGGGAAATCTAGGGATCTCCCCACTGAGCAAGTCAACATAGTCAATAATGGAGCAGATCAGATCATGAACAAATTGGGACAAATTACTTGTTTTGTAACAAATAACGATTCCACACCTGGGTTGGATCGTTTCATTTGGAAAAATACCTCATCTTTCAGCAGGACTACAAATCGAGTGGTTTCTGAGCAATGGATCATGTCCCTTGAAATGATATTCATTTCATTAAGATGAAATGAAAATGAAAAGGTAGTATTGAAAGTATATTGTCTCAATGTTGATGCTGATCAATGGTGTTCCTTTATTCATAATATCACTATGGAAGAATAAATAGAAAAAATGGAATGTCGGACTTTTAAGAAAATATTCTTCAAAAAAAGATTCCCTCCTCAGAAACTAACGAAAATGAAGGGGAACTTTCCTGGCTTAATGCATAGGGAAGAAGAAATGATGCAGAGTACGAGGCTACCGTCACAAGGCTAGCTAGGTATGTCTTAGATTACACATGTGACTTGACAAACAAGATTGATCATTTCATTGAAGGACATAAGCCAAGTATTTGATGGGCACTGGAATCTCAAACATTTTAATCATATGATGAAATTGTATCATGTTCCATCAAAATGGAGAAGGAATTTTATAGATCAAATTTGTTCAAGGGAAACCAAGATAAAAAGTAGTATTCTGATATCCAAGGGAAAGGTTAATCTCTCAATAAGAACAAGGGAATGACGAAATTCCCATTATGTGAGAACCATGGAAGGAATCGACACGATAAATTCTTGATAGGCATGAGAGTCTACTATAAGAGTGGAGAAAAGGGTCATCTATCTCATGATTTCATGTGGAATAAACTTTTTTAGGATGTTCAATGCTATAATTTTAGATATAGGGGACACTATGAAAATAAATGTCCAATTTTCCTAGGAAACATGCCTCAAAAATCCAAGAGAGAAAGGTGGAGCTTATGCGATTATAACCGTGGAAGATGATGTTCTTAATGATGTGGTGGTAGGTACTTTAATTGTTTCCTCAATCCTAGAAAAAACTTTATTAGATTTTGGATTATCGCATTCATTTATATATTCCTAGATTTCCAAGGAAATTAAACATGTACAATTCGATTTAATAAAGGTGTTATTAGTCAAAACTTCTAACGGATGAATCCTTGCAACAAAGGCATGTCAACTACCACTCGTGACACAAAAAAGTTATTTAGTTTCTTACCCTATCATCATACCAATGACGAAAGTTCATATAATTGTTAATATGAAATGGATTTCAAATTATGATGTGAAGAAATATTGCATTAAAAAGGAAGGTAATTTTTTTGAAAAAGGTGTCGAATCTCTTATCTTTAGAGTAGAGACCTCCTCATCTAATTCTTATCTAGACCCACAAACAATAGCTCTATTAAATGATATCCATGGAGTGGAAGAGAAAAAAATATCTATGGTTGTGGAAATAAATACTTTAATTGAAGTTGTGTATATAGGGAAAGAATACATTGAAGTATTTCAAGATGATTTACCTGGACAAACTAGAGAGCGGGAAGTTGAGTTCTTTATTGATTTAATTTATGGTGAAAAACCTATATCAATGACTCCCAATAGAATGGAAATAGTGGAATTAGTAGAGATAATGAAACAACTATATGAATTTAATGAAATTGAATTTATTCGACCTAGTGTTTCTCCATCGGAATCCCCTATCCTTTTTTTCATGAAGAAAGATGGATCCATGATGCTATGAATAGATTACATGGAAATAAATGATCTTTCTATAAATAATAAGTATCCTCTTCCCCATATTTATGATATATTTGTTCAAAATCATGGAGCCCAATACTTTTCAAAGAATGAACATTGATCCAGATATCATTATCTATGTGTGATAAATTATGATATTATAAAGACAACATTTCATACAATGCATGGGAATTATTAGTTAACAGTGTTTCCCTATTGATTGAAAAATGCATCATCTATTTCATGGATATAATGAATAGAGTATTCAAGGAATATCATGATAACATTGTTGTGGTATTCATCAAGGATATCTTGGTGTACTCAAAAAGCTATGAAGACCATGAGGTTCACTTGCGGATTATTCTGAAAAATCATAGAAGAAATCAATTATATTGGATGTTTTTCATGTTTGAAGAATAAATATATTACTTTTCTGGGCCATATTGTCTCTTATTATGGAATATTAGTTGATCCTGCAATGAAAAACAAATCCATGAATGGTTCTCGCAAACAAACATAACTGAGGTATGCATATTTATTGTCTTAATAGGTTACTATAGGCATTTCATTCAGAATTTATCCCGAATGGATAACCCGCTAACCAAGTCCCCACCTAAAGGAGTTACATGTTGCTGAACAAAATAAATTACAAACTGCTTCACGGAATTGAAATAAATATTGGTCAATTCTCGAATTATGACTCTTACATCAGGAAGTGGTGGTTTCGTAATATACATCGATGCATCAAATAATGGACTAGGTTGCGGCCATATGAAAAAAAATAATGTTATTACTTAGGCATCAAGATAGTTGAAGACTCATGAATAAAATTATCCAACTCATGATCTAGAGTTAATAGGTTTAATCATTTCTTTGAATATATGAAAACATTATCTCTATGAAAAAATATGCGATACTTATACGGACCACAAGAGTTTGAAATACATTTAAAAAAAACTCAACATGAGGCAAAGGAGATGGCTCGAGTTATTCAACGATTATGATTTTTCAATACACATCAACCCAGGAAAGGTGAAGATGGTGGAAAATGCATTAAGCTGGAGAGATCATTGACTTATGACAGAAATGCGGGTTGAGAGTGATCCTATATTTTTTGATCTACTAAAGATTGATATGGAAATTTTTAAGGAAGGGGAAACATCATTTTTCATTCAAATGATATCAAAAACATCATTATTAGAGAAGAAAAAAATCACTCAATGTAAAGATGAGAATCTGTACAAGAATAGTAATACTGTCAAGGATGGGAGAATGGAAAACTTCATGCAGGAGGAATGAGTTATGAAATTTGGGAACAGGTTATGCATTCCATCAGCACCCGAGCTAAGAAGGTAACTATTAGACGATGCTCATAGCTCAAATTTAACTATGAACCTGAGTAGCACCTAGATGTATAGAGATTTGGAGGAATATTTTTTGTAAGATTATTTGAATCGGGATATTGCTGACTATGTGTCAAGGTGTCTATTTTTTCAACAAGTGAATGTAGAGAGAAAACAACCCAATGGAGTGATGCATCATTTACCTATTCCTATGAGTTAGTGTGATAACATTATGTTATATTTTTTCACCGGACTACATAGGACACCTAGATCGATTGATGCAATTTGGGTAATTATTGATCATCTCAAAAAAACAGCAATTTTCCTTCCAATAAGAGAGGATTTACCACTTGAGCACCTGGAAAGACATTATATTACTGATGTTTAAAGACTTCATGGTTCACCTCTATCGATTATGTCCGACTGAGATCCCCAGTTTACATCAAAATTATAGAAAAGTCTATAGAAGTCTTTGAATACTGAGCTTTGTATGAGTACTGCATATCACCACCAAACTGACGGGCAGTCTGGAAGGACTATTCAATCTCTAGAAGACATACTGAGATAATGCTCTATTGACTTCCAAGGTTGGTGGGATTAATACACTCTTTTGGTGGAATTCTCCATAAATAATATTTTTCATTCTAGTATTTAAATGGATCCATATGAAGCGTTATATGTAAAGAGATGTCGAAATATTACTTTTTGGGATGCTGTTGGTGAGAGGAAACTTATAGGCCCTAAACTTATTGAAGAGACCACATAAAAGGTGAAGGTAATCCAAGGCCATATTAATGTAGCCCAGTGATGGAAGAAGAGTTAAGCTGAAAACTGGAGAAAGGATTTTGAATCCCAAGTTGGAGGTCTTGTCTTTCTGAAAGTATATCCATTGAAGGGTGTATTAAGGTTCGTTAAGAGTGGGAAATTGAGTGTAGGTTCATAGGACCATTTGAAATTTTGGAATGAATCATAGTTGTAGCTTACTGTCTAGAAATGCCTCCAAGTCTCTCCAAAGTTCTTAATGTGTTACATGTGTCGTTTTTGAAGAAATACATGCCAGTCCCAATGCATGCACTCACTTATGTTGGAATAGAACTGGAACCTAATTTGTCATACTGTGAAAAGACTATCAGGATTCTTCACACAAGAGAAAAAGTATTAAGAAATTGGACAACTTGTCTAGTACAGGTTCTTTGGAGGAACTAGAATATGGAAAAAGCAATATGTGAACTTGAGGATGTTATGAAGAATCACCACCCACATCTTTTTTTTTAGATTATATATAAAATTTCGAGGATGAAATTTCCAAAGAAGGGAATAATGTAGCCCCCCAAACATTTTATGGTATGTTTCCTTAAAAACCCAGTATTCATTAGATAGCTTATATTTCATGAATCACTGAGCCTCTCTGGAACAAAAAATGGTTAAATATAGAATATAACAAAAACCTAGCCATTAAACGTAATTTTTCCATCTCTGGGTTTCTAATTTTATAAATCTAACAGAAACAGTTATGTTCATGATGATATTTAAAGTCTCATAGAATTAAAATAACTTTCCATGAATAGTAATATATCCTTATGTATAGTAACCTACCCTTATGAATAGTAACATACCCTTATTAATAGTAATATGACTCTTAGGAATGGTATACATACCGTTTATTGTATAAATAAATTTAAGCACCTTAAAAATAAAGATGAATATTTTAACTGTTTATATATTATTATTAAATAATGAATTAATAAAATATTTAATTAGTCATTTTTAGAAAATTATTTTTTAAAAATGAACTTCATTTTTGGATTCTACATGTCGAAAAATGGATAGGGTAAATTTTTGGGATTTTTCTGAAATTGAAGAATTTGTGATGAATAGTAAAATAAATTAATTTACCGTATAACTACATTCTAATTTCAATTAACAATTACTAGCATCATGATTGATGTAAGCACCCAAATCTAGAACTCACATGCATATATTACTATTATTGGTCATGTAATACGCACTATTTCTTGTCTTGAGAGAAATAATAAATTAATGATTATTATATTAACAAAACTCCTCTCCCATACACTATATAAACCACCCCTCACCCCCTCTACCTCTGACACCACTCATGATTCAAGACGTTCCTAAATAATGAAATATACTATTCCAAAGCCCTATAAACATTTCCAAGACCATATTGTATCACCAAAAGAACAAAAACAAAGGCCTTAAAGAGATTCTCAAGGAGGAGTACTCAAGAGGTGAATCATTCTTCTCTTTAATTTCAATTTCTATTACAAAGTTCCATTCTTTTGTTCTCCATTCTCACCTAACCTCATTCTAATGACATGATAATTTCATTATCTTACATGTACTATATTTTCATTGTGCTAATGGAATATTTCATCATAATATATCTTTCCCCTCCTTTTATACAATAAATGAAAACACTGTCTGAGATCTGTTAATTTATCACACTCAAGGAAAAATGAGTTTTAAATTTTCATTACTATCATCAATGATGGTCATGAAACCATTTCAATTGTTGAACCTGGTCATTATATATGTATTTTGTCTTTATTAATATTATTTAATCCTTACACATTCATAATTTGGAATAATAATACAAAACAAGGTTATTGTGCACGAAATTGCCAAGACGAATCCATGTGTTTATTTTTAACTAATTGAATAAGTCATCCTCATGTTATATAACCAGAATAATTATAATATCACATATATATCATTAATATCACTAATAATTTAAATTAACAATTCTGTATGTTTACCATATTTCTTACAAACAACCATTAATGAATACAAGTAAATGGATCATGAAAACCAAAGAAGGAAATGTTACCAAAACAATAATATTGAATCTCTTAAACACCTAAAAAGACCATTAATGAACCTAAAATGGTTATAAAATATCAGCTAAATGTTTATGAGGTGTTGTAATTATATATTAATGAAGCTAAATATTATTATTCATGTCGTTAAGAACAATCAAGAACACATTGAAGCATAATGTAAGGGATCCTCTCTCTCACTTTTAATCAAGAATCTCCCATATGATGTGCTCCTTTATTTGTAATGCCTAATTATGGGGTATGTTTTAGAACCTCCCCCACACTTACTTTATGACATATATATATAATCAGAAACCCCTTTACCTGTCATTAATCCCTCTCAAGAACACTTGTTACCCTGCTGAAATGTTTGTTAGTGGTTTTCTCATCTCACTTTCAATTCTGTGTGATTTCCATTGTTCACCTCTTATTTATTATATGTGGTATAGTTGTAAAGACATTTGATATGTATTATCATGATTATATTTATATTAATGTAATTCTGTGATTCATTTGGTGTGTATTAACTTTTGGTCATACGACTAAATTTATTGCAATGCGGTAACGAGCTTTTTCTCAATTTTCACTTCATTGTGACATGTGTAGTACTGTGCACGTACTATTTATTATGTGTTGTACCTAATTGAAATTTGAAATAACATTTAAATTGAAATTATATTCCATTTATATATCCATATTCTCATACCATGGATATGATTATTTTCTATGTCATATACCATTTTACTTAAGGTATTTATTTTGAATGTGTTTTGATTGTGGAAGTGTTCATTAATCTGTATCCTCTATTATATATGAAAAATTTAATGTCATGTTTTTCTTGTGTTGAATCAATCTATAATGAATGATTTAGATGCATAGGTGGGCGGAGCCTGCAACATCCCCTCAATTCATCAATAGGTATCATGAGGAAAATCAGTTTGGTGAAAAATCCTTCAATTTTGTTTCCAAAAATTAGACGGGTTTTTACCCATAGAAATAAATAGTTTTTATGGTATTATGTAATCATGTTTCAGATACATGAAATCCAATTTATAAGCATTATTTTTGTAAATTATTAGTTGTTACTATCCTTGGGGTTTTCACCATGACAAAATATATGGAAGCAGTTTCATTCTATGTTTATTAATGGCACGATTTTATCAATTATTCACCATGCCATATTGATTATGTCAAATTGATTACAATTAAATTATTATTGAATCATTCTTATTCTATTTTAACCCTTACTGAGCATTTGATATCACCCCTTTTATTGTTTAATTTCAATAGGTGACGAAGAGGAGATCATTTATTGAGTTCTTTTGAAAGCAGTCTTTAGTTTTTGTTATGTATCTTATTTTGTATCCTTTTCCAATGTAATTTTGAGTTACATCTAGGTATCTAGTTTCTTCAAGAATACTAAATTATTCTTTACTTAGAGATTTACATTACTTCTAACTATGAAAATTTACTTAGTAATGCACTAACTCCGGTTTTGAGGGGTCAAAGCATTACAATGCTTCCATGATGGCCAATATTGAAAAATAAAACCCATTAAAAGATAATGGTGAAGACAATTAATTGAAATCAAATTCCAATGCTGAGTTGCATCTTAAAGATTCGATTATATATCATAAGATCAAATGTATGAGATGAAATATGTAAAAATAAATTGTATATGAATCATCTAATTATGTTGATCAGCTCGAAGATGAAATTGAACGACAAGATGAATTTGTTAAGGTGCACTCTAAAATCCTTGAAAACAATGATAATATAGTGGAATGGAAGCTGATAATTGACGACAAGGAAGACTTAATAAAAGATATCTCCACTAGATAAGAGGAATTGACCATGACTAGTGACAGTCTTGAAGAGGTTTTTGTTACCCTTAGGAGTAAACATGAGAGTGAATCAATTTCAAAAGAATCAAGGACGAAAATTTAGTTTTGAAGGTTCTCTTATGTTGAGCTATTGGATAGAGAAAATCATGGTTCTAATGGAGTTAAAAATACTTTGAATGATCGAAATCCTACATTAATGGGAAATAGTGGAATCAGTGGTGAGGCAAAATCGTCAAATGATGCAAATAATGGTTAACAAAACAAAGGAAAGATGAAAGTGGGTGATGTGGAAAAATCACCTAATGTTCTTAAAAAGAAACCCCCAGTTAAATCAGAAATTACAACTAAATATTATCCTTGAGGCTTTAGGAATGAGAGGCATTCGTACTACAATCCCACTGAAGAAGGAATGAGGATATACATATATGTGAATAAAATTACTCTCATGGAGTGTCAGTTCTGTGGATTTCTAGATCTACCATGTCTTCTTATGAAGAGACAAGAACATATTTTAATGAAGATGATTTGGGAGTTCAAAAAAGTAGAATAGTTTCATATCATAAATCTATTAGAAGAACCAATTTTTATTGATATTGTTTTCATTGTTGAAACTTTAGTAATAATGTCGTAGATTGTAGGTAGAGGAGGGACATAGACTTAGCATACCAGAGTCCGAGACAAGTCAATGATCATCAACAAGATAGTGTTTCCCTTAAAAAAAGGTGTTGATTCAATAAGGGTTCTTTATGACATTTCCATTATTATATGTTTTGAAAATCAAAAACACTCTATCTTAAGGAAAATTATTTTTTCCCTAACAATTATCATAAAAATGATAAAATTTCCTTCCTCAAGGAAATTTTACCCTTACCTATGTTTTCATTGTTCATTTTATTGTTTCTAAATATTGAACTTTTTATTTCTAAAGGGTAAAATTTTGTTTCATATAAAAAACCTCAGAATCCTATAAATCCTTAGTTTTAGAGTATTATTTTTTCAGGTTCTCATTTCAGATTCCGAATTCTCCGAAATCTAGACTCTGAATTTTATGAAATTCAGACTCCGAATTATCTTAAATTATGAATCCAAATTCCATGAAATTTAGACACCAAATTCCATGAAATTCACAATCTTAATTCTTTGAAATTCAGACCCTGATATCCTTGAAATTTAGACTGAATTATCTGAAATTTAGGCTCTGAATTTCTAAGAATTCAGACTCTAAATTCCTCATAATTTTGTCTCTAAATTTCTCAGAATTCAGTCTCTGAATTACTCAGAAATAATTCTCCAAATTCCAAAATATTTCAGACTCCTAATTCCTCATAATTTCAAATATTAATTCCTTAGAATTTAGACTCTGAATTTCTCAGAATTTTGAATCTTAATTCCTCAAAATTCAGAATCCAAATTCTTTAGAATTTGGACTCCAAATTCCCCATAATTCGGACTCCTAATTCCTAATAATTCAAACTCTAAATCGATTAGAAGTCAGCTTCTGAAATCCATAGAATTCAGGAATCAAATTCCTTGAAAAACAGAATCTGAATATTCATGGTTTACACTCTCCAAATTATCATTTTCTTAGACTCTGATCTTTTATTTTTCCATAGACTCTAAAAAATATATTTGGTTATGGATCCTTATTTTTCTTACACCTATTATTGTTATGAAACAATGTCGTACATTTTGTTTCTAAATAACCATTGTTTATGTGACATGTGTGCATGTCCCTGCAAAATTGTTGGAAAAATATGACAGTTGGAGGAGGGAGCCGATTGTTGGAGAAGATCCTATAAATATGAGCTCATTTGAATGAGATAAATTACAAATGAGAACAAACACAATCACTCTAGAGATTTCATGCTTCTAAAGTGATTTCTAGAGACAGATATTCTCATGCCTTTTGCGGACTGAACATCTTGTTCATCTTGCATAGTGTGACTCTGATTGTTGTTGTGTACAATTGAGGACTTCCGAGGATAAGAAGATAGAGGTTCCTGCTACATTAATGTTTGAGGTCTTCCTTGGATAAGATAATAGAGGTTCCAACTGCATTATTGTTCGAGGGCTTGTGGGGATAGAAAGACAGATTTTGATATTCCTATTAAGGGATTACCCTAGTGTGGGTATGCTATACATTCTTGAAAGTATAAATCATTTGAACATTATCCTTGGATGTTGTATACCCTACTCTTTCAGTTAAAATATTTCATACATGTTACTTATTTTTGTTTCATCTTTATTTACACTATATTTTGGTAATGGATGAAATTATAACTGTCTTATACATTATTTTTATTTTTATTACTCTGATAAGTAAGATTCTATACTCGTTAAGGTAGATATTTTTATGGAAACTTTTTCATAAGTTTCATTTATAGAACCATATTCCGAGAACCTAAAAAGTTTTTATAACTAAATGAGGTCATGTGAATTCACATTGTATAACGTCGTTAAACGTAGTTTTTCTTAAGGTTAAAAAGGAATTTTTTTAAACTAACAATTCACTCTGTAACACCCTGAGATTTTATGAAAAATATTCTTTTTAATTTCATTAATGTCTTGTGTTTTATGCTACACCAAAAGGAGCTTGCACAACACGCATCCTGGATTTGCCTTGCATTACACGCAATCGCGACCTTCCTCGATAGCGTGTGTAGTACGCAATAACGAGTTTCACTAAACAACAATATGCAATTAAAATATTATTAAAACTAGCCATTATGAATAGTAATAACCACTTTTTGAATTTTTTTTTCAAAATGGACTTCGTTTTTGGATTCGGAATATCGAAATTAGCCTAGGGTGAAATTTTGGTATTTTTCTGAAAACTTTTAATTTTTGATGAATAGTGAAACCACTAAGTGGTAGTTAAAAAACTGATTTTTTCATAAAACTTAATTTTACCGCTTCTGTGAGTAGAATTTCGAAAATCCGAGAGACACGGTTAATATCAAGGACTAAAATGTGGTTCAATGAGATGAAAATAATTTTTGGTAAATAGTAACTTTTTACTTTTTTTTACCACGGTTAAAAGTAAATAGGGTAATTAAAGGTAAAGATGATATTATTATTACCCTAACACATGTCTTAATTCTATTGGATAAGTTTAATTCGACCAAAAACAAACTTAGGAATAAAATATGACCATTTAGGCCCACTTGGATTAGATTAGGAAATTTATTATTAATTTATTTAAAGAAGGGTTAAAATACTTAAAATCAAAGTTGAATAAGTAAATAATTATTAATATGGGGTTATACATAAGATAAATTCGACTATAAATATTCATTAGAAATATAAAGAGATTTCCTACATAATGGTATTTGATTTGTAATTTTTAGACATTATATAATTTAATTTATTTATGACACAATGATGATGCAGTAATTATTTTATTAATGAAATATTGACATAATTGATGTTATAAACCACAAAATAAATGTAATTTGAGACTTCTTATGAATTAAACTAATTTTCTAGGTTAATATGACATGTTATTATTGATTTAATTAACTTTGTTCGAACGTATCATTCTGTTATGATTTTCACAAAAATCAATTACTAAATAGTGTCAAAATTGACATAAAATAGTTTTTAAAACAAATATTATATTATTAATTGTTATTTTATTCCTA
Source organism: Viscum album (assembly GCA_963277665.1). Classification (NCBI taxonomy): domain Eukaryota; kingdom Viridiplantae; phylum Streptophyta; class Magnoliopsida; order Santalales; family Viscaceae; genus Viscum; species Viscum album. Next base: position 641,156,159 of record OY728157.1, read on the forward strand.
AAAATATAAGTATCGGCCAAATGACTTATATAAGGCTATATATATTAATAATAAACAATTTGGGGTTCGTTTGGCTTCTTATAGTATGTTTATTAACCTTATAGTGTAATAACACAAGAAGACACGGTAAAAGTAAAATTATTTAACTTAATATTAAATCTAACTGATAAGGATAAAATAGGAACCTAAACTTGTCTAAATTATATTGGATGAGCGTATTGCGACCCAGACCCACCTTAGCCACGAAATAAATCAATTTGGAGCTATTTAAAACCGAACATGTCTTTATAATAAAATAATATTTTTAGTTATTCCAAAGGTGACCCTCTCCTCCCTTATAAAAGGGAACCTCCTCCCTCTCCTCCTCACACCAATTTGAGCATTCAAGATCAGTCAAACCCTGCCAAAATCTCTTCTCCACTTCCCCAGTATCATCCAATAGGTTTTGGTCTTCTTCAAAGACCCATTTTAGTGCCCTAAAAGGAGGTCTCAAAGAAGCACTTCAAAGAAGAGGTAATGTCCGTTACCGATTATTTCATCTTTATTTCTTCTTCCACTTCTTCTTCTTAGGTTGATTTATTGATATGTTATTATAAGTATGAAACAACCCTATTTCACCATCTATCCATCCTATGGAAAAATAAATCACCACGCGTGTGTACGTACGAAATACTATCTCCACGCCGTGGTGTAATCTATTTTCCACCACCACCTTACATGGATGGGTATAATGGTGTAAAGAATATCTATACATAGTTATTAGAACATAATATTGATTCTGATATATTGTATCATCCAATATAATTCAATTCAATAATTATGGAAATAATATCATTGCTCGTGCGTACGTACGGACTACCGTCTCCACGACGCGATGAGATTCATTCTCCATGTTAACCATTTAAGAATGATTATAAAGTATATATAAGCAATAATAATTAAATATATGAAATTATAAAGCTATTGGATTTATGTGTATATATATTTATGTCATCTACTTAATTCCACTCAATTCAATAACGAAAAGAAAACAACGTTCATGCGTACGTACGACCTACCGTCTCCATGAACGGTGTATTTCTTTCCATTTATCAATCCATTATATATATATGTATATTATGAATATATATTATATATAAATCATGTTTTATAATGTATAATTAAGTAATAATGATCTAAGTAATCATATGAATAATTACAAGTTAAAACATGAACGACAAATGAGACGATTTTACCCAAAACGCTACTTTAACATTAATTTACAAAAGAATGGGTAATACAAAGTCATAAGTGAACCGTATATGATATAATAAAAATGAATATGATTCTGTAATAAGTCCATGACATTATTTAAATCATTATACAGGAGGTTCAGACACTTACGAAGCAAATTAGACATAAGGTAAGGGAAAATATCACAATCTCATTTTTATCCAAGATTGTTTATACTTTGAAATTTACTGGGGTGTATTTTATCATCCACATCCATGTTTCCTCAATATGTAATATTATTTCCATCCTCCTAAAATTATTTAAATCCAATTTTACCCTTAGGTGAGTTTTTAGTAAAAGATATGAAAGAAATCTTTTGTCGTTTTTCGTACGAGGTACTTTTTGAGTTTTCCGACAAAAGTACGAGAAGAATGTTTTTTTAACTTATATGGCATGAATGGATTTTTAAAAAATTATTTCCAAGAGGATTCATTTACAAGTTTTCAAGTTTATTTTTAATCAACTTCTTTTAGTTTAGAATTGTACGACATGTTAAGAACGGAATAGTGTTTTTGAAGTAGAAAGGATATTTCCCTCAAGAATGGAGTTCAAGTGTTTTATCAAAATTATTTTCCATCTAAGATAATAAAGGGTTCTATTTATATCCCTATTATTACATGGATTTGATTATGTTGTGATGGAAATATTTTTATGAATTCATTTATCGTATATGAATTGTTTTATGATGTCATGATGTTTAAGATTCCCATTTTTATTACATGGGTTATGCAATGATGTATGCTTTATGATTTTGTGGCACACATAAGAATTGTATCATTATGAGATGGGTGGGACCTATATCTCCCTCCAATGCATTGGGTAAATGTTTTATATCTCATGAGATAGACATGGCTGGAATGGTAGGTTATACCGATTCAGTGAAACAGGACTGAAACGAGGGTGACTCGGTTCAGAAAGGGACTTTGTCCACTAAGATAGTCTTGGCAATGAGTCTTGACTAACAAGAAATGATTGTCTATGATTATGTGTGAATGCCACAAAGTTTCATGTTTTAAGTTATGATTATTGTGATTACATTTCACTGCCAGGATTTATTCCATGTTATGAAATTATGATCTCTTTTACAGGTTAAGATTTCCAAAATGTTATGTTCTTATGAATATGATGTGATTGATATTTCTTTTGTTTACCCTTACTGAGCATTTGAGATCTCCCTTTTATGTTTTCTTTTCCCCAGGATATAAAGAAAGGTTTTAGGTAAAAAAAGGAAGATCTTTATGTGAGATATTGAAGATCTTTCACCATGATTAGAAGATTATATTCCGAGATTCCAAAGACACTAAACTATTACGGTCCTTGTGTGTGTGTTTTTGTTATGTACTTAGTATTCCGCAAAAGTAATGTAATGTCTATGTACATCAAGATATGGGTCTCTACAGTTGGTATCAGAGGAAATGTTTAGTCAACCTTTGGAAACTAGGATTCGAAAACGTTAGTGAGATCCCTAGAGATATTTCTAGGGTATGTCTAGGGATGTCCCTAAGGTGAAGTATACATATAGGTTATAGTACTAGTATTATGCTAACGATCATAGAATTAAACCTAAGATGTTAGATATTGAAGGTACTCCCCCTTTATTATGTTGTTTTCCCTAGCTTGATTTTTGCCTCTCACACTATTCTTTTTGGGTTTTAGACGATGGCTGGAACCCGAAGGAACCGTGTTAATCAATGCAATGGACAATGCAATGATTCTCCTCCTGAACAAACAAATGTTATGGGAGATGGAGTGCAAAATCTTATTGCTATACTTACACAAGATATTAATAATTCTGGACTTCCAAATGTGTAGAGAAGGGAAAAATATTCTATTGAGTCCTTCATGAGGCAACATCCACCTTCTTTCAGTGGGTCTTCTGATCCAGTTGTTGCTGAACAATGGATTAGTACCACTGAAAAGATATTTTCAGTTCTTCAATGTTCTGAACATGATAAAGTCATCTTAGCAGTGTATCGTTTGGAAGTTGATGCTGATCAATGGTGGAATCTTATTAAGAATACGAGGCAAAGGGATGAAATTGAGTCCATGGAATGGGACGAGTTCAAGAAAATATTTTTCAGTAAGTACTTCCCCCATATTCTTTGAACAAAGATGGAGAAGGAGTTTCTTGAAATAAATCAAAAGGATGATGAATCTGTTGGTATATACGAAGCGAATTTTACAAGACTTCCAAGGTATACATTTGGCATTATCATCCAACTTGAATGTAAAGTTGATTGATTTTTCAGTGGCTTAAAACCAGGTCTTCGAAGGGCATTAGCTATAAGATACTTCAGTAGCTACGAAGAAACTGTGAGTTGTCCTATCAAGGTAGAAATGGAAGTTGGTGTTACATATCCATCTCAGGGTTTTGACAAGAAACGAAAGATGGAGTTCAAGGAGAAATATCAGAATAATAGTGAAAAGAAGATGAATGTTTCCTTATGCTCAAAGTGTGGAAAGAAACATGGTGGAGGCTGTCTTAAAGGGACTAGAAAATGTTTTAAATGTGGAAAAGAAGGTCATTGAGCAGCTGTGTGTTGAGGTAATGGAAAAAGGGTTTCAAATGATGTGAATAAAGCAAACACTGCAGAGAACGCACCACCAACACTTCAATGATTCAAGTGCAAGGAAATGGGGCATTATGCTAATAAATTCCCTAATCCAAGGGTTAGTGATGATCAACATGAGAAACCACTTAAGGCAAAGGACAAAGGGAAGTCACATGCGATCACTATTGGCGATTTTGAATATCACAATGATGTGGTGGAATGATTAAGTGTTTATGTAATGGGATTCCAAAATAATGTTTATATAGTATCGTGGAATATTGGAATATTTATGTTTTGGTCTATTGTGGTTTTAAATAATTTTATGGTACCAGTAACCATGAAAAGTGATTGATACATTTTTGGTAAACAGATGATATGAGCATAATGAAGGGATAAGAAGATAATGAGATGTTTGATTGTATTAATGAGCTTATGATTGATATAAGGACTAAGTGATATCATGGTTTGAGTATATAGAATTTTGAGGATTTTTGTATGTGGAAAGTGTTAACTTTTAACTGCATTCATGTTTTCACTAAGGTTCAGTGGGTATTCATTCATCAAGAGAATACATGATTAAGGTATTCACATGTTTGTAATTTGACATATCTTATGATATATGGGGGATAAATGATGGCAGTCACGTGATTATTCTGTGACATTTCAAGTAATAATTTTCTTTATACTATAAGATTGGACCGAAGTATTTTAGATAAGCCTAAAGATTAGAATGGATTATGTTGGACATAAGTTAGGATAAAACATTTTTCGATATTATTGATGGGATATTATAGTAATATAGCTTTAGAAAAAGGACAACCTGCAGGACGGGCGACAACCCATCGCGTCGAACAAGGCTATGGGAATCGAACCCACAACCGAAGTGCGACTGGCCTTTATCGCCTACCACTGGCCTACAAGAAGTCCCTGTTTAGTAGAAACTAGTTTTATTATATTAAGAAGTATGATATATGAAGTATAAGTCCATTTTAGGTACCATATATGATTAATCTCACTATATAATGACTTATGTATATTTAATAACTTTTGCTAACCTTTTGTTTGAGACAGAGGGAATGACCCATCATTCTATCACATGATCTGCTAACACTTCACAAATAACAAATTCAACTTCATTTATTTAAGAGATGAAGTGGAAATTGTTCAAGACACGAACAACAGTGAGATTGTACCAAAATAAAGTAAGTATTTATTCAAATTTTTCAACTTTAGGGAATTGATCTTGAAACCCAAAAATTTTGTCCTAGTGCTCTTATATCTGATTAATCAGATGGTACCTTAGATCGTCACAAATTTATGGATTTGTGATTTTTGGCTTTTCCATAGCCATGTTCTCTACCACTCTCCATCAGAACATGATGGTTAGATTTTTCTTACATATCCATATTTTCAACTATGTGGAAACCTAGTGATTAGTTTATTTGGGTAACCATTACGTTTCATACTTTCGTTTTTAAAGATTAGTTTTGGTATTCATTTTTACGATGTGGGTTTCTATCAAAGAAACTTTCGAATAGTAAACCATTTATAACCCCGACGAATTTCGAGGGAGAAATTCATTTTAAGGGGGGTAGAATGTAACACCCCGAGATTTTATGAAAAATATTCTTTTTAATTTCATTAATGTCTTGTGTTGTATGCTACACCAAAAGGAGCTTGCACAACAGGCCTCCTTGATTTGCCTTGCATTACATGCAATCACGACCTTCCTTGATAGTGTGTGTAGTACGCAATAACGAGTTTCAGTAAACAACAATATGCTATTAAAATATTATTAAAACTAGCCGTTATGAATAGTAATAACCACATTTTGAAATTTTATTTTTCAAAATGGACTTCATTTTTGGATTCGGAATATCGAAATTAGCCTAGGCTGAAATTTTGGTATTTTTCTGAAAACTTTTAATTTTTGATGAATAGTGAAACCACTAAGTGGTAGTTAAAAAACTGAATTTTTCGTAAAACTTAATTTTACCGCTTCTGTGAGTGGAATTTCGAAAATCCGAGAGACACGGTTAATATCAAGCACTAAAATGTGGTTCAATGAGATGAAAATAATTTTTGGTGAATAGTAACTTTTTACTTTTGTTACCACTGTTAAAAGTAAATAGTGTAATTAAGGGTAAAGATGATATTATATTATTATCCTAACACATGTCCTAATTCTATTGGATAAGTCTAATTCGACCAAAAAGAATCTTAGAAATAAAATATGACCATTTAGGCCCACCTGGATTCGATTAGGACATTTATTATTAATTTATTTAAAGAAGGGTTAAAATAGTTAAAATCAAAGTTTAATAAGTAAATAATTATTAATATGGGGTTATACATATGATAAATTAGACTATAAATATTAATTAGGAAGATAAAAAGATTTCCTACATAATGGTATTTTATTTGTAATTTTTAGACATTAAATAATTTAATTTATTTATGACACAATGATGATGCAATAATTATTTTATTAATGAAATATTGACATAATTGATGTTATAAACAACAAAATAAATGTAATTTGAGATTTTTATGAATTACACTAATTTTATTGGTTAATATGACATGTTATTATTGATTTTATTAACTTTGTTAGAACTTATCATTCTGTTATGATTTTCACAAAAATCATTTACTAGATATTGTCAAAATTGACATAAAATAGTTTTTAAAACAAATATTATATTATTAATTATAATTTTATTCTTAAAAATCTAAGGATAGGCCAAATGACTTAGATAATGTTATATATATTAATAATAAACAATTTGGTGTTCGTTTTTCTTCTTATAGTAAGTTTATTAACCTTATAGTGTAAGAACACAAGAAGACACGGTAAAAGTAAAATTATTTAACTTAATGTTAAATCTAAATGATAAGGTTACAATAGGAACCTAAACTTGTATAAATTTTATTGGATGAGATTATTTCGACCCATACCCACCATATACACGAAATAAATCAATTTGGAGCTATTTAAAACCGAACATGACTTTATAATAAAATAATATTTTTAGTTATTCCAAAGGTGCCCCTCTCCTCCCTTATAAAAGGGCACCTCCTCCCTCTCTTCCTCACACCAATTTTAGAATTCAAACTCGTCCAAACCCTGCCAAAATCTCTTCTACACTTCCCTAGTATCATCCTAGAGGTTCTGTTCTTCTTCAAAGACCCATTTTAGTGCCCTAAAATGAGTTCTCAAATAAGCACTTCAAAGAAGAGGTAATGTCCGTTACCGATTCTTTCATCTTTATTTCTTCTTCCACTTCTTATTCTTAGGTTGTTTCATTATGAAGTAATAACATCAGTATCACTCATATACTGATATGTTATTATAAGTATGAAACAACCCTATTTCACCATCTATCCATCCCACGAAAAAAGAAATCACCGCGCGTGCGTACGTACGGAATACCGTCTCCACGCCGTGGTGTAATCTATTTTCCACCACCACCTTACATGGATGGGTATAATGGTGTAAAGAATAACTATACATATTTATTAGAACATCATATTGATTCTGATATATTGTATAATCCACTCCAATTCAATTCAATAATTATGGAAATGATATCATCGCTCGTGCGTACGTACGGACTACCGTCTCCACGACGCGATGAGATTCATTCTCCATGTTAACCATTTAAGAATGATTATAAAGTATATATAAGCAATAATAATGAAATATATGACATTATAAAGATACTGTATTTATGTGTATATATATGTATGTCATCTACTTAATTCCACTCAATTCAATAACGAAAAGAAAACAGCGTTCAAGCGTACGTACGGCCTACCGTCTCCATGAACGGTGTATTTCTTTCCATTTATCGATCCATTATATATATTTATATTCTGAATATATATTATATATAAACCATGATTTATATTCTATAATTAAGTAATAATGATCTATGTAATCATATTAGTAGTTACAAGTTAAAACACGAATGACAAATGAGACGATTTTACCCAAAACGCTACTTTAACATGAATTTACAAAAGAATGGGTAATATAAAGTCATAAGTGAACCGTATATGATATAATAACAATTAATATGATTCTGTAATAAGTCAATGACATTATTTAAATCATTATACAGGAGGTTCGGACACTTATGAAGCAAATCAGACATAAGGTATGGGAAAATATCACAATATGATTTTTATTCGAGATTGTTTATATTTTGAAATTTACTGGGGTGTATTTTATGATCAACATCCATGTTTCCTAGATATGTAATATTATTTCCATCCTCCTAAAATTTTTTAAATCCAATTTTACCCTTCGGTGAGTTTTTAGTAAAAGATATGAAAGGAATCTTTTGTCGTTTTTCGTACGAGGTACTTTTTGACTTTTCTGACAAAAGTACGAGAAGAATTTTTTTTTAACTTATACGGAATGAATGGATTTTTAAAACATTATTTACAAGAAGCTTCCTTTACAAGTTTTCAAGTTTATTTTTAATCAAATTCTTTTAGTTTAGAATTGTACGACATGTTAAGAAAGGAAAAGTGTTTTTGAAGTAGAAAGGATATTTTCCTCAAGAATGGAGTTCAAGTGTTTTATCAAAATTATTTTCCATCTAAGATAATAAAGGGTTCTATTTCTATCCCTATTATTACCTGTATTTTATTATGTTGTGATGGGAATATTTTTATGAATTCCTTTATCGTATATGAATTGTTTTATGATGTCACGATGTTTATGATTCCCATTTTTATTACATTGGTTATGCAATGATGTATGATTTATGATTTTGTGGCACACATAAGAATGGTATCATTATGAGATGGGTGGGAACTATATCTCCCTCCAATGCATTGGGTAAAGATTTTATATCTCATGAGATAGACATGGCTGGAATGGTAGGTTATACCGGTTCAGTGAAACAGGACTGAAACGAGGGTGACTCGGTTCAGAAAGGGACTTTGTCCACTAAGATAGTCTTCGAAATGTGTCTTGACTAACAAGAAATGATTCTCTATGATTATGTGTGAATGCCACAAAGTTTCATGTTTTAAGTTATGATTATTGTGATTACATTTCACTACCATGATTTATTCAATGTTATGAAATTATGATCTCTTTTTCATGTTAAGATTTCCAAAATGTTATGTTCTTATGAATATGATGTGATTGATATTTCTTTTGTTTACCCTTAATGAGAATTTGAGCTCACCCTTTTATGTTTTCTTTTCCCCAGGATATAAAGAAAGGTTTTAGGTAAAAAAAGCAAGATCTTTATCGGAGATATTGAAGTTCTTTCACCATGATTAGAAGATTATATTCCGAGTTTCCAAAGACACTAAACTATTACCATCCTTATGTGTGTGTTTTTGTTATGTACTAAGTATTCCGCAAAAGTAATGTAATGTCCATGTACATAAAGATACGAGTCTCTACACACCCCCTCTTGTAATTTATCATATACATTCATATTTTGATCATACAACTGGTATCTGATCATGTTTCTAAAATAATTTTATTCACATATAAGTTATATTGTTCAATTTTTCATGGTTATAAATATTCTTTCATTATTAGGATTTGTATACTTGTTTACAAAAATTTACTATTAACATGTTAGTGTGGAATGGAATTTTCTTTTGGATGGAATGAATGAATGTCAATTAGATTAAAAATCTAAATCCTACTAGACAACCTATATTTGATGGTAATGATTATAAATATTGGAGTGATCATATGAATACTTTTTTTATTAATACAAGAGTGGGAAAAAATGGTATGATTACAGTAAATTAGAAGATTCGTGATAAGGAAGATAAAACTTATACTAAACAACCAAAGTGATAATTTCAACTAAAATACAAGGTACACAATACATTGTCATGTTCCGTGAACCGGAATATATATAGTCATATTTATTCTTCTTATGTTACTAACTGTATCTAGAAGAAATTGGAGGTTACTCATTTTGGTACATCCATGGTTATTCAAACTAGATGATCTAAGCTTCGAGTAGAATACCATGGATTTCTATTTCTTTATGGTGAACTAGTATGCAGGGTAAAACCATGGATTATATATATTGATAATAGTTTACTATATATGGGTGAAAATGGTTTAGATGTTGAGGAACTATTGGAAAATATTACAGATATCATTCCTTGCAAGTGGGAATCTAAGGGAACTCTTATTGATGAGAATAGGAATGTATTGCAAATAACACTTGTTGAGATTTTTCGAACACTTATTCAACATGATACAAGAATGAACAGTTATTCTTATATGAATATGTAGAAGAATTTTAATGGATGTGTAGCCATTTTTACAAAAGTCAAGACTCTGGAAAGGCTTACAATATTCATTTCAAAGAAAGTAAGTTTTTTATCTAAATCATGTGAAATTGAACATTCTGAGAATGGGCTATATAATCTTGCTCGAAGGATAAACAAGATAGTTGGGAAGAAATACTATCCATATAGATTTATTAAGAAATAAAGAAAAGACTAGAAGGTCTCAGAAGTCACTTATTATGAATGCAAATGAGTATGGAATACAATGCCATATTTTCCTACTCATAAGAAAAATGGATATAAATAAAAAGAATTCTGAGAGAAATAGAAAGAAGTACTATAAGGATAAAGATAAAAATATTTTGAAAGAAAATAGAACATATAGTTCTAGTGGTGGAGACTCTTATGATGAATCCTATGAGTATTAATCTTCTTCTCATAAGAATCTTGGACTTGTTGTCAAGCCACCTTTTGAAAATCATTTTCTAGTGGCTAAGGTACAAAATTCTGAATCTATAACTAATATATTATTAATTAAAATTTATAGTTATAATAAATATTATGATTCTTCATAGGAAAATATTATTTTGATGAAGATAATACAAGATCTACTTATGAAGAAGTATCTATGTTTTCTAAGCATCTTGAGAATGAAATTTCTAATCTCAAGAAAAAATATGATAAGGAAAATTCTGGAATTTCTATTCCAACTAATGAACTATCAGATCTTTCTAAATATCTTGATAAGAAAATTTATGATGTTGAATGTATTTCCAAAAACCATGAGGAAGTTAATTGTGGGAAGGATAAACATTCTAAGGATCTTAAATATGAAATTTTTATGAAAATTAATTTAGAGAAATACTGTTGTGAAAAAACTAATGGTTTTTAGAATAAATACATGGTTTTTAAACTAAATTTAGAAATATTTTCCTTGAGGAAGCGTTTGTTAAAATTTACTTTGTGTTAGAATAATTTTGATAAAATGTATTCCCAAATTAAACCTCTAAGAAATAATTCTGGATTTGGTTTTAATCATTCTAAACTTGTTGTTAGTAATAATTATCTTTTTCCTGAAATTACACCATTATTGAACTAAATGTGAGTGTGGTGGGCATTGGGCCAAAAATAGTTCATTAAAAAAACTCATTCAGTAGGTTTTCATAATGCCAATTATTCTTAGGTAATGTGGATACCTAAAACTTGTCATTCTAAAATTTTCGGATCCAAGAATGTATGGTTCTAAAACTCTAACCCTATTATTTTCCTGAAAATAAAGATAGTTCCAATAGTAATACATGGTATAATGATAGTGTATTCTCCCATCACACGACTCGTTAAAAAACAGCATTAAAAATATTATCTTGACAAAAGCAAGAAAACTAACATTTGGTGATAAGGCCTAGGGAGAAGTTATTACTTTAGGTAACATTTTTATTCATAGAAAACATTGATTTAAAATGTTTTATTTGTTAATGTTAATAAGAAAAACCACATTAGCATATGTAATTTATGTTATGGAAGCTAAATTGTGATTTTCAGGAATGATAATTTCTTAGTACAAAAATCCAAGGAATAGTTCATTCTTTCTTCCAATAAGAATGAGAACATATACAAACTTAACTAATAAGATATTTGGAGCCAATATAAACATTTCCTTAGTGAATTGGAAGACAAATCTTGGTTATGGAATAGAAGGTTTGGACATTGTAACCTTAGGAACATATGTAAAATCTCTATGAAAAGACTTGTCAAGGATATACTGTAGCATAAATATGATTCTTCAAAAGTTTGTGATCCTTTTCAATATGGAATGTAACATAAATTATTTTTTATATCAATTGGTGAAGTATCATCTTATAATACATTACAGTTGGTGCATATGGATCTTTTCGGTCCAACACACACTAGAAGCATTGGAGACAAATACTATGTTTTTGTCCTAGTTGATGATTACCCTAGATTATGTGGGTTTATATTCTAGAAAATAGTTCTGAATGATGTCCTTATTTAAAATTTTTGTGACCCCAAGATAAAAATGAGAAAAAACATCCACTGATAAATATTCATAGTGATCATGGAGGATAATTCCAAAATTCAAATTTGGAAAAAAAAATTAGTAGAAAAGGAATTACTCTTAACTTAATAGAATGAAGAACTTCTTAGTAAAATGGTGTGGTTGAATGATGAAATCGAATTCTTCAAGAGATAACAAGAACCATATTGACTGAATATTTGGTAGCTAAACATTTTTTGGCTAAATATATACGTACTACTTGTTATACTATAAATAATGTTTTGATTATAATTTTTCTTAATAAAACCCCATATGATTTTTGGAATGGTAAAAACCTAGACTTTCATATTTCAAGGTCTTTGGATGCAATGTATTCATTCTAAATACTAAATATAATTTACATAAACTCACACGTAAATCTGATGAAGGAATTTTCATAGGATACTCCACAACATCTATGGATTGTATTGTTTTTAATTAAAACACATGTACTATTGAAGAAATAGTACATGATAAATATGATTAATCAGATCGTTCTATTTTTAAAGAACCTATTCCTATATCATTGAATGTTTATTTAAAAAACTGATTATCGACCATCGATAGAAGATCATTCTAATATGGAAAATGGTCAAGAAAATGGTTCTTAGAAATTTACAGTAGAATTTTCCTACCATATGACGATGAACATGTTTTACAAAACCCAAATCAATTATTTCTTAAGAATCATCACATAGATAGTATCATTGGTTATGTAAATCAAACCTTAAGTATTATAAGTTCATTAAGGAATAAAGTAGAACATCTACCATTCATTTCTTAACTAGAACAAAATAATTATTGATGAATAATTAGGTGACGATGATTTGATAAAAGCCACAAAAGATGAACAAAAATAATTATAAAGGAATAAAGTATGCACCTTAATTTAATGACCTAAGGAAACATCTGTTATTGGATTAAAATGGTAATTCAGAAAAAAGTGTGATGAAAGTGGAATCATAGTAATAAATAAGGCTAGATTAGTTGCTAAAGTCCATAATCATCAAGAAGGAATAGAATATGAAGAAAATTATGCTCCAATATCTAGACATGAATCTATCCATATTTTACATTCCTTTGCATCCATTTTTATCAATAAACATTTTTAAATGGATGTTAAAAGTGCATTCATTAATGGATATTTTCAGGATGATGTTTTTGTTGAACAAACTCTTGGTTTTGAATATAAAATACATCCTGAACATATTTTCTAACATACCAAAGATTTTTATGGACTCAAATAATCCCATAGAGCCTGGTATTATAGACTTACATTATTTTTGTTTCAAAACTATTACATTAAGGGAAATGATGATCCAACCCTCTTTATAAATAACGATAAGAAAAATGTTTTGGTTGATCAAATCTATATTGATGACATTATATTTGGTTCAATTAAACTATAATCAACTGATTAATTTGTGAATCTAATGAAATCTGTGTTTGAAATGAGTATGATGGGTGAGTAACCATTTTCCTAGGATTTAAAATTTCTCAAAAATCAGAAGGGTGATATATATCTCAACAAATGTATATTAATGTTCTTCTTAAAAAGTATGGATATGACAACACTAAAAGTTTTAGTACTCATATTTGTGCCTCAAATTCACTTGATCTTGATGAAGATGGGAAACCAGTAGATCAAACATCATTTAGAGGTATGATAGGTAGTCTACTATACTTGAAAGCTAGTTATTAGAACCTAATATTTTCTGTATGGCTATCTAAAATATATTTTTACAAATTCTAAGGAATCTCATTTAAAGGAAGTGAAATGAATCTTTCGCTAATTGAAGGGAACAATGGATTTAACATTCATTTATACTTCTGGAAATGATTTTTTAAAAAAATATTTTCGGAATCTGAAATTTGTGGCTCTAGAATGGATATGAAATGTATTTCCAGAACAAATCATTTAATAGGATATTAATTTTTTTCGTGCTCATGAAAAATGAAACACTCAGCAGTACATTGCACTGCTGAAGATGAATATGTAGTTACTGGACATTTCTGTGATCAAGTGTTGTGGGTGATACACACACTCATAGAATATTGTATGAGTTTTAACAAAACAGAAATATTGTGTGATAATACTAGTGGCATTTCCCTATGAAAAAACCCTACACATAACTCTCATGAAAACACATAATTATTAGGAATCACTTTCTTAAGGATCTCACACAAAAATGAGATATCATTCTTCAAATTATTAGAATGAAAGATTAACTTGATGATATTTTCACAAAATATTTACCGTCCAATAGATTAGAATACATTAAACAAATGTTATGAATCATAAAAGTAAGGTAATATTCCTTATTAATTACTATGGAACCTATCTCCTTACAGTAAGAAACTCATTTTCATAGGGAGAGTACATTTGATTTTAAATCAAAACTTTTCGTAAAAAATTTTCGTAATCATATTTTTTAAAAATAAAACTTAATTGAAATAAATATTTTTTGTAATCATATTTTACTGAAATAAAAATTTTTCATAAACAAAATTTTTATAAACAAAATTTTCATAATAAAATTTATCTTTAAGTTTTATCGAATCTAAAGGTCATCAAGATTAATTTCCCTCATTAAAAATAACTTTCCTATCATCTTGGAAGGTATGATTTGTCTCTTAAATTTTCATAATCATATTTTTACATGTTGGTATTTTTATCATCCTCGTATTCACTTTCTCTTATATTCAAATGTTTATCAATAAAACCACAAAAGATCAAAACCCACCAAACTATTTCTTCAGCTATCATATCATCCTTGAGATGTCATCAAGAGTATTTTAACCATTAGATCAATCATGGAAGTTGAACCATTGCCTCAAACACATATATAAGGACCCCCCAGTGTTTTCCTGACATCAATTTTCAAGACTTAGCGTGTTCATGGTCTACCCTTGTACTTAAGGTCATTTAAAATCTTCATGTTTTCCTCAGTTTCAGAGGTCTGTAGAAGCCTATCCTGAGAAAGGTATGTCTTTAGTAAAGGAAATCATCAAGTGGCCGATTTACATAGAATGGTTGGTTGATCTAAAATTATATTCGATATATTACTCTATCATTTCAATGAATATTAAACTGAATGTTTGGGAGATGCAATGTATATAAAAACTGATGGAGCGGGAGCTGTCCTATCTAGAGTTGTTGATTTAATTATAGGAGTCATCATGTTTCATCAATGAAAGAGGGAGAGATATGTTTTCCTTCAAGAGTAATGGGATGAACTATTCCCTTCCATACAACATATTAGAAAGTATGATTGGAATTCCATATGACGGTGAAGCAGAATTATATACCCACAAGATACCAGATATATCATGGTCATTTGAGATGGAAACGGATTCAGAGTGTCCTTACTTGAAATATGTGAAGTCTCCGAAAACTGTTCATCTCTTTACAAATTTTTGGATTCTATAATTGTTGGTTCATAGTTTTATTATTCCCAGAAAAAGAGATAAGGGTACACTGAATAAAAGTGACATCTATATTTTGGATTTCATAGTGAACCTCAAGAAAATTGATTTGGTGAAATATATATTGATTACTATTGAGAATATCTTGAATGGAAATTTGATGTCTCAAATTATCATGTATGTGTCCATTCTCTCCAAAATTATAGTTCATTAAAAATAATTATTAAAAATAATTTTCAGTTATATTCCAAGAAACTAAAAGGTTATGATACTTAGTAATGATACCTGAATAAGGAAGAAGGATTCAATATATTATGAATGCAGGGAATTTTATGAATAGCTTGAATAAGATGTAGAATCATTAACAAAGAAACTATAAATGGATAAAACATAAAAAAGGGTAGAGGAAGTGGAAGGAAAGGGAACCTAAAGTGAAAGAGAAAATCCATGTGGCTATGTAAAAACAATAAGAAGCCCCAAATGCAATGAAGAAAAATACTTAACATGATGAAGTAGTGGCTATGTGGAGAGGCGACAAGAAGAACAGGATGGAAGGGGTGCCTACTTTTTTCTTTGAAATGCTGAGGAAAGAGCTTTAAAGATAAAGCCTGATGATAATTTGGAGAAGCAAACGAACGAAAAGAAGTAGAGAAATAAGATGTCAGAGGCTGAAATCGTTGAATATCTTCTTAAGGCTGCTGAGAATGCCTCTGAATAACTCATAGTGCCAGAATTGTTTTTTCAGGATTCCCTTCTCGTGACTCTAGGAAAGAAGGTAGTGATTCCAGAAACAGATCACGACAAAGAAATTTTGGATGTGGATGAAGTGGAAGAAGAATAAGAGGAATAAGAAAGAATAAGTAGCGATATCGATGAAATGATATGTAACGTAGTGGATTTTCAGGAGAATGGTAGTCACTATGAGGAACAGTCAATTCAAACTTCTGAAGGATGGTCTTCAAAACGTGATACAGCAGGAAATGATTATAAGGTTATGGAAGATGTGAATAATCTATCTGAAGAAGAAAGCATAAATCATGAATTTATTCAGCCAGAGAATCTTATGGCACGTTCCGGGAATGAAAATATTGAGAAAGATAAGATTGTTTAGTTATCAGATAGTGAGCATGAATCTCCCAAATCACAAGAAATCATTCTGAGACCTGATAAGGGAAAAGAGGTGTTGGTCGATACACCTATTAAATCTGTGGGGAAAGAGAAAGAATATGGTTCTTCATAGAAGAGGAAATGTGAAGAGATAGAAAAAAAATACTCACTAACAAAAAACTCTAATACTGAATCTTCATCTCTTGGACATGATTTTATGGTACCGACTTTCAAAATGATGGTTGATACCATTCGTTTTTTCCCGGGTATAGATTCAGGATTCTAGTTTCTTTAGAATTTGTTCAATCATAAATCAGATTTAGTTAAATTTCATATGGATAAATTTGTCGGACTATAGGAAAATATCAAATCTGTTATCATTGGTGATGAGTCTCATAAAAGACCGTGCAAGAAGATTACATTTTGTTTATGAAATGAATTTGAAGAACTTAGAGTCCTTGTGGAATTTCAAGAATGTGTAAAGGATTCTTTTGATAATGAAGATAGAATGTTTAATGATCTTACTATGTATATTGAGGAAAAGGTGACTATGGAATAGAGAACATGGGAGTAATAAGTAAAGTACTTGAATGTAACTTTTATTTGAGTGTCCATTGATTTGGAAAAGGGAAAGGGATCCAGGAATTGAGTTTTATGAAAATAATTTTAAGCAAGAAGAAGTATTGAATGCTTAGGAAGAATGTCTTAAGGCTCAAGAAGAAAAAATAAAATCCATGAAAAAAGGGAAGATCATGATCAACTGTTAATGTGTTTTGAAGAATATCACATAGAGAATAAGAATATGAATACCATTGTGAAGATGTTTACTTGAAAGGAGAAAGAATGATAATTCTACAAAATAAATTCATTTGTTGTATTTTATTCCTTGTACAAATTCTATTAATCATAATGGAATTTTTTATTGTTCTTCATGTATATATAGTTGTTTAGTACTAATTTTAATGGTACCATATTTTTTTCCATTATCTTTATTTAATTTTGAATATCACAAAGGGGGAGAAAGGAATGATAAAAAATAATTCTAATTAATGACGAGATTTCCCTAATTAAGGGGGAGTTTATCTAAGTGGAATATCCTGTCAAAGATGATTTTCGTATGAATGAAAATGTAAAATCACATTCATGAAATCTAGAATACGATCCTTAGGGATTTCAAAACCTAAGGGGAGGTAATCTTATTCACTATGATTTATATGTAAAGGGAGATAAGTTTTTATTTTATGTTCATGAAGAAAAACACGTTTTCCTTATATTCATTTTTGTAAAGACGTTTGTGCATACCAAAAAGGGGGAGATTGTTGATTCAATAAGGATTGATTATATATTTTCCATTATTCTATGTTTTGAAAATCACAAACACACTATCGTGTGGATGATTATTCTTTCCCTAAGAATTATCGTAATAAGGGAAATTTTCTATCCTCATGGAAATTTTATCCTTAGCCCTGTTTTCATTGTTCATTTTATTTTTTATAAATCCCACACTTTTTATTTATAAAGGATAAAATTCAGTTTCATGTCTAAAACATCTGAATCCTATATATCCTTAGTTTTAGAGTATTCTATTATCAGGTTCCGATTTCAGTTTACAAAATCTCTAAAATTCATACTCTAAATTATCTAAAATTCAGACTCTGAATTGTATGAATTTCATACTCCATATTCCTTGAAATTTAGACTCAAAATTCATTGCATTTTCAACTCCGAATTCTCTGAAATTCAGACTCCAAATTCTATAAAATTCATACTCCAAATTATATGAAATTGAGACATCGAATTCACTGAATTCAGACACCGAATTTTCTGAAATTTGGACTTTGAATTCTTCAGAATTTGGAATCTGAATTCCTTGGAATTTTGACTCCAATTCTTCATAATTCCAACTCTGATTTCCTCTGAATTACGACTCTGAATTTCTTAAAATTCATACTTCGATTTCCTCAGAACATCTACTCCAAATACCTTAGAATTCAGATTCTAAATTCCTCATAATTTCGACTCTAAATTCCTCATAATTCAGACTCCGAATTTATGTGAATTCGGATTCCATAATCTATAGAATTTAGGTTTCGAATTCCTTGACCAAAATAAACTAAATATTAATGATTTAAAGTCTTGAAATTATCATTTTCTTAGACAATGAACATTTATTTTTCCTTAGACACTGAAACATAGATTTTGTTAAGAAACCTTATTTTTCAAACACCTGTTATAATTAAAAAAATGTTATACATTCTATTTATAACTAACCATTGTTTGAGATAAATGAGCACATTTTCCAATGAAATTAAAACAAAAATATGACAATTGGAGGAAGGAGCTGACCATTATAGATGTGCCTCTAAAAAGGATCTCATTTGATAAAGCTCAATAATAACTGAGAACAGACTCAATCACTATATTGATTGAATACTGCTAATGCAATTTCTAGAGAGAGAGACTATGATTCCTTGTGTGTACTGAAATTTTTTTCTGCTTGCATCATGCGACTTTCATTATTGATTAGTACAATCGAGGATTTATAGGGATATGAATAAATAAGTTTTGACTACCTTAATGTTATTGGACTTCTGTGGTTATGAAGAAAGATGTTCCGAATACCTTAATGTTCAAGGACTTGTAGGGTCAGCAAGACAGATTCTGATATTCCTATCGAGCTATTACCCTATTGTGGGTCAGATACACATTATTGAAATTATAAATCATGTGTCCTTTTTCCCATGTTGTTGGATACCCTACTGTTTGGGTTAAATGATTTCACACTTGCTGCTTGTTTTTGTTGCATGATTATTTCCGTAGTATTTTGATAATGGAAGAAAGTGTAAATTTTTTATACATTCTTGTTATTTTGTATACTCTAATAAATAAGATTTTATATGCATTATGGTATAATTTTTTTTTTCATGTAATCATTTCTTATGTTTCATTTTCAGAACCATATTTTCAGAATCTAGAATGTATGTAAAATTAAAAGAGGACTTGTGAATTCAACCTATTTAACAATGTTAAACATATTTTTTCTTAAGGATAAAAATTAATTTATTTAAACATACAATTAAAACAACTATTTTAATTGGGCATCTACCTTCATATTTTGATCCTAAAATGGGTTTACACCTCTAGAAGAAGATTTCAACTATTAAGAACTCATATACATAGAAGAGATAAATGAAAGGTTGTCAGTGTCCAACACTCAGTCCAATGTTTGGTGAAAAGAAAAAAAGAAAATTGGGAAATCCAACTTTGTAGAGGTAACCCTCAATGATAAAAAAAGAAACAACACCTGGATCATAGATAATAGTTGTTCGCCTCATGTGACAGGTAATGCAGAACTATTAATAGAATTCAAGAGGAGGTTTGATGGATCTTTATAGTTTGTTAATAATGGAGCTCTAAAAATCAAATGCAGTAGAAGTAATGAACTATATAATTGAGAGCTATAGAAAACTATATACATATATGTGGATGGACTACGTCATAATCTCTTCAGTGTGAGTCAACTCAGTGACTCAATCCTTATAGATACTTTTAATAAAAAAGGATGGACTATCAAAAGAAATATATGATATTCACTTATGAAGCGATGAAAAACATAAGGAAACCTATATCAGATTGATAGTATGGAAATTATTTGATACATATCTATTTAAGAAGAAAATAACACGTGGAAATGTATATTGGGGATAATAAATCAACAATAGAAGTAGAAAATATAAATATTTAAGATTTTCATAGACCTTCCCAACCTGAAGTGTGAATTTGAAATGACTTGTGATACTTGAATTTTGGGGAAGATGGTGTGCATTTCATATCTTCCAAAGAAGAAAAGAGCATCTCATCTTCTTGATCTCATTCATACTAACATATTCAGCCCAATAAAAAGTTTCTAGTACTCATATATAATGGTAATTCAATCATTTCAGATATGATTATAGTAGAATGGAATGGGTAATGGTTATACACAGGAAAGGACAAGTGCTTGATTGCATGAAAACAAATCGTTGAATCACAAAGAATGATACAAGATTTATAATCAATGTATTGTGAACTAAAAATAGAGGGGAGTACACATCCAATGAATTTGAAAATTACATGGAGAAGCATGGGATACAACATGACATAGCTTCTCCGAGAACTCCACAAAAAATTGAGTTTTAAGTGTATAAATCAACATGTAAACAACATGGAACGAACTATGCTGATAGAGAGTGGTATTCCATGAAAATACTTGAATGTTTCATTTCAAGTTACACTATACATTTAAAATAAAACAAGTATTCATATGCGTGAATCAATGAAACGATATGAATTGTGGCCTTGAAAGATTCCATCTTCGAAATACTTTCGTGTTTTTGAAGTAAATTATTCATAAAAAAAAATGAATGGAGTCATGGTATGTATTTTGAAAATGCAGATGAAGGAATTTTCCTTGGAACAAATTGAATAGAAATGCCTACATGTGTTTGAAAACGTTCATAGGAAGGACTATAGAAAGTAGTGATGTTATGATCCTTGATGAGAAAACCAAAAATGCTTCAAGGATTTTATATGATGATGTGATATAAATTAAGGATGAATGTGAAAGTTGAGTAAATAAAAATAACGAAATAGAAGAAGGTATACACAGCACTCAGGAGTCACATCATGTTGTTGAATCAGATGAAGAATCTGAAGAGGAATCCTTGGTGGGAGAGAATGGGGGTGAACCTCATAGGAGTAATCAAAGAGTTGGGATTGATCCATAAAATATAATTGGGGACATTAGTGCACCCAAAGAAACAAGGAGGATGAGGAATAACACACAATCTGTATTTTTTCAGTTTTGAAACCATCTTCATTTGATGAAGCTTTAATTGATGAATCTTGGGTGAATCTCATAAATGAAGAGTTAGCTCAGATTTAAAAGAATAAAACATGGGACCAAGTCAAGAGACCCAAAGATCATAATGTGATTGGTGAAAAAGGGATCTTCAAGAAAAATTTTGACGATCATGGATTTGTTGTTAGAAATATATATCAACTTGTATGTAAGGTATATTCCCAAATTAAAGGTGTTGATGTCAATGAATCTTTTTCTCCAATGTCTAGGGTGGAGTAAATCAATCCCATTCTTTCCATGGAACTCAAATGAGATTTTAATGTATAAAAAATGGATGTCAAGATAGTATTATTGAATTGTGTTCTCGAAGAAGATGTATACATTGAACAACTAGTTGTTTTCTTCTTGGTACTGATGAAACAAAGGTTTGGAAACTAACGAAAGCACTCTATGGCTTGAAATAGTCACCACAAGTGTGGTACTCCCTCCTAGATTATTACCTCAATATTCAATAATCCAAAACATGAGGAGTAGATCACAATATCTATGTGAATTATTCTCAAAATGATTAGTTCATGGTTCTACTTTGCATTGATGAAATTATATTTGGGGGTAGCGGGAAGAAATCAGTTGACGAAATCACCAATTACATGAAATATGAATTTGAAATGTCTATGATTGGGGAGATCACATATTTCATGGGGCTTGATGTTATTCAAAAGAAGTAATACACATTTATTTTTCATGAAAAGTATGAAAAAGAGATGTGTATGAAATTTAATATGCATTACTCGAAAATAATGTCAACTCCAATTGCAGTTGGAACAAAACATGGACAGCATGAGGATGGGACCTCTATAGATCCCACAATGTTCAAATGAATAATTAGGAGGATATTGTACCTGAAAACAACACAACCATACATTTACTTTTCAAATTTCTTAGTGGCCCTCTTTCTGTGTAATCTAATGTAACAACATATGTGATTATTAAAAAGAATCATTAGGTATACTCAAGGAACTCACAATTGTGGCTTATACTTCTTTGTAGGCAAGGATAGTGAATTATCAGAAAAATTTAATTTTTATTGGGCTGGAGTTGTAGTTAACATAAAGTCCACCAGTGGTGGAGCATTCTATATTACGCAGAAATGTGTTGGCTGTTTGACCAAGAAACAAGAATTTACTTCTCTTAGTACTACTGAAGCTGAGTATATCTCTACTATAAAGGCCTGAACTCAACTACTATTGATGAAAAAACAACTAACAGATATTGTTGATGAGGTGAAACAACCAGTGGTGATTTAATCAGATAAGAAGAGCACAATTAATCTTACAAAGAATCCTATTAAGCATTCTCATACATAACATATTGAAATCTTGTATCACATTATCAAGGAAATATTTTATCAAGGAATCATAATAATGGATCATGTGGGAAACGATGAGCAAGTGGCTAATATCCAGACCAAGCCACTTTTCGCCGATACTATTGAGAAACATCAATTGAACCTCTCTGTTTAGCCACCTCCTAGTACATATGGAGGTTATGATTGACCCCTATATCAAGTTGTTTTAAATTTTTTAATCTGTGATGGGGAAGTGTTTCAGGTTTATGGGGGTGATACGATATAGGGGGATTATGTTATGACCTCTACAATGGATGATTATCCATCGTTGTGTTTATTTCCAAATGGGGAGAAATGGGTAGAATGTGGTGTCTCTGGATGATAGAAGACATAGAGAATAATGGATTAATATGGAGAGAATATGGATGGGAGAAAACTTATTGGGGTTATGAGGACACAATTAGAGAAATTTTTTAATCACATGAGAACACATTTCAGATCTTCACTCTTGTTTTCTACACTGATCATTGCTCATGTTGACTTAGAGAGTTGGCTGAGTTGATTCTTGTGTATCAAGATTTAATAGTGGATTGTGCTTTTTTGATTGTATTTGAAGATTTCCAAAAACAAAAGGGGGATATTATTGGAACCAAGGTTGTTCATTGCTGAAAAAGAAGTTCGATTTGAGTTTGTTTTCAATATACTATGGGTTGATCATGGGATGTGTTTTTTATTTTCATACCATTCATTGAAAATCAGGGATATTACATGGGAATAGGTCATATAGATTAATCCAAATGTAGTATTGAATGTGGCGTCATTCTTCAGTGTTTTCCATGTTTTTGGGGATGAAAATCTGAAAATGGAGAACCATGTATTTGGAAGAGGAATGTTCAAAAAATAGTTGACATATGCATGAATGATTTGTTTTTGATCTCATTATTGATGGTGTTTTTGGAAATTTCTCACAAGACATGTTTCAGGATCAGAACATCGAAAAATGGAAAGAGTCGTGGAGTTCGTGGAAGATGATGATGCATGAAAGTGTTTGTTCGCCCAATAGAACATCCATAAGGGTTTTTCATGGTGATGAAGAACCTTGCACGCACTGACCAAGACACATCGAGGTCTTGCACATAGGTTTATCAAGGTCTTATGACTATGTTTCAATCCACAAGGAAGACTTAAGAATTATTTCCCAACAAAAATATAGTTAATTTGCAGTGTGAATGAGTTGCATGCGAAATATTAGAAGAGGGTAAATCATGCATGAAAGGAGTTCCATTAGTCTGAAAAGACCATGTAAACCCTTCGAGGAAGTTTCACAAAAGATAAGGTTTGCATGGAATGTAGTTTTTTCAATAAATTCATCTTTCGAAACAATTCCCAAATCTTGCATGAAAGTTGGGGTATTGCACGCAAGTGTGGTGTTATGAGTTTGATAGGGTTTTGAATATTTGGTGTGTGTGATTAGTGAATTCATGTTCATCAATCTAAGACATCGATGCAAGTCGTGTCTCATTCTAAATAGAGACAAATAATTCAATGAAAAACTACTGAAGTGACCTTTAATTCAATAAATTGAGTTTGACTTCTCTCATGGAAGGGAGCTAGGGGAGTTGACAGAAATGATCTGAGGGATGTTGTGAGCTATACCTGAACCTTGTAAAGACAGTGTTCCTGACACAATGTATTTGTTACCAATATCATGTAATCCTCAATTTTTTACAGACATTTGAATTTTGGTATGATTGACACACTTTCAGTGTATTCTCATTGAACGTATCTCTTTGCAGTGAACCAAGTAAATGTGTTGATTCATCTCACTGATTTCATTTATTGATAGATATAAAATGTTCCTACCAACATGGTAACAAGATCCAGAACATTAAAAAGAATAATTTGGCACCCTGATTCACCCCACCATTCTCAGGGTGTTCTTGGGACCATTAATTTCTTGAATGGATAAATAATGTTATGATTCATGGACAGATATAATTATGGGTCAGTAATTTATTTAATAATATTGCTTAATATGAATTTCTACATGTAAACCATATATGTAATGGTATTTTAAAAGTTATAAGATGGTCCAATTGAAATTTATTATTATATTGTAAATTTATTCATTGAGAAAAGGTTCCTAATATAAAATGAATGTGATATATATGAGAAAACCTAGATGTGTATGAAATTAAATTAATTTAAACTATTAAATGAAATTTTAAAAATTGAAAAGTGAATAAAATAACAATTTAAATATTTTTCCCTCTATAGCATGTAATTGAAACTCTATATGCTGGGAAATATACTATGTAATGTGAGGCCCTGAACCTAAACCAACATTATTTGTGAGTAGTGTGGATTGTCTATTATGATCTTTTGAGATATTTCATAGTTCATAGAAATTGATTCCAGAGAATTAAATGATTTTTAAGGCCCCTTATTACAAATTATTCTACCTTTCATATTCTAATAAAAATAATATTTTCTACTGTTGAAAAATATATATGCATGGGAATTTGAAAATATAGATCTATGACACCATGGCATTTTCATGTCATGAACATAGATAATGGTGATAATCATGATTTATATGGGGTGTTCCCTAAGACAATATAATAACCTACAGATGTCCCATGTGAGGAATCTCCCATTTTCTTAATATGACTGATGATTCCTTATTTAAATATGGTTTCTTATGGTTTATTCATTCTATGAATTGATTTCTATGAATGTACAATACTATTATAGGGTTGATGCATTAATTTATGTAACAATATCATACTACCTTCTTGGGGAATGATGTCCCCCATGATTCTATGTAATTGATAGAGTCCATGGTTTTGATATTGGGGCCTCTAGAGACACCTCTATATATTAATGTCCGGATTATGACCTATATGCCTCATTATTATAGCATTAATTGGTAGGACATGATAACTAAGGTTAGTTTTCATCATTTTACCATATTATAAGACTTTTAAACAATATAAATTTATTGATTATTCTCATAGATTCTTATAGAAGTCTACTCAATGGAATTTATGAACATATATTAGGATTTTTTGTATGTGATGTAATATTTAAATAATTTACTCAAAATTTATTTTTTCACAATGGAAAACGTCAGTGATGTGTTAATGATGGCATGATGTATTCAATATGTGATTATATAATCTATCCCAACAATGGTTAATGTATTTTGGATGACCAAAATTTCAATGACTGAATCAGGTCCTCATCACCTAATAGAACCTGAGTTATACAAGTAGTGTGGGCTATGGTAGTTGTATTTAGTAAAAAGGAAGTTGTTCATTTATTGGTTAGAGTCATCACATAGATACTATATGTATGGGAAATAATAGTTAAATGAAAAATATTAATAGTTTAATAGTGTTCGACAATTTTAGGAACCCATGGAATGTGATTCCCTAATGTCATATAGATCCCATTGAATATCAAGCCTAGGGTAGGTTATGAAATATTTTTTTCTTCAGAAAGACTATCATAAATTTTCCTAGTGGTAAAGGCTCTTCATCTTACCCTCCTTCAATATTATTTTTAGTAGAACCTCATTAATAAGACTAAAAGAGTACTAATAGCTGACCAAGATGGGATGGTGGTCATGCTTGAGGTATAATGGCTCCAAAAAAAAATATTCTAGAAGTGAGGACATCCCCAAGGTAGTCATATTGTATCATAGGTATGGGGATATAGTAATATCAATGTTCTACAACATACAATAATAGATATTAGTTTAATTACATCTATATATAATGGTAATACTCATGTAATAACTACTTATAACTCTTATATATTAGAAGCATTCCCAAAAAAACTCCTTCATATATGTGTTATTCGGGTGGGTTTTGGCCTCTATGTAATGTACATCAGGGATGTAATGAATATTGACTCACCATTGTTTCATATATAATAGATTTTATTCCAGTTTAAAGGGTTCCCCTAGATATAAGAGTGTAAATATTGTTATGGAAACTCATTGTCCTCATGATGATGAGTTTTGAAAACATACACGGGGTGGATTGGTTAGTACATGATCATTCCCACATTGAATTATATCCTTGAAGGGATTCCATCACATCAAAAATGTGATATTCCTATAATCATAAGGGATACTAGAATATAAATTTTGTTCGATCTATACTAGATAATTGTCAGATAGATTGAGTGGAAATCCAGATATCTTGTCCCATTATCACTAATTATATAATGTGACCTATAGAGATCCCCAAGTTGTTTATTTATCATCAATGATTTCATAGATATAATTTTTTATGTTACCTCATTAATAAAAGTGTAGTTCTACATAAATCAATATCTTGTAGTAGAAATAGTATCAATTAATCATTAAAGAACGGAACCTACCAAGATTCATGATCTTAGAGTGTGGACATATTATTTGGAATCTAAGGGTTTCATATGACCCATTACATCCCCATGGGTTCTACATGTACAATATACCATGAAGGACTAAAGAAAACTAATTTTTTTTGTATTATCAACGATTTTAGTAGATTATGTATAAAAAGGGTTATCCACAGAAACAACTTGAAAAAACCTTCAACAATCTATGAGTGGATTGGGTTTTCCTTATGATTGAATTCTATCTACGATGTCATCAAATTCTTATGGGACCATCATATATACCATGATTGAAATTACATAGTTTATATATCTGGTAGAGGAATTTATTCATGTCTTCCTATCTCATGAACCCTCTGTCATTCATCATAAATCAAATGAATTTGGTATCTCACATATATCTGGATTCAATTATGATAGTATTTGTAGATGATATCATGTGGTATTATAGTAATGTCCCATGTTTTTAATTGGATGAAAAAGTGTGGGAAATAATATTTTTTTGTTTGTTGGGCCAGTCATTAATAAAACTAAGCATTAGAAAATTTTATTCTCCCATCATTGACACTACGATGTGTCTTTAAAATAAATTTTATTAAATTAATTAGATTAAAGATAAAATATAATCAGATTAAATGAAGAGTAAAAGTATTATATAAAACATTGGAATATTTTATGAAATGATTTAATTGTTAAACAATGAGTCCACATCAGGTTCTGAGACCCGTAGACTCTCAACCTAGATAGAAAAAAAATATTAAAAATATTTTATTCATAAATTTTTTTGTTTCCTTTAAAAAAATTGAGATAACTCTCATACGGTTCATTGTTTGAGAAATCTGAGACCACCGTTATTTTTAGAATGCATGGTTCACCCTTGGTACGGTAAAACATAGATGCATGTCTGCTGTTTGGAACCCTCACACATGATAATACCATCCTTAATTTTAATTAATTTATTATTCAGATTTTGTAATAATAAATAATTATATTCTCTAAAAAGGTGCGTTGTATCAATAATCTAAGACCATAGATAGTTCCAGGACATGGGTTTTACCCTAGGTAGGGTAAAACTTTTGTAAGGATCAAATTTTTTGTCAAATCACACCCGATACTAATTTATTTGGGTTATAAATATTATGTTGGACAATTAGAAATAATAATAATTTAATTTTTTATATTATTATTTTCATTGAAAAAATAAAATAAAAAATGCACTTCATCAATTAATAAAATATGTCGCGGTGTAAATAATAAATAAGAAATGTAGTAAAAGTTATATTATTTATTTTTCCAACTTAATAAAAATGCACAATCAATATTTCTTTAATAACTGTTATATTTTTTTAATTTTTTGTGTCGTTAAAATATTAATGGAGTTATTGAAGAGTTGTATTAAATTTTAATAGTTTTATTTATTTTTATTGCTATTATATTGAGAAAAAAACATTGATTTATGTTTATATGATGTATATATATACGGGATTAAATATTTATAGTCATATATTCATGTGTGGGTGTATTTTTATGAATATAAAGATGTGTATATATACATAACATGTAAATCTATATATATATATGGGTGGATATTTATTTATGTTTGGGTTAGATAAAATATTATTAATTATCCACAAAATAGAATTTAACATCTCAACTTAAATCATGGTGCATACCATTTTTGTTTTTAGACCAACTCAATAAAATGGACTAGGGCGCATGCCTGCACACCCTGTTGAGTGTCCTGAATAGTTTTTAAAATTAATTAAATGATTGATCAAACATTATGTAAAATATTATGTCACACACTAGCCAAATGCTCAGGTTGAAAATAATTAAAATTGATTAATGGAATTTTGAAGGAATTAAAAATGGTGGAATAGAAACGAAAAAAACATTAAAAGATGGAATGGGATGAATAGAAAAATAATTAAAAAATGGTGTAACTATTATTATTATTATTATCCATTTCCATCCATTTTTCAATAAATTTTTTTTTCTTCCTTTTTTTTCTATCCTTTAATTTTTATTTTTTCCCCTTCCTACTCTCGTCCTCATCTCATGTGCGTAGTGCACCCCTCCTCCATTGGTGGTGCGCACCACCATCTCCACTCTTCAGAAGATCATTGCATCTCAATTAATTTTTTCTATTTCTCTCCATATAGTGGACTTTAAACCTTATGGAAAGGCTAATATTACACATATGGAATCATAGAGATTCATTTTGTATAATGCGTGCAATTCACCGTGGAAAGATTTTACCCTATTTTGGGGTTTTTCTAAAATCATATGTTTTCTTCCCTTAATCAAATCAAATCCTACCATGTATCATAAGATATTCTACAACCATAAGGTAGGTGATCTACTCTATTTCCCTCGTTTTCTGTGTGATTTATAAAACTCACAGTTGTGCCATTCGCCGGTTCCTACCGACGTAGTGTAAATTCACCAAATCTTTTCAATTTAATTGTTTGGCTTAATTGTTGCACCACTATTTATTATAAATTATGTTTTTATAATTTTTGAAAAATGGTCGAACAAACCATTGGATGTGCCGACTGATGTTATTAAGATTTTTGATAACATATTATTTACTCCCTTTACGTATTTTATATGAACTGTGCATAATTTGTGTGAATTATTAATATTATAATAATAAATATAATTATTGAGCTCTTTTAGAAGTCATCCAAATAAGTCAGTTTAATATTTTATTTATATATATATCCCTACTAATCCAAATTATGTGATTTCTATTTTTTAGGCTTCCTAAGGCAATATAAAACATTTCATTAAAAGGAATCATGGTCCAATTAGTCCATTGGGAGGGTCATATGTATCACACAAGAATCCCCACAAAATCTGCGAAGAACCCTGCACATCAATGAATATATAATTACTGGACTCAAACCTGAATTGAAAATTATTTCGTTATTCTCAAAGGTATTTGGGACAATGTAATAAGTCATCGATAAAAATTTAAAGGGCCACCTCCAAATACAAAGTTCGCAACTGATTCATTTAATCTCTGCCCACCATTCTGTAATGGAAATAAAATCAGAACATAATTCATAAAATATCTCATGATGTAATAATTCAATCATGCTGAACGTTTGAAGTGCGAATGAGAAGATATATACAACCTACATTTTTGAAAAATTGTGTAGATTAGAAGGCATCTTCTTGTTGATAATCCCATTAACATTTCATCCTTCTAAAAGTCATGAATTGAAATGGATAGTTTAGCATTGTTTAACCAAACTACCATAACATTGCATTCATAATTCTAAATGACTACAACATCTGAGATACATAGGACAAAATTATTATATACAACAATTAATAAGAGGAAATGTCGTGATTCCACAGTCGAGATAGCCAAATTGTCGATGCTAGTGGACGAACAGAATGGGAATGCAAACTGTCCACTTTTTTGAGCTATAAATACATCCTCCTACTCTCCTTCAATGAGGATGGATTTTGAGAATAGAGGAGAACATATTGGCATGACCAGTTCTTTTAAAAAGAATTTGGAGGACCTTTCATACTCTTGTTTTTACCTGAGAGACCCCTCCTCCCCTCATTTTTTTCATTTAATTTTTTGTTCTTCTTTGTTGTAATATAGTAAGTCAATTTTTTTGTATTTACATTTTAATGCATGTTTCTTCATCTTCACCTATTATTCACATCATGATTTTACTATATAATATTATTGGTCTTAATATTATTTAAATTCAATTGAAACCCCTTCCCTTCTATTTCTTTCTCATTCAATCCAATGTCAATATTTTATTAACTTAATTATTTGTGTGTGTGTGATTGACACACAACCCTTTTCTAATCCCATTATTTTTCATCTATTTATAATTCATCAACATTAACATTACAACTAGATTATTAACCAAAACAATGTCTAAGTAAATCTACCATTGTGGTGAGTTATAATTTGAGGATGTTAAGTGATTGAAAGCATCAGCTCGATGGATATTCTTTAAATTAACATTGTGTATGTTAAACATAGAATGTCGTGGATTAATGAAATTATTTGTTTAACGAGTGGTTTACATGGATTATTGGAACCATAAATACACTACCATAAAAAGATATAATTTAGATTAGTACCCTATGATATGTTATGGCTTGGATTAATGTCTTGACCATTTGGAAGTTCTATCAGCGTTATCTTTGGAAGTGGGTATTAATGTAAATGGAATATAATTCAAAGCTTAAGGAAGTCACAAGCCAACTTTTCTAATAATGAAGTCACCCCAATGATTATAAATTTGTTAAATCAATACTAATCAATCAACAATTTCATATGCTCGAAAAACAAACCCACCAATCAGAATACAATAAACTAAAAACAATCGACTATTAAAAAGTATCACTGCCGAGGATTTGACCAGAGTGCGGCTATACACATTATCATGGCACAAGAACATTGACCGGTCGATAGGAAAAAATATGGCATGATTTCAAATGGTGTCGTTGCTGGGGATTGTGCATTATGTAATAATTAGATTGTGGATATTGTAAAAAAACCAAATTTTTTTAAAAAAAATTGAAAAAACAACACAAATAAAATCCCACCTTCTCATAAAAATCATAAAATAAAGAAAAAAAAAGGAAAATCCATCATCATGTTTATTTCAACATATACCTAAATTACCCATAGCCTCCCAAACAATCCATCAGATTATTTTGACCATGAAATTGAGTGAACACTATGCCAACATAGGAGGAATATAAGAGACAATAAAATAATACAACAACTAGTCCTTTTCCAACCAGTTGAATTGGAAATGGCCAATCCTAGGGAACAAACACATAATGAACATTCTTCCCCTGATATGAATTACCAACCTCGTGGTATTCAACATCCAAACATAGAGACTGACTTTGAACTCAAATCAGGTTTGATTCATCTTCTAACACATTTTCACAGGCTAGCTAGTGAGGATCCATATATCCACCATAAAGAGTTCTAAGTGTTGTTCCCTACCATGATGCCTCAAGGGGTTTCTAAGTAAATAATCAAAGTCTTAGCATTCCCTCTCTCCATAGATGACTCCGCAAAGTCATGAAATTACTACATCTATTTTTGTTCCATTACCACATGGAATGACATGAAGAGACTCTTTTTAGAGAAATTATTTTCTTCATCTAGCACAACTTCTAATCTAATGAATATAAGTGGTATCCATCAGTTCCCAAGTGAATCACTCCATGAATATTGGGAGTGGTTCAAAAATCTTATTTCAACCGGACTAATCCACAAAATATCTGACCAACAATTGATCCAATACTTCTATGAGTGTTTATTGGCTATGTAGAGAACTCTCATTGATGCCTGATGTGGTGGTGCTCTTGTTGTTAACACCCATGCAGTTGTAAGAGATATCATAAGTAACATGGATATAAACACACAACAATTCCATTCTTAAGAACATGCTCAAGTCAAACTAGCCCATGATAGTCAACCTATAGAGCCTAATAAGATTATAGAGTTGATGAGTGAAATTAATGGTATTCTGTGACTGCTTGTAGTGGCAACCTGATCCCAAACCTCATCTTGTCTAAAATCATTATTTCATAGACCTATACAAAACTGTGGAATCTGCAACTCACTAGCTCATCCAATAGACACTTTTCCACAAATTCAAGATGAACCATCTAATTCATCTGGACCAATAGAGCTCAATACATTATATGCTTAGCCAAACCCGAACTCTCAACAATCAGGTCAGTTTATTAGAAATTTCAACCAACCCAATTTTGAGCCCTTCTCTTCTACATATAGCCCTAACTTGAGATACGAGAATCCCATTTCTCATCCCCCTCAATACCCTCATCCAAAACCAATCCGATTACAATATGGTCAATGTGTTGGTAACATCCAACAATATTACCCTTTTGTTTCTCAAACTAAAAGGATCAATACTCCTCTTCCTCCTCTAGGCTTCCACTATCCTAGTGAGCCTTCCCAATTCCCAAACCAATAAAATAAATTTCCCAAGAACCAAAGTCAATGAAATCCAAATACATGACAATCCTATTCTTCCAAAAAAACAATGGGAATGTGAACTGGAAGTTCTTGCCTCCTTCACCCGTTCTAGACTTAAAAATATTGAAACCAAAATTAGTCAACTAACTTCCCACCTAAGCCATCAACAATAATCAAATTATTCCCAACACCGAACTCAACCATTTCCAAACCACATGGGTAATGTATGTGAAATTGAACATAGATGAGGAAAGAAAATTTCTATGCTTCATGATAAGTCCTACAACCCTCCATTGATTGTTGATCTAGAAAATGTAAAATAAAAATAAATATGAATATGATCTTGAAGCTATTCCGTCTCCTCTATCTATTCCATATAGTAATCCAATTCCTATTTCTCATGCTATTTTTACGCCAAATTTTTCCATTGAACCCGATCCGGAAATGCTTGACATGTATAGATGTGTTGAATTCAACATACCCCACTTAGATTCCACAAAACAAATCCCAATGAATTCCATGTTTCCTAAGGAATTTTTCACATATAAGAGGCAACTTATGTCCTTTTAAAATTGATTCCACCTAGTTGTCTATTCCCATAAAGTGCAGTGATCTAGGAACCTTCACAGTTCCATGTCAAATTGGATGTTCCATCTTTGATGATGCACTCATAAACCTAGTAGCCTCAATTAATTTCCTGAAAAAATACAACTTTTCCAACCTTGTCCTTGGTCACTTACATGTAAGGGGTGTTGTCATTCAGTTATCCAATCGAAGCACAACCAGTCCTGAGGGTATAATTGAGGATGTCCTTGTTAATGTCAATAATCTTAATTTCCCAGCATATTTCTATGTCCATGACATGGAATGTGAGACAAACTCTTCCTGGTCTCCATTAATTCTAGGAATATGTATCCTAATCATGGTGAGTACCAAAATTTATGTCCATTCTGTCATCTTATCCCTGAAATTTCGGGACCAACTGGTCATGTTCAACATTTTCCAAGCAACATGATTCCCAATGGTGGATCACACTGCATTCTCAATCCATGCTTCTAGAGACACTTTTTGGAGTCAATTGAAACCCAATCCATCATGTTCATTATGTAAAAATGATAAATGGTCTTGTGAAATCTGCACCATAATTAACCAAGTCATATTTTGTGAGGTTGATGTGGACCTCTCGTTCATGGACTCCATCAATTTAGAGGAACTTTAAAATTATCTTGAATCCCGCATCCACCCTGATCTCTACTGCTCCACCTTGGGCAGTTTGAGGGAAAATGAATCAAAACCAACTGAAGTCCCTTCTTCCATTACTCAGTTGTCTAAACAAAAAATTAGAGATGATGTTCATCTAAAACCACTTCCAGAACACCTAAAATATGCATTCCTTTTCCATGATCACTCTTATCCTATCATTATCTCTGCTTCAATTACCAATAATGAGGAGTCCAAACTTGTTCAAGTGTTAGATTAAAACATAAATTACTTAGGTTGGACCCTAGATGACATACCATGTATCATCCCTTATTTTTTCATGCATCACATCAATCTTGGGGAATCATCCAAAAAAATTAGACAACCCCAACGATGACTCAATCTAGACATACATGAAGTACTTAGGGAAGAGATCACAAAGCTTATTCAATCTGGTATTGTCTACCCAATTTATGATATTGAAGGGGTTAGTCATATTCAATTTGTGCTAGAAAAGGTTGGGATAACTATTGTCAAAAATGAACATATAGAGGTAATCTCAACTTGAGTGAAGAACAAATGGAGTGTCTGCGTTTATTACCGAAAAATGAATTTTGGAACATGAAAATACCACTACCCTCTTCAATTCGTTCATTTAATGCTAGAAAGATTATCGAGAATGTTACACTACTACTTTCTAGATGGATACACCGGCTACTTACAAATCCCAATCGAATCTCAGGATCTAGAAAAAACTACATTCACATACACCTTTCGAACATTTGCATATATGAGAATTCCTTTTGGCCTTTTCAATGATCATGAGACATTCTAGAGGTGTATAGTGAGTATCCTTTCTGAATTCATTGAACACTGCATAGATGTCATCATGGATGAGTTTACCATTTATGGTGAGTCATTTGAATGGTGCTTAAATTTACTATCTCTAGTCATTCAAAAATGTGTCATGAGTAACCTTGTGTTACATTTTGAAAAATGTAACTTCATGGTTGTAAATGTGATTGTTCTGGAGATTTTTTTTCAAAAGATGGTATTGAAGTCGATATTTCAATAATTGAAGTGATCCAATCACTTCCTATACCCACCATTGTTAGAGATAATCGTTCATTCCTAAGTCAAGATGGTTTCTATTAAAGATTCATCGATAAAATCAGTATGATTTCCCTCCCACTCACTGGGTTTCTAAAAAATGATGTCACATTCCATTTCGATGAGGTTTTCAAGAGAGCCTTCATTGAACTCAATATTGCTCTTACATGTGCCCTGATAATCCAACTACCAGATTGGTACATACTCATTGAACTAATCTGTGATTATTTTTATAGAGCCCTTGGGGAAGTTCTTGGTCAAAGAAGTGAACAAATTTCCCATGTCATCTATTATGCATCAAAAACATTGGATGAAACTCAATCTCACTACACTGTTACTGAAAAGGAACATTTAGTAGTGGATTTTTCCTTAGATAAATTCTGACCCTATCTCTTAGGTGCCAAAATAATCATCATCACAGATAATTCTTATATAAAATTTTTACTTATGAAATGTAATTCAAAACCATGGATAATAAGATGTATCCAAATGGTCAATTATTTTGACCGTAAAATAAAAGATAGACCAGGAAAAGAAAACCTTGTGGCTGATCACTTGAGTATAATTATTAATTCTTCCCATTCTGTAATTAATGATCCATAATTTCCAATTGAGAACCTTTCATCTCTTAGTACAAAAATACCATGGTATTCCCCAATTGTGAATTACATGGTTTCTCATGTTTTTCCTATTTTTTTCAAAATAACCAAAAATGATGTTGAAAATTGATTCAAAATACTATTTTTGAGAAGAAAATAAAAATTGGGAAATAAGGGCAGAAATTGTAGTTAAGAGATGTGTTGATGAAAAGGAACATTCATCCATCTTAGAATTCTGCCACTCAGTGCCTGGTGTTGGCCATTTTGGACCACAAGGACCTCCAAAACGTACCTAGACTCCGGATTCTTTTGGAATTCACTATTCAAGGTCTCGTATGAGTTCTGTCAATCATGTCCCACTTGCCAAAAGGTTGGCACAATTTCAAAGAGAAATGAAATGCCCCAAAAGCCTTTAATTTTCAGTGAGATCATCGATGTTTGGGGCATCTATTTCTCGAGACTATTCCCACCTTCCATTGGATTCTCCTAGATCCTTCTTGTCGTAGATTAAGTTTGTAGGTGGATCAAGTCTAAACCGAATTGAAAGAATGATTCACATACTGTGAGTGAGTTCCTAAAGACACACATCTACCACCAATTTGGCATAACTCTCACCTTGATAACAGACATAGGAACTCATTTTTGAAATAAAATGAAAGAATATATTTAAAAAACAATGGTGTTTTACATGAAACCTCAACTACATATCACCCCCAAACTAATGTCATGGTTGATCATTCTAATAGAGAAGTGAAAAGAGTGTTTGAGAGAACTATAAAACCCAAAAAAATTCATTCCTTAAAGACTTGGAGAAGCACATTGGGCTTATCGATATTCGTATAAAAAACCAATTGGGATGTATCCTTTTAGGATAGTATTAGGTAAATCATTCCATTTAACAGTTGAAATCCAACAGAAGTCTTTTTTGTCTGTGAAAACCGATAATTTTGAACATGAAAAATCTGGTGATGAATGATTGATTCAATTGGATGAACTAGGGGAGCTTCTCCTTGATCCTTACGTGAATGCTAATCTCTTCAAAGAAAAATCCAAGGCATTCCATTAAAAACACATCCTACGAAAGGTATTTCATGAAGGAGAAAAGGTAATTCTCTTCAATTATAGATTTTAGCTTCACCTAGGTAAGCATAGTTTTTGGTTTGAAGGTCCTTTTGTAATTGCTAATGTTTACACAATTGGTACAGTGAAAGCACAAGACCCCCCTTCAAAATGGTCATTCACATTTAATGGACATCGGTTTAATCATAACCTTGAGAGGACACACTATCCTGGAACCACATCGACATCAATCAGATCTCCAACATATATTGTTGACCCACCACTGGTTGGAGATGGTATCCCACCAAATCCAAACCAGGGACACCTATTTCCCTTTAACTCCTCTTATCTACCTCTCTCTCTCTCTTTCTTCTTTTTCCTCCCTCATTCTAATTTTTTTTACCAATTTCATCATCACATTTTTTTATTTACATTTTCTTTTCTTTTGTGTAGGTGTGTTTTAATAAAAAAAACTACAAAAAACCCTAAAATACTAATAATAATAATAGAAATAATAATTTAACAAAAATTTGAAAAGAAAAGTAGGGATTAATCACTTACAAATTTTTACATTCTGTCCATCTGTTTTTGCGAGCCAAAAAGAATTGTATTCATCTCAAATGTTTTGTATTTTCCTCATGACTCAAGATAAATAATTTTTTGACAAGAATAATACTTTTTAATTTCTATGTTAATGATTTGGAAAATGATTTTTCCCACCTGTGAGGAACAAAATTTTCTTTCATGCCAAGTCCACCTATGGCCATATTTTCAAAATATGTGTTTTCACACCATTTTTTGAGTCTTCTATTTGTGGACCATCAAGCTTAATTTACTACTTTAGTGTGCATTAATATGATAGAGGCATTTTATGAACCACTTGAGAATCACAATTTCTAAATAGCCTGCCATTTCCCTTACATTAATCCCAGCTTTTAAATCCACTTTGATCTTATTGAAAACCTTTTCTTTGCTAGCCACATTACAATCCCAATAACTTATCTCACCCAATATAATCATGTATTTTCAATGTATATTATTATCTTGAAATTTAAGTGTGGGGGAATGGATTTCATTTTTTGGGTGTCCTTCTTCTTGTTTTTCGATGAGTTATCATATACTTTAGGGAAATCATCAATATAAGTGTGGGGGAGAGGTTGTCATTTAGTGTGTTTTGGGGAATATAATGTACTTTAATTTAATTTTTTAAATTTTATTACCAAGTTTACAAAAATACAAAAAATTCCAAAAAAAAATTAAAAACAATGAAAATAAGAATGGGTTGTGTCTAGGGTGGGTCAAAAATCACTCTTCCTCAACTTCTGATCTTGTTATAGATTTTACATTTAGTGTCTTGAGGAGATCAATCATGGGATGGGATATGATTGTATGATATTTTTCATGATAAACATTTGAAAAATAAAAAAAAGAAGAAATGATAAGAAAAACATGAACACTTATGTCATTGGGAGAAGTTTCATGTTTTTTTTATATTTTATATTTTCATCCCCTTCAAAATTTCACCGTATGATGTGAATTTATTCACATAATAATTCTGTCAAGAATATGTTTTTTCATTTCCTTTCATCTATAATTTTAAAAAATGTGCATTGTTTTTCCATGTTCGTGCTTTACCCCTTCTGTTATCTTTTGGATATCATCACCCTACCATCCCATAGCCACAGATAACCCCCAAAAAGGACTCTTTATTTGTGAGCACATTTTGATAGGGAATGGAAGATGAGAGCACATTGAAACTCTCAGATATTCACTTTTGTTTGGTGAATATGTAAAGGTCCATAAATTAATTTAATTATCTTGACAGGACTACGTTTTTTATGCCACCATTTTCAATTTATAAAATTGAGAATGAAAAAATGAATTGTTTTTGGAATATTTTTTAAGTAAAAACTTGTGGTGGAATTCAATATGGATGAGTGAAATTGAATAAACTTCCCATGATTGGGGAAAACTAAATTTTTATATTTTATGGTGATTGAAAATGATTTTTTCTTGTTTTTTTATTTATTCCACATGAGGACATGCACAAGACTAAGTGTGGGGGAGTTGATGTTATTAATATTTTCATAACCTATTATATAATACATTAACAAATTTAACATGGAATGTGTATAATTTGTGTGAAATAAAATTGTTTTAATACTAAATATAATTTTGAACAATTATAAAAGTCTTCCAATTGATCTACTTTACAATTTTATTTAAATTTATCATCCTACTGATCAAAATTGTGTGATTCTGGGTTTATAGGAAACTTAATTCTATATCAAACATTTAATTAGAAGGAAATGTGGTCCAATTATTACATTTTAAGGGTCATATGGATCACAGAAAAAGGCCCACATAATCGGTGAAGAAACTGGCACATACATGATGATTGAATTATTGGGATCAATCCAGAAGTGGAAATTACATAAATCTCCTCCAATGTTCGTTAAACAATATTGAATGTCTTGTATAAAAATATCAAGGACCAAATTCAAATTCAAGGGGCCAAACTGAATCATTTAAACTCTTCCCACCATTTTAGCACGTAAATAACCTTAGTACAATATTCATGACACATCGCATGACATAATCATCCAATCAAGATGATATTTTTTAGTATGAAAGAGTAGATATAGGTGGACAACCTTTTTGATGGAAGTTTTCATATTTAAAGGCATTTTCTTATTGATAATAATATTCAAATTTCGGCTTTCTAAAAAGTATGTATTGAAACAGACAGTTTACCTCTGTTTAATAAAACTTCTATAAAGTTGGATCCATAAGTCCACATGAAACCAAATTTTTAGAGAAGTCTGAAAAAATCATTTTATTAATCTTCTAAGAAGAGGCTACCTCGAGATAATGTTGTCTGAATATCCAAATTGGCTATTCAATTGGAGGTATATATTGGAAATGAAAATTGTCCTCTTCCTTGGGCTACAAATACATCTCCCTCCTCCCCTTAAATGGGGTTGGAATTTCAGAATATAAGAGAACATATTGGAATAGAAAATGCATTGAA
Source organism: Viscum album (assembly GCA_963277665.1). NCBI lineage: Eukaryota > Viridiplantae > Streptophyta > Magnoliopsida > Santalales > Viscaceae > Viscum > Viscum album. The sequence continues at coordinate 641,196,428 of OY728157.1, forward strand.
AAAGGCTTGGGAGGACCTTCCATACTCAATTTTTCACTTTAGAGACCCTTCCTCCTCTCATTGTTTTCATTTACTTTTTTTTTCTTTGTTGTAATCTTGTAAGTCATTGTTTTTGTTTATCAATTTTAATGAATGTTTATTATTCATAATATATTATTCTAATCCACATTATGTTATATAATATTAGTGGTATTAAAAAAAAATTAATTTAATTTATTCTCCTTCCCTTCTGTTTGTTTCAAATTCAATCTAAATTCAATATCTAATTCCCTTCATTGTTTGTGTTTGGGTGTTCGAAGGATAACCCTTTTCTTATCCCATTGTTTTTCTTCTATTTATAATACATAATCATAAAACTTACAACCAGATTATTAATCAAAAAAATCGGTGAGTAAATCTACCATTGGGGTGTGTTATAATTTGAGGATGTTATGTGATTGAGAGCATTAGCTCGATTGATATTCTTTAAATTAACATTTTTTATGTTAAACAAAAAATATCTCTGATTATTGACATGATTTGTTTAATGAGTGGGGTTTATGGATTATTGGAACCCTACATACATTACCATAAACAAACTCTAATTGAGAATAATACCATAATATAAGTTAAGTCTTGTATTAAATCCTTAACACTTAGGAATTTCAACCAGCGTTATCTTGTGATGTGGGTGTTAATTTAAATGATATATAATTAAATGATCAAGGAAATAACAAGCTTAAATCCATAATAATGAACTCACCACAATCATAATCAATTATTTAATTCAATATTAATCAATAACTCATTTCATATGTTCTACAAACAAACCCTCAATCAGTATACAATCAAATAAAAATAGTTGACTATTGAAAATTATCATCACCGAGGATTTGACCCCAGTGCTGCTATACATATTAATAGAGAAACAGAACATTGAAAGGTCGATAGGAGACAAATAGAAGTGGTTTCACTGAAGTGGTTAGTATAAATTCGTTTAGCCAGGGTATTTAATTCATTAAACTACATCTTTTGGATATCCTATTTTTTATGAATAACTTAAATAATTATTTTAGAATAATTATGAACTGTTAATTGTGTGGTTTTGGTAGTTTTTTGTGATGAATTGATTATTTATTAAAATTTTCATTCCTGAGAATTTAAAATAATTAAATTCATGGGGTGAGCGACTTATTTTGTTTGTTTAATTTAAATAATTAATTTATATTAATTATGTAATTTGAATTGTTGAATATTTGTTAGTGGTTTGTGTTGATTTATTTATATATAAATAATTGAATTTATATGCTTATGTTGATGTTGTATCTTTCAATATAATATTTTTATTCTAAAATATTTAATTTATACCCTGTGATGTACTGGTGTATCTGTTCAGTTTTCAACTGAAATTTCATATGATTATTATGTCATATATGTTATTCTGAAAACAATAATTAAATTTACGGTGTGAAATGAAAGTGGGTCCCGTATTAAGGGCCACTCTTAGAACCTCCGTTCCAGATCGATTACCACTACAGTTCGGGGGTAGTGTCTTTAGATTTTCTAGACCGAGACATGCCCATGATTTTGAAAAATTATGAGTGATAATGGATCCAAAAGGGACAATATGAGATGGATCCATTGGCAATGTGGCTAAGAAATCCTCAGATAATGCTCGACCCCTTTTTGTGAGATCGGGATAAACTCAGGTTAAAACCGTTTCACTATCAAAATTTGGTTTTTTGAATGATTTATTTAGACGGGCTCAGTGGTATTGGATAATTTGATGGATGCTCTATTGTGATACCTTCGAGATATGCTCAGACTCAAACTCTCAACTTGACCATTAATAATGATTCACTAATGGTTTATGTTAATGTTGCTTTGGGACTATTAATAACTGAGTTGTTTTTATGGTATGTTGAATCACACAAGGTTGACACATGAATTAGACCCCATGATAAATCACAAGATTAGGGGTAGGCCTCTTCCTTGTTTTACCATACTCTTCTAGGATTTATATATATATATACATATGTGTATTCTGCTTATAGGTACTCCTTTCAGACATCCGACATTGGCTAAAGCAGGTGTTTAGGGACAGGTGTTGTTGGGAACCCGTGCCAAGTTATTAATTTCATTACACATAATTAATTATTGAAATTTGGTATATAATGAAACACTACATTTTATTATTACATGAAATGGAATGGTTTAGAAACTGTGGGTGCTGGACTACTGGGATTTTATGTCACACCCAAATCAGGCATCGTTGACACCTGAGTAGATTACATGTTTGTGGGTATTGACAAAGGGAAGTGGGATGCATCTGATTCTTGATTGTTTCATTATGATTTGGATGGATATAGGGAAAGAGGACCGATTTTTTATCATGATTCTTTTTTTGAATAGTGAATTTTCTTCATCTAATTGTATTCTTGAGGTTTTTTCCATACTTTCAGTTTAGACTCACATCATGACATGACATCGTTTTGTGAGCTTCCACTCTTGAGTATTATTCAGTTGGATTATTTATATTTCTTCTGTTGCAGTTTATTCATTTATATGCATCCACTATTTATTATTTAATTTTTGTTACTTCCGTAGTGATATTACCTATTAACTATGATGGCATTGTCTCCACCATAGACACGAAAAAGTCCCTCACTACTAGTCGGTAGCCTTTGGAATTTGTGGAGATGCGCTTGAGGTCATGTAAACCACTGGTCCGGCCACCGACCTAGAGGTGAGCAGAGTCAAGATGTTATAAAGTTGTATCAAATGTGGTATTTTTTCATATGTATTAATGTTTTGTGTTGGTAGACCATATACTAGAAATGTGTTGGCGCTTGGTTAATAGCCGTGTTTGGGAATGATCACCCCATGTACTCAAAATGAGCAATTGGCCATGTTTGGAAATTGATGTTCATGCTTTTCGATATTACAATTAAGATGATGTCACCTCAGGTGATTGGTTTAATTTCTGCTACTTATGATTTATGAAGCTTATATTATTTTACCAATGGAATGTTAAGGTATGGTTAAAGCAGTTCACCCATCATAATAGGAACATATGAATTCACATTCCATTTATAGTGCGATTCCATGTAGTTTCATTTTAGGATTCATGCTGATTCAAACTTTGTGCATTGAATTAATTCCATGTCTTGTAATTATTTAGCATTCCTTTTTAGAAACCATGTTTTGGTGATATATTTAGCAAGATAGCCTATTTTCATGCTACTTTTTTAATTCCATGAATTTCATGTATCATGATTCTGTTCCAAATAGCATGTCTTTTTGATTAAACTGTTATGTTTCTGGGATTACAACATGTAACTCTCAATTATCTTCTTGTAGTGACCTGAAGCATTTTTTTGTATGTAATTTTTATATTTGCAAAAATTTGTTGGTTGCCTTTAAATGGGATCCAAATACCAAAAACTATAATGTTTATAGTTGATTTTTAGGTTGATAGTCACCCATATATCTAGGATGATGTGTGTTTGAGAATGTTATAATTTCAATTGATTTGGTTAACTCTCTAAAGGCACAAAAATGGACAAGAAGGCTAGTTGATTCATCTTCCTTTTGAGATAACCCAATATGGGTGTTGTGACTCTTAATTATTAAACAAATTTTTTTTGGGTAGCATTCCAATGAACCCAGGTGGCCTTTCTGGGCCCCTTGTAGGTATCATTATCTTCATAAATTGAATTTATGTAATAAATTTCATTATAATGGATGGTATGACAATTAATGTAAATTTTTTTAAAATGAAGTTTTATTAAACATGAATGTTTTTTCCTTAATGTGTTGGTTGTGATCAATTACATTGTGTGTTTTTTTTTAAAATAGTACTTGACATTTATATTAAATTTTTTTTATTAATTATTACTTGTGACTATGTATATGGGTCTTTGAGATAGAACCTATAGAGATGTCCTATATTATATACCCTGGAAAACGTTTGATTTGTTTCTCCTTGAGTTACATTGGAACAGAATCATTCACATGTCGTTGTCCTTTGTCGGGACCATTTTCATAAAATGACACCCTTTTTCGGACGTGTTGTCATGATTTCCATGACTTTTGTTTCAGGTTTGAGAATTGGGTAATGCTCATCTCCATTAGGTTAGGAATTTCATAAGAATGGTGAGTTGCATCCTAGGTAGAAATACCCTCTCTTCTCCACAACTATGGAAAACTCAGTATGCTGTCAGTCGAGTTAAAAGTCATCGTGATTCTATATCACCTAAGGGTAGTATGCCTTTGCGTACGTGTTTCTGCCGAGTTCTTAATGTTGAAGCAAACCGGTTGAGTTCAGTGTAATCATCAAGTCATTCACTGTTAAATATGTTTTGGGTCATCTCTATAGTAGATTGACTTCTGTTTTAAAGGAATCATATTGGTCCCAATGGTTGTGATTACTTCTATAGACTGGGGTGTTTTGACACCCCAACCAGTTTTGTTGGGAATTCATGGAAATTGTTTAAATATTTTCCTTATAGTAATGTCCAAATCCTCTTAGTGTACTCTTCCTTACGTGATGAACATATCCCCTTTATTTCTTTCATCATTTATAAACAAAGAGAGCATCGGTTATACGCTATGCTAATTCATCAAAAGTTTTTGGACTTTTTTATGTTTTTTTCTCAGTGTTTCATGCTGAAATGTTGTTATTATTTAGGCTTTGGTTAGTAATAAGTGACACATAGATTTCCGTGTAGGAATTCATTGGAAAAAATCTTGTACACCAGTCGTTTCTTCTAACGTGACCAGTAGGTGGATGTCATTTTGGGCTCAGTCAACGACATGTTTTGGATGTCTTGTCCTTGTAGCAACATCTAACTCATAAACACGGTGTATAGTCTCTCATAGGTTACTTCCCTACACTAATTTGATACCGATCTGAGATACCCTAGACTATTTTCATACACGGTGATTCCTAAATCCAGGAATGTCACCGGATGTCATTTGTGAACATTGGTGTATGTGTCCGCAGTAAATTTTAGATTCCTTTGAATGAGAAATCATAGATTAGTTTTAAAAATTCCCACCATCTATGTACAACATCTTCTTAAATGGTCGGTCATAATGGCCCGACTAGTTATCCCACTTTTCCAATCGAGCGGTTAGTAACTGTCCTTTTTCTGGCATGTCGTCAGATGACACACGTGAGGTTTTGGTCGGCTCGGGCTTTTCATACAATTTTGGAATGAAATGGGCTTTTAGGTTATTGGGAATCGATAGTTTTATCTGTTTCAGAAGTCAAGTGAGAAGTGTCTCTAGAATGCTTAATGGCATGCCATGTTGAAAATTATAATGCTTGAAGGTGCCGTGAACCAAAAGTTTCCCCTTCTAACATTAAAACCTAAGTTGGGAAGTAAAATTTAACAGAAGATAATGAGATGTAGGCATAGTCATGTATTTAGATGAACGTGTTTGGATAGGTATAGTCTCAGTGTTTCAGTTGGAAAATAAGAATTAACTCAGATATTAATAGCTGAGTTGTCGCTTGCCTAACTAATGATTGAACATGCATTGGGCATTTGGTTTAGAAATGTAACATTTGGTATGGGACGTCCTGACCGTGTATATTGGGTGAGAGTTATGTTGTTCCTGAAGGCTTATCAGGGACGAGAAGTTCTAAGGAAAGAAGGTTGTAACGTCAAATGTTTTGAATCAGATGAAAAATTGCAGGAAATAAATTATTTTCGTTAGCTAGGAAGGTCAGTATTAAAACCAAGTGTCAGAACTTTTTATGTCCCCATTTTGACACTATGATGTGTCTTTGAAATAAATTTTATTAAATTAAATAGATTAAAGTTAAAATATAAACAAATTAAATGAAGGGTAAATGTCATATTTATAATTTCGGAATATTTTATGTTAGATTTTCAGAGTTATACAATGAGTTAGCATGAGGTTATGTGACCCGTATACTCTCAGAGTCGATAGAATAAAAATATTAAAATTAATTTATTTATATGCTTATTTGTTTCTATTCAAAAAAATCAAAGAACTATCTAACTGTGCATCATATGAAAAATCTGAGAGCACCATTAGGTCTGAAACACCGGGTTTACCCATGGCAGGGTGTAATCATGATGCACATTGGGTGTTTGGCACCATATCACATGATCATACCCTCCTTAATATTAATTAATTTGTTATTCTGATTTTCTAATAATAAATAATTAATTTCTCTCAAATGGTGCATCGTATCATAAATCTGAGACCACTGATATTTCTAGTAAGTGGGGTCTACCCTGGGCAGGATATAACTTTTGTAAGGATTGAATGTTTAGTCAGATTAGACCCAAAGCTAATTTATTTGGGTTATAAATATTATGTTGGACAATTAGACATAAAAATATTAATATTATAATAAATGTAATTATTTTCATTGACGGAAAATATAAAAAATAAAATTACACAATTAATAAATTGGGTCGCAGTGTAATAATAAATGAAAATGTAGTGCATGTTATATTATTAATTGTTGAAATTTACTATATATACTAATGATGGGTTCCTCCAGCCTGACGTGTCACCTCAATATGTAGCCACGACACCAAAAAATGCATTTCTCCCGCTGTTACCCCCATCCTATTGGGAAAGTCTTGCAAGATGAATTTTTTGAGCTCCATGTCGACCTACCACGTCGCTCTGTTTACCTCCTCCTCTATCTGGGCTTACGGTTTTGACTCAATTGTGTTCATTCATGGACATCATCATCAATCATCTCTACGAGATTTATACCTTCCATTATGCTCGCTTTCCAGTGGCGGTTACGGTATCCATGAATCTCAGTTTAATACACCACTGCTTGATTCCTTTAATATATCACCGCATATGGTCCGCCGCTTCCTCCCCTCACTGAATCCCCTCCCCAGTCGCAACTCCACCTATGCGTGATATGACTTTAGCTCCTCGGAATTCATCTCGTCTGACTATGCTTTATCTTCGTCCAAAAATTTCAACATGATCTATCACCCAAATCTATGGTTACTGCTGCTACTCGAATGTATGTCTTTGGATCCTCCACCTACAAATTCTCTGCAACTAGTTACTCCCCCTTCAGCTCTTTTACAATTGGGTCCTCCGATCCACCGAGGGTTCCCACTCTCTCAAGCACGCAGCGAGTAAGGCCAGGTAAAAACAACATTAAAACATATAAAGCCTGATTTGTTGTAATATATTAATGAATAAAATTTTCTATTTTCAAACATGATGGAATTGGAATTTTGAATACAGATGAATCTCTAGAAAATTGAGATTCAGGTTGATCCTCGAGTTAGGTCAGTATATATGACATCCCTTGCTTCTCAGGGAAATCGATTATTTTTTAGAAATCATGTCGCACTATCCATTCCAAAGTATTGCATCTGGTTACACCTCCTATATTGATGTAGTCTACATATAAATGTAGTAATATTAGATTATTAAGAGCTTACTCATTTTTTAGGATTCATTTTCTCTATTGGCATCAGACAAATATGCAAATATTTTTCATGTACGACTACAATATAAACAATGGGGAATTACTATCAGACATTTTAAACAAAGTATTATTCATGGATGATGATATAGTGCATAATAATAGGCCGTTTATATTGTTTTCCTATTGGATCTTTGCTGTTTGGATCTAATTCCAAGATCTTTCATCCCTTACAAATGAAAATCCTTCGACATGACTCCATTTTAATCCATATTTATAGATTATAATGAACATTTCATTAAACAATTTATGAGTAGCAGTTAGTTAAGAAATTAAAAACCTAGGGATCTTGGGAGTTATTGGATTAATCTATGCATCATATTGGTTTAGTAATTTATTTCTTCATTTATTTTAATCTTTCAACTAGTATTCTTCATTTTTTACATTGGTTTATGATAATATCAAACATTTAATCCTTGTAAATATTATTTCTCCCTCTTCTTAGAGGAAAAAAACGATGGTATAAGATTCTTAAGACAAATTCCAGTGTCCACTTGATTCTCTTTTTGAACCTGTTCTTTTTCTACAAAAGGTTTCTGGACTTTAATTATTGATTAGTGGAACCTGTCAGTTTATTATAATAACAATATTATTCTTAATAATGATTATTAATTTCATGGAATCATTGTTTATGTTTTATCATTTATTTGTGTTCCGGTCATTGTTTCTGGATGTTAGGGGAGACTACCTGCCATCTTGCAAGTGAAAGTTCATTTGGGGCCTACTAAGGATCGTTCAATAGAACCTCATGGCTTTAGATTTACAGGCACCTTATGATTATGTGGTACATAAATCCAGAGTTATTTTGTAAAATTACTCTTCTCAAAAGTTCACATTTCATAATTATTTATTCCATAATTTTAGGATTTGGTTCAAAAGGCTCAATAAAACCTATAATATCAATGTATTGAATATGAAAAATATGGTAGGGTCATGTATAGATGAACAAGGTAAGGGTCTATTTGAGAAAACTTTCCAAAATCACCTTACATCACATATTCCAATTTGTATTCATAATGTATGTTTCCTGCCCAAAATATATCTTCCTACCCAAAATATATTTGTTATTTCACAATTTAAATATTTTATGATCTAGAAGCTATGATATGTGGTCTTAAGAAGTGATTCATCTTCTTTTTGGTATCAGGTATGAAAAACCAACTTCCCTTGATAATTATTTTTTCTAATTTTAATTTCTTCGATTATAAACACTAATTGCATTTCATTCCATTGATATTCTCTAGGGTCATATTATATAATACTTTTTTTGGGTAGTTGTTTTGTGTAATTTTATTTGTTCTTTTCATTTAATATTTTTATTTGTTTTTTTTTAAAATTTAGCTATCTGATTTCCAAATTTTCATGCCAGTGTTTTATGAAAAAAATAAAGGTCATATAAATTCTTCTATTTTTTTAATTTTAAATTGGTTTATCATTTATTTGTTTAAAATATAAATAAATGAGGGGTTTCCATCAGAGATTCTTTTTCTATATGGTATCTTGTATGAAAAAATAATTTATTTATTTAAACTAAAACTAAATTTGTTCATCATTTATTCGTATAGTTATCAAATGTTGTATGCAATTTACTTATATAATTTTTTATTTTATTTCATCTATTTTTTATAAAACATATTCTCTAAATTACCCCTTCTAAAACAGTCTTTTGATAATAGTTGATACTTTGTTTAGATATCAAATTTGTTCTGTTTTAGTTTAGATGACATACCAAACATTCATTCTTTATTGATTTTGTTGTTTCAAACTGAAAATTTAGTTAATTTTTTAATGAAGATATTTTAAATCTATGTTTCTTGATTATCAACTATAGATTTAATTTAAATTTTTTTTAATAGTAAAATTTTTATGTTTTTTGTTAATTTATTTTTTTAGGTTTCTGTTGCATCGATTTTTTAATTCAGGTAATAGATTTATATGTTTTTCTATGAGAGAATATGTTTTGGGTTTTAGGATTATAAAAAATTAATATTTGGTTTGTCATTTTTAAATGAACATACTTCTAGTTCTGAGGATGTTCATGGGTGTGTATGTAACTGTGTCACAACATACATGGTATCCATATTCAACCCTTGTAATTCATCATTTCCATCATTTGAATTATCAATTTCAATCACATTTTTGTTCTTTTTATTAATGAGTTTTAGGAATACAAACCCAAACAGATTGAATTTTCCATTTTACCATTGGGTTTAATGTCTTGAATACACATATTTTCTGACTAAATAAGAAACAGGTGAGTCGTCACCACAAGTTATAGGTGTCCTACTATGAACTATATGTGCCACCTTATGGGTCCATATGATGATGCATATTAGGAAATGAAATAATCAGATATTTTTATAGATAATTTGAGGTATGACATGTATATTTTTTATATTATCAACTGTTCATATACTCTACTAACTATACTGATCCTGAGTATCCTTTCTTGAAACATGTCATGTTTGTTACTATTTCACCAATCAACATCACCAATCAACTTCCATTGATTTTAATTTTCCTTCATTTCCTTTTTTAATGATTTTATTATTTTCTATAGAGTCGTTCATCATCTTCATCCCCAATGTTCATTGACATTGTTTTTGTTGGATGTGAGGTATGAGTTTTTTCTATTTTATCATCTTGATGACAACATAGTGCTCTTTAAATATAGGTATGATTAATGAAAATGGTTTTTTTTCCTTCAGAAAATAAGAAATGATCGGGGTCAACTATTTCAGCATGATCACTACCCGTGAGTTTGTAGGCTCCTGAAACATTGTTTTAAATTTTATATTATAGACAAATATAATTTTTTATTCATTATATATGCATGCTTATAGGTTATCTTCGAAATGAGCCTGATTGACATTAAGGTAACATTAAAATGGCTATATAGTTTATTTTTTTAAATTTTCAGGAACATTTGGGTTGTCAATATTTTCATGGTGGTGAGAATTTTCCAGAATAAAAGAGGATGAAATTGGTGCTATTGTGTATGTTTTATATCTAAAAATGATTTCTGTATTTATAACATGATTTATATTTATTATTTATCATGAATTTCATTATGATTAATATTCATTTGCAGGAGATTATGTCTCATTCACCTGGATATATTAGAAACTATTCCATAATTGACACACCCACATGATGTTGCCAAAAGGGTATTTGAGTTTGTGGTGGGACAAGGTATGAATCGTTATACATTTTAAGAAATTTTAGTAATTTTTTAAATTCATTAAACAATTAATTCTTAAATTTTATTTGTTTAAATCTGATTTTCATTTTCAGTTTTGATTTCCAATTTTTTTTCAGGGGAACAGTTTAGTTTATTTTGTTCTTAAAAGCATGAAATGAAATTAAGGTAACATTAAAATTTCTGAATGGTTTGGTTTTTTTAATTTTTATGAATATTTCGGTTGCCTCTATTTTCATGGTGGTGGGATTTTTCATGAATAACAGAGGCTGAAATTGGTTATGTTGTGTATGTTTTTTATCTAAATATATTGTCTGTATTTCTAACATTATTTATATTCATTATTTAACTAGATTTTCATTATGATGGATACAATTTTGCAGAATATGAGGTCTCATTCACCTGGATATCTTCATAACTATTCCATTCTTGACACACCCAAAGTATGTTACTAAAAGGGTATTCGAGTTAGTGGAGGGGCAAGGAATGTATCATTATAAATTTTAGGAAATTGTAGTCATTTTTTAAATTTATTAAACAATTAATTATAAAATTTTATTTGATTAATTCTGATTTGTATATCCTTTTTTGATTTCCAAACACTCTTCAGGGGAACACATTAGTTTATATTTTTCTTCAAACCATGAGTTGAGCATTAGGCACTGAAAGAGTAAGTTCACATCTTATGCATTTAACAACTACTGACCATATAAATTGTTCCTAATTAGGGCTGAAATAGCATTTAATGCTTTCATTACTTCTTCAATAGAACTGTAATTCACCATTTTTATAGGATGAACCAGTTGTAGAATCAAATACAAAAATAGTGAAACATTAAGAAAAATTTATTTTCTCCTTTGAAATAAAATTCAAAAATCCTTTAGAAGATGAATGATTCAATATAATTCCAAATATAATATATATATATATATATATGTTTGTACCAGACTTTATTACACTGTAATTCTTCATGAAATAAATATCTTTAATTATGTTTTTGGGGATACTGGATGTTATAATGTTATTGAGTTATAATTCTTCCCAGATTGGTCTTGATACTTTTGAATTTAGATTATTTTCCATGCATATTTCCAGATATTCTAAAACCAGCAGGTCATATCAGAATAAAAAGGCATTGCTGGATTATTATGGCTGCCTATGGTTTCTCAATTTTCCAAAAGGTTCAATAATGTTAAGCTGGAGTTCATACAACCAGTCACACCGACCAAGTTAATGACCACTGCAATAAATAAAAGGGGTGATATCAATCCCAGATTCACTCACTATGTCCCTTTCCCATATATGACTATTGATGTTCCATGGAATACAGTAGCAACATAGGCCTTGGTATTCAAGTCACCTGAGAATGTTTCATTACATATTATTACATTCATCTCTATTAATGTCATCACTTCTTATCTTCTGTGGTCTGGAAAAACTAGTTTTTCATTTATTTCCATCTTCTGATATTTCGTATCATTTAAGTTTTATGCAATGAAACAAACTCCATAATAAATATGACAAGTATAGTTTCTATCAAATGATGTGACACTTCTCAATTACATACTGTCCTTATCTTAAATTAACTAGAATAATGGGTTTGTAGCCTTGATTCTGGTTAGGGGGCGGGGAGGGGAGGGGCTGGGATAGGGGGAGGGGATGAGAGGGGAATAACTAGGCATTGGGGGAGGTGGCTAGTGGGGCATGGGGTGTGGCATGGGGGATGGGGCTGGGCAGGGGGGAGGGGCTGGTGGGGGAAGCGTCTGGTCTGGGGGGACAGGCTGGTGGGGGAAGGGGCTGGGTAGTGGGGAGGAGGGGGTGGGAGGGGGAGGTGTTTGGAAGGGGTGTGAGGACAAGATGTGAAGGGGGAGGGGAGGGGAAGAGCTGGGTAGGTGGGAGGTGCTGGGAAAGGAGGGAGGAGAAGAGGAATGGTTTGGTTTGTTTAATTTTCAGGATCATTTTCCCCATCTCTGTTTGCATGGTCATGTGATTTTTCAAGCATAGTAGAGTCAGGAAGTGCTGCTATTGTTTATGTATGATATCTAAATTTTTTTTCTACATTTGTAACCTGTTTCTACAATCTTGTGCAGTTACCAGATGACTACCAACCAGCAACCACCAAAACTTGTCTACTACAGTGCCATATGAACCCAATTTTGTAAGGTTTTTACTACTAAAATTTATTGAATTTAGATTAATTCAATAGGGGACACCATATAATATTACATTATTCTATTACTGTAATATTTTTCACCCAACTCTTTGCTAAATAAATAATGTGTCCAAAAAATTCGTTTTTGTTTCCATGTGTTCCACTGAAAATTAACTCTGAAACAAATGTTGTTTCAGTTTGAATGATTCACTGTTTATATTACTTCTTCAAAATTGATCTAAATAATACAACATTTATCATATTTCTCTTTGTTGAAAATATATTACTATTCCTTTTCATATGAACGTTCTTCTATTTACTAAAATATTCATTTCAAATTTTTACTACAATAATGAATTTTCAGTTACACGAAAAAAATTGTTTCGGTGCATTGAGTCCAATGAAATTACATTTTTTTTAAATTAAGTAGAACCATATTATTTAATTGAAAGATGATTTCAAAATAAAATTTAATAATCACATGAACAATATAATTTGATACTTTTTTTCTATGAATAAATTTACAATTTCAATATATTATTTATTATTTTTCATTCTGTTTCACCGATGGTTCCTTCGTTGTTAATTTTATTCCTCAATTACTGTATCTTTTATTCCTCATTATGTATGTCATTTTATTTTCAAATATATTCAATATTAATATTAACTATTATTTTTTATAAATAGTAATCTATAGTTAATAATAAGAATTATTTTATAGTGTTGTGCATCTCACGGGCGGAGTACTAGTTTAATACAAATTTGCAATCAATATTTATTTAATAACTTTTCTATTTTTTTAATGGATGTTGTGGTAAAAATTGTAATGGTGTTATTGATCAGTTATATTAAATAATAATAATAATTATTATAGTTACTATTATAAGATTGAGACAAATATTGATATATATGTATATGATGTATATATATATATATGGGATTAAATATATATAGTTATATATACATGTCTGAGTGTACATATAATAATATAGATATGTTTATATATATAACTCGTAAAAATATATATGTGTGGATATTTATTTATTTTTGGTTAGATAAAATATTTTTAATTACACACAGAAATTCATTTAACGTATCAACTTAAGTCAAGGTGCAGACCGTTTATGATTTTAGTCCAAATATTTAAAGTGACCCAGGGCACATACCATCACAAACTATTACAAGTCACAAATAACTTTTAAAATTAATTAAATGATTGATCATACATTTTGTAAAATATTATGCTGCGCCCTAGTGCAACGTTCAGGTTAAAAATAATTAAAAAAATTAAAGTTATTATATTGGAATTAAATGTGATGGAAGAGGAATGAAAATAAATAATAAAATTAAAAGCGTGAATGATCATAAAAGAAAAATATTTAAAAATGGGGGTAACCATTTTAATTATTTTTAATTTTATTATCCTTTTCCTCCCCTTTTATATTTATTTTTATTATATTTTAATTTCCCATTTCTATTATTCTGTTCATTCATTCCTTTCATTTTTCAATTTTCCATCTTCTCATCTCCTTCTCCTCTCTTATGCATTGGTGCACCCCTCCACCATTGGTGGTTTTCACCACCTTCTCCTGTCTTTGGAAGATCATAAAACCTTCTTCTTTTACCTGTTTTTTCTTCACTGTCAGATGCGTTGTAATCCTTAAGTCATGAATAATCTAATTAATTTGGAATTTTAGTGTTTCGTTGAGTATCTAACGGGCAGTTCGTCGTAGAAATAATTTATCCTATTTTGGTGTTTTCTAAAATCATCTTTTTTTCTGTTTATGGTCAAATAATATCCAACTATGAATCATAGAATCATTTGAGACCATAATGTTGGGTGTTTACTCTCTTTACTCTCTTTCATTGTGATTTATAAAATGTACAGTTGTGTAGTTTTTCGGTGCCTATCGAAGTTATGTAGATTAAAAAAATATTTTCAATTTAATTATTCTACTTAAATGTTGTAGCCCAATTTATTAAAAATTAAATTTTTTAAATTGTTGCAACATGTTCGGATACCCCTTTGGGTGTGCCAATGTGGTTAATATAAATTCTATTATCCAGTGTATTTAATTCATTTAACTGGAAGTTTTACGAAGCCTGTTATTCTTTTGTTTAATTTAAAAAATTATTTTAGAATAATTACAAACCTTTAATTGTTGGATCGGTGGTAGTCTTTTGTGATGAATTATTTATATATTTAATTTTTCATGCTTGAGAATTTTATTTTATTATCTCCATGTATTGCACAACCTATTTTGTAGTGTTTAGATTAAAAAATAAAATTATATTTATTATGTACCTTGAATTGTTAGATCATTGGTAGTTGTGTTTTCTAAATTATTTATTTATTAAAAGGTTCATTTATCTTCTTATGTTTATGTGGTATCTTTCCTTATTGAGATTTGAATTCTACAATATTTAATTTATACATTGGGATGCATGGGTGTATCTGTTTTGTTTTCAAGCTGTAATTCCATATGCTTATTATGTCATATCTACTGTTGTTAAAACATTAATTACATTTAGGGTGGGGAAAAATGTGGGTCCCATATTAAGGGATCCGCTTAGAACCACTATTCTTGTCTGGTTACCACTACGCGCTAGGGGCAGAGACTATGACTTTTCTAGACCGAGACTTCCCCAGGGAATCCAATACTTATTAGTGATACAGGTTAAAAAATGGAACATTGGGGATAGATCCATTTTCTATGTGACCAAGCTGGAATCAGATGATGCTCGACCACTTTTTGTGTTATCGGGACTAACTCAGGGTAAAATCATGTCTGGAGTGATACATGATCTTTTAAAATATTTCATTGGATGGGCTCAGTGGTATTAAAAACATTGAAAGATTTTTTGTAGTGATACATTTGGGATGGGCTCGGACTCAAACTCTCAACATGACCATTAATAAGTATTCAGTAAATGTTTATGTTAATGTTGCTTTGGGTTTGTTAAGAATTGTGATATTTTTCTGGTATGTTGAAGCACACGAGGTTGGAAAATGACATAGACCCCATGTTAAAGCACAAGTTTGGAGGTATGTCTGTACATTGTTTTACCATACTCTTCTAGGATATATATATATATATATATATATATTCATATGTGTATTATTCATAGAGGTACTCCTTCAAGACTTCTAGATTTGGCCGAAACAGGTTATTAGGGATGGGTGTCATCGGGAACCCTAAACGAGTTATTTATTTCATTAAAATTAATCAATTATCTTCAATTGTTATATAATGGAACACTAAATTTTACTATAGCATGAGAATGGAATGTTATATACACCTTGGGTACCGGCCTACAATGATTTTATCTCATACTCTGCTCGGTAGTCGTTGAAACCAGAGTAGATTACTTGGTTGCAGGTTTGGACAAAGAGAAATGGGCTACTTCCGATGCATGATTTCTTCTTGCTACATAGGATAGAGACTAGGGAAGAGGACCGAGCCTTGCTCGTGATGCAGTTTCTACTTTGTGTATTTTCGTATACTTGACATTATACTTGATTTTCTATTTTATGTACTTTTCGTTTAGATAGACACCCTAGAAGACATCATTTTGATAGATTTTTATCTTGAGTATTATTTAGTTGGATTATATTTATTTATTATTCTACCACTAATTCATTTATATGCTGCTAGTATTTGTTATTTAATTTTTGGTACTTTCTCTATGATATTACCAATTACCTATGAGGGAATTGTCTCCCCCATAGTAATGAAAAAGGCCCTCAATGCTAGTCAGCTACCTCTAGTGTTCGGGGAGATTCACTTGAGGTCATGTAACCACCAACCAGACCATCGTCTGATAGGTGATCCTAGTCAGGATGTTACCATTATCATACTCAAAAAGGAAATTAAAAACATGTTGAGATAATAGAGAATAAACTAATGGATACCCAGATGTATGTAATGATCACAAAATTCCTCATTTTTCTTTGACAAGGTACACTTACTGGGTATAATCATCTCACAGATAGGATAATATACCAACTGATTGAAGGTGAGCGGTAAAATATCTTGACATCATCTAAATAATGTATTTTAATACTAAGTTTCATGGGGTTTTATGGTTACTACATGTTTTAAATTATGTAAATTTATATTGAATATTACCCAGTCACTGGATTGGAAAAAAAGCTTGGATATTCATGTTGGATGAGGCATTAGAAAAAGTCTATTAGGAGTTTAATGTAATATTTACTTTAGCACCAATCCTAAATCATTGATAGCAAAAAATAATGTACCCAGTTTATTTGGACGCATTAGGCATTATGATGGGATAAATTATGATATATTGAGACTGATTATTGGCATATGGGTCTTGGTAGATGAGGCATCATGATTGTAATATTCCAACAGATGACCTCATGGTAGTAGTTATGGATCACACCATGAATTGTTGGAAGCACAATCACAAGTGATCGAATTTTATATGGACAAAAGAAGTCTCAAATAAAACATTACGTAGTGTAACGTAAATCTCAATTAGTGTAGTTAGGTTAAATACCTATAATAAATTATTTCTGAATTTGAATGTTTGTATGGGAATGAAAATTTAAATGATGATGCACGGAGATATAAGAATCAAAAATTGTTACTATAATAGACCTGTAGTGAGTTTTAGTTTATGGAATTGTTTTCTAAGATGAAAATATTTTTTCCCAACAATAACATAAAATATATCCATATAGTATTATTTGTGACATATTTCATTTTAAAAAATAGGTATTATGCTGTGGTTTTAAAATATTAAAATCATAGTCATATTACAGTGTGATTATTATGGGGTCCCACCACTAAGATGGTACATTTATGGGGATGTGGTCTTTTACATTCACGGATTACTATGGGTTTTTATAGAAAAATATTAGGAGTCAATGGATAATTATAATACCTATATATGGTATGTTTATCCCCATTTCAAAAAGATGTATCATGACATACTATTCCATTAGTGGTGGATAATTGTGATGAGGATTATAACAGGTTTTATTGCTTGGTGTTCTACCTATCCTCTAGTGGGGGGTGGAATATAAGTGTCCAAAGGGGGGTTTTATTAATTTCCCAGGCTATACAGGGAATTGTATAACACCACCTTATATTTTTTGTTAAATTTAACATTGTCACAATATGGTAATGATGTTTTCTTGGTTATCATCTACTTATTATCCAATGTTTCTCACCTCCTACATGTCCAATAGACCATTTCTATAGATGAACTTTAGATCATTTAAATTCACGTGATTATATTCCTTTGTTCTTTTCCCCATTCTATTGTATCCAACTTGTATAGTTTTTTAACATCAGCATTATTATAAGGCATTCTTATGGAATGTGATAAACTACCTCTTTTTCCATATATCCATCACTATTTTTCTGCATACATGCAGTTGATGTAGATCATTTGGAAACTGATCTCAATCAAAAGTCATTAGAGATGGTAAAATTTACCAATAATCATATGGATATAGATCAATCAAGTTTGAAATATTATTTTGATGGTCATGTGTGGCCACAAGATTTTGAGGCAGTGCATTGGGTATTTTTTATGAACATAAACTAGGTTGGGTTATAGATTCATTGATAATATGGTAATGTAGTCACACCATTACTACAATAAATTATATATAAATGAGGGATTCGAGATGCTAGACTCTCATATCCAACAAGTAATGTGTAATTTCACTTTTCATGATGTCCCCCATGTTTCTCATTTTTTAAATTACTTTTTTTGACAGGTCTTAATATTTCGATCTAGAGGATGATGGATATAAATCTGATTTTTCCTTTAATGAGTACATTATCAATATAATTGATTCAAAGAATAAAGGATATATAAGGTTGGTAAGTTCCTATGGTAGAAGTTCTATTGTACCACATTCGAATATAGGATGTGACTCGAGGGTGAGAGGCCAATGTACATTTTTAGTGTTCAAAAATATTCTCAAATGGAATATTACCTCCATTAGAATGAATACATTTGGAATTATATGTTTAGGTAGTGGAGATTATAATATCTCTTTTTTCTCATTTCATAAAAAATCAATGACTTCCAATTAACATCATTCTATTTATACTTATTTTTGTGGAAAAGCAATTGGGTGATGTTTTGGTGGTGTCTGGGGCTTGTTTTATACTCTGATCCCGAATCATATAGAGAAATAGAAGACCTATATGAATATTAAACTGTGACACCCATGCCACATGGTTAGTTAAGACTATATGTGTTTCTATAATTTATTATAAATGAATTCATGTTTTTCCATAAAAATTATTTATAGGAAGGTCAACCTTCATAATAATGGTATTATGTACTACTTTCAGGATCATGGAATGCACCAAATTTTCTAAAATTGTGCAACTATCATGTGCCGTTAGTGCGATTTTTCTAATAAGGGAACATTTTTAGAACAAAGTTTCACCAAAACGTACATCATTTAAATGGTCTGTAAAATGAAATTTTATCCACTACCATTAAATAAATATAAATCCACTTCATCCATTCTTCTTTTTATAAATTACCTCACACATTGGAAACCATTCATTATGTTCATGCTATTTTTTGAGTTTCCCTTTTTATCAAATGTCTAATTTCATTTCCACTAATTGTATTAGATGTGTATCTTTAAGAGATTTATTCAACATCCATCATTCCCTTTTTTGGAATGACCTATTTATCAATATTTTTGAATGATATAATACTCCATTCATTCAATGAAATTTTATTTTTTCATATTTGATCTCTTATAAATCAAATTAATGAAAAATATGGTTTATGGGTCATATACCACTATATGGTTGGTGGAATAGTTATTTTAAAAATTATGATATGTTTTATATCACTCATTTTAATGCCACATATCACAATTTACATGTTTTCCTTAAAATATTAATTCACATTAAACTTAGTTTATATCAATGTAAGGTGTAACTACCCTGGTCATTATTACACATTTAAATATATTTATTATATATAATTCCACTTAATACAACCCATAATATCGAGATGACTTGTGAAATTTGAATATTGGAACATTATGTAAAAATATAGACATAAAATACTACATTTTTATTGAAATCAAATTTTACATTACCACAACATTCCTTCATACTTAGCATTGCATTTGATAACATGAGGACATTCATTAAAAACGGGTGATCTATAAAAACCAATAAGGGAGTAAATAAGGAATAAAACTATGAATAAAATACATGTTAGGAAATAAAAATATTAATGGATACCAAGAGATACCTGAACATAATGGAATGATATAGCATGATAATAATAACATTGAAATGTCACAACATCTTAATGCATGATATTAGCATGAGCCAAGGCTCATCGCACATAGATTATCACGATTAAACCCTCATTGACCATTAATTATAATGAGTAAAAAATCAGTTAACATAAATTATTATGAGTAAACCCTCATTGTACATGGACTATATTGATACTAAACCTTACCAAATTCATTGGAGTCCATTCAGGGTCCACCCTTAATGAAAATAGAAATCTAATGCTTATGTGTTCCACATAGATCAAGTAACAAGGATTCATTCATCATCATAATTTATACATGATAAAGGAATGTGGAATTCCTAAATTAATGTCTATAACAAATAAGTACACGAGCATAAAGGTGGATACCCTTTATTTATAAATGTTTATGGTATTCAGTACACAATGATTTTCTCTTGGAAAATTGTGGTTCAATTTCAGCAGCATAACTATGTCATGTGAAAAATAATAAATTTTCCTTTTGAGAAGGAAATGGGTACCTCATCATTTATACATGAAATAGACAATAAGGGGATCATGTAAAATAATATCCCAACCTATTTAATATATTTTATATTCATAATATAGATTAAATTTTTAATGGTAATTAGAAGAGAGAAATCCCTCATGGAATTTTGGTATGGTAATAGTTGTAAATGGAATGAATTAATGAAAGATAATGGGTTCTATCATCATTAAAAACCATTATGGATAAGGGTTCATAAGAGTGATAAATGAGAGTTAAATAGGATGTAATATTTATAAGTAATATTGGTGGTAATGAATATATTTAATAACATATCCCAACATATTAATAAATGAAATTAAAATATAAAACATGAACATAATTCATGATAAAAGAAGAGGGTGGACGATCCCTTACTTGGATGAGTGATCACAAAGCCTTTTGGGAGGATTCATGGGAGCTTGGGGGTGCCATGGGAGAACTATAGAGAGTATATGGTATAGTATGGTAGGGATCCAAATGGATTTAGTGAATAATAATGGGATATTTTTTGGGATTATATTAGAAAGAAGATGAAATTCTTTATTATTTAGGTTTTGGACACTGCACACTAACATATTCGAAACCACAAACTAACCCATGGTTATCACATGTATTATGCTGAAGGGGAGTGGAATAAAATATTTTATATGTACATGGTCTGAAAATATTAAAATATTAGGCTTTATTATGTTGAATTCAGTCACACTCTCATGGAAATCATTTTAAAGTGATAAAATATTTTATAAGTTTTGGAGGGTATAGTATGGAATTATAAACATAATAAAATAAATGTAAAATAAAATTATTTTAAAGGTAATAAATATATTGGTAGAAAATACCTTTTATAGTATCTTATTTCATCTTTATTAGTTTATTATGATGTTATAAAAATATTATATATTTATAGAGTATTTATTTTTTATACAAAAATTTGATTATCTAAATAAGTTATGAAAAATTCACCATTGGATAACTTTGACATATTGATTCTAGAAATAATATTATTTTTATATAAATTTTATTTCAAATATTTTAATTTTCACTTTAAAATAAAAATTTCCATTTATTGAAAATTAACGGTTCTGACAAAAATAGATTCCAAACCTTAATAAAATTTACATTTGACTTTATAAAATTTATATGATCATATATATTTAATAAAAATAAAATAATACTAGTATTGTATTAATATAATATTTATTAAAAAAATTTAATTAATAAAAATAAAATCTTTAATAAAATTTTAGTTTTATCATATAAAAATATAATTATTATAAAACTGAATAATTAATCATTTATAGAATAAAAACAATAAGGAATAAATATAATCATTGCTTAAAATTAAAAGGATTGTTGTTATAATATTATTATAATTACATTATTAATAAAACCTTACATTAATATAATAATTTATATATTTCTAAACAGTCCCATTTTACCTGAAAAATCATTTTTTTAAATCATTATAATAAAAAAACAATTCTCATAAATGAATTTATGGGATAATAAACATAACTATAAAAGGAATTGTAGAATAGGTAACTAATACCTTATTACAAAGTCACTTATAATACCCACATAATACCTAAGGTTAAGGTGTGTGATGGAGGACGACTATAGATGTGGTTCACCAAACATTGTATGTGTGGTAATATCTACTAACATGAACTTCTCACGTAGGGGATTACATTCATGATTTATGTGTTAAATCGTGGCTTGTGATTGGTTGTGGGAAAATCCAACTGATTCTACCTCCATTCTGATATCAGAAAAATGAGCTCTGCACCCCCTAAGTCTACTGGATGAGGCCATTATCTCTGTTGTTTGTTCCAAAATGATTTAAAAAAACATATATGTATATCAATCATGTTCTCACTATTCAATGACTATATTATCTACGTTAATGACATTTAATGGTAATTTAAACCCAATAATAATAATAAAAGTGTTCATGTTTTTTCTATATCCATAAGTAATTAATCAAAATTCAATTTTAGTCATAAATGATCAGGTCATAACAACATTCCCCTCTTAAAAAATATCGCCCTAAAAATTACATTTCCAACAGTAAAACAGATGAGTGTAACTCAGCCTCATCACTTCCTCAGGTTCTCACATTTCTTCTTAATGCATGTAGTTTCACCACAACACCATGATGAGGGTCCTAATCTTATTTCATATATCATTTCCTATATGATCTAATATATTCATTGGATTCTCCATATAGGACGGTTCAATCCATATGGTACCACATCAAGATTGAGAAAATGAGATGTGTTAGGTATGTACTTCCCTAAGAGTGACACATGGAATATATCATGTAATTGAGACAAGATTTGTGGGAGTGTTAGTCGACAGGACACTAATTTGATGAGATCATGGATATCAAAAGGACTGATATACCATGGAATAATCTTTCGCTTATTCCAAATTATCATAAATCTATTCCATTTTTATATGTAGTGGAATACCATGTCTCTATCATCAAACTATAAGCCTCGTCGATGATTATTAACATAGCTCTTATGTCCACTATGAGAATCTTTAATGTGCTTCTGGATGGTCTCGACATCTCCACAATTTCTTCGATAATTTATTGACCTCTATGTTTTAGCTCCCAAACTTCATACCAATAAGCCAATGTTATGATCCACTTCTAATTAAATGATTCATAAGGATCCTTTTGTATGATTGAGTGGAAACTATTGTTGTAAGAGAACTAATCTAGAGGAATATTTTGGTCCCATCATCCTTAGATGTCCATTGACCACGCCCTAAACATTTCCTCAAGTGTTTGGATTGTTTTATGAGATTGGACATTAGATTGAGGATGATAAGTTATACTAATTTTCAGCTCAGTATTCACATCATGTTGGAGACTCTCCTAGAACATAGATGTTAATCTTGGATCTCTATAAAAAAAATCAATAATAGTATTCTATGTATCCTTACCACTTCTCTGACATATATATGGGATTGTTGATCAAATGAGAAATCCTCTAGAATTTCAATCTAGTGTGAAAACTTTGTATGAAGACTCCAAATAACCCATATATAATTATATCCTTTTGATGTCTTCGATGTCTAGTGATAAAGAGCATATTGATGTTCACCAATTTCTATGTTGGTGTGGTTAATGGTTGCATCACCCTCTATGAATTCTAGCCCCCAATATTCACTTTATCATATACTAGTGACATTGATGTATATTTGGAAATTTCCATCTTCATTTTACCCCAACAAAAAATCTCTCGATGATTCCAATACATCTATGAGTTTCCTTGGATAATGCAAAAATTTGAACTGTGTGCATCATAAAAAATTTCATTCATTAATATTGGACTTGATAGAACAAATAGTATTGACCCAAATCACACAATTCCTTCATCATTTATATTAAAATACTATGATTTCCCTTTCTGGTAGTTTCCATTTATTTCTAAATCCCACGTTCTCTTTTCGATAATACTTCAATCATTCCAAAAAATACAG
Source organism: Viscum album (assembly GCA_963277665.1). Classification (NCBI taxonomy): domain Eukaryota; kingdom Viridiplantae; phylum Streptophyta; class Magnoliopsida; order Santalales; family Viscaceae; genus Viscum; species Viscum album. The sequence goes on from OY728157.1 coordinate 641,220,561, forward strand.
ATGAGAAATTATTTGTGAAATCATTTAGTATGTACCCTTAATTATGATTTACATGTCCATCTTCATCAAATCAAATAATATTGGATACATTTTAATTCTCATCAATGAAAGAGTTGACAGATGCTTTATTCTTAGATCATTTTCCTCATTCTATGCTTTCTGTAGATGGTAGTTGATTGAGCAGTTATTATCTTTGATCATATCTAACAAACATAAATGGTTCATATTCAACTCTTTATGTGTGAATATATACATGATGGTTTTTTTAATGTTTATATATTTCACACTTCTCTCTAAAGAGATAAATCCTCTAATATTTTAACACAATAATCACTACCACCATCTACATATCATGTGCGGGATAGATTTTCTCATGAATTGTCAATTTCCTTGAGACATAGGCATTGACATTTCCATTTTGCTTCAAATTTCATGAAAGGGAGACTTATAAAATTTTTAAGAAGCATGTTCCCAAAAACACCACCATGTAATACAACACTTATAGATGTTTTCTTTAATGATAAAATATCATTTCTGCTGGAAACTCAATGTTCTTATAAAACACAAATTATATACTAATAGTAAATAAATTGAAATACATCACCACATACTCAACTCTGAAGTAGTGGCTATATATAATTCATTCACCGTTATCCATCATATTATTGGACATCCCATACTCCCTTGAACATGGAGATTCATGATCCTCATCATTCTTCTCAGCCCTTCCTATATAGTCTTTTGTTGGGTAACTCCTGACTTCTATATATTTATATCACAGAACATTATTTGATGTCGTTGATGGAACATTGTTTTGATACATCACATTAACCAAGATGGCTTAGAAACTAGCTATGTTGTACCCTTACATCCACATATAAATAATATCATTGTTCTTTTTGACATTTTCCATGGTGCCTCTTTCCACTCATTCATCATGAAAGAAAATTGGTACTTCTTTCCCCTCTAACAATTATTTGTTAAATTTTTTTTGAGATTTCGTCTTCCTTATTCTTTATTTATTTGGGAAATCAAGAATTATTCAATTTTTAATCATTATTTTTTATAGTGGCTTTATAATAATAATGATATGCCCTAGTTGAGCTCCCATTTGATTGGGAATCTCAGAGGGACATTCATCACAATGCCCATAACATTGGATGTTAACTCGATTCCCCCTATTTCCAGTTATCAACTATTATAAAAGGAACATGAGGGATGATTATTTCCACATATAAATGGGGATGTAATGAAAAAGGGATAACATATAAAATAAATTCATTCCCTTAACATATGATATTATATGTTTTGATCTATGTTATCCATGATCTATTTCCTAACATATATTATTATGGTGTTTTTTTATTCCCTTAATAACTGTTTGTACTAAGCTTGTTAATTTACTATATCATATCCCCTATGAGTATATAATCATGAGTAATGCAAGAACCATTTTCGTGCACTAGTTTCCATTCAATTATATCTTAAAGCGTTTTTTTTGGGTTTTAACCCTTGATACATCTATGCAAGGGTCCCCTTTACATGATTGTATCCATACATGGATATATTTTATTTGCATACAAATTTCTCTAACTCAAAAAAATTAATGTTATTTTATTATATGTAAACTTATCTATAAGGATTTCAGTAGGTATTTATAATCCTTATCCCAAAAATAACTAAACCTATCATCTGATACCAACTATAACAACTCCAATAATTATTACACATTTAAACATAATTTATTATATAAAATGTAACATAATATAACCCATAAGATCAAGTAGTGTTTTGTATTTGGGGATGAGGAACCTTACATGACAACTTAAGACCTAAAATAAAAAATCGTTATTCAAAAAATATTTTACATGACCACCTAATTCCTTCATACTTATAATTTCATGGGATGACACGAGGACATATATAAAAAAGGGTGAGATATATAGGCTAGTATGTGAGTAAATAGGGATTAAAATGAAAAATAAAATACATGTATGGAAATATTAATATTAGAGTAATGTAAGAGAAACATGAATTTAATGGTATGATATCACATGATTATCATAACATATAAATGTTTCAACCACATACCACATGATATAGCAGGAGCCGAGACTCATCGCACATTGATTAGCTTGGGAAAACATTAATTGCACACAAATTAACATGAGTAAAACATAATTTCACATTAATTAACATGAGTATATATAAGGCCCAATCCATAAACAATACTTAATATTGAATTATTTCATGAATACACGTTGAGGATCATTTCAAGTTTAGAGTTTTAGATAATTAGAACATAAATCATGCATTAAATTCCACATTTAAACAAGGTGGTTACATTAAAGAAAATATTCACTTTTCCCATATAAGGAAACATATTTAAAAAAACATCGAATCTTTCATGACACTTCCTTGACACTATCATCACATCATTTACATTTCCGTTGACCTGTGGAAAACATTTCAAAAAATCGGGATGAACATAAAAAGCTCAGTAAGGGGTATGAAAGTACGAAATGAAAACATTAATCCATGTATACATAAGAATTAATGAAATCATACTTTACTCATAAATCATAAGAATATTCACATACCTCATCAAATCATGAATTAATTATAGAAATCATAAGACATAATGGAAACTTGAGGCATTCATAACATTCTTACGTAGGGAGTATCCCTCATGTTTACGTTTGGAATACCCATCACAGTATATTCCCTAAATCTCTTTGGAGAAACATTAAAATTTAACCATGTCACATTAACCAATGAATTGGAGAGCTATATCAGGCTCACCCCTCCTTAGTTAATCATAGAACCACCTGTCTTCATAACAATGCCCAAGAACCCTAATCGTATCACATAAAACATTAATAAAGGAAACATAAAATTTCCACATTTCAATCACAAGATATCAATACAACACATTGATACAATAAAAAATTTACGAAAACCATTTCCAATACCAAAATAAAAGAAAATTAAAACATGGTATGTATTTTTCTTTTAAAAAAATGTTATGGCTTGTAGAAGAAGGTGTAACTCAAATAATGGTCACAGCGGAGGAGAAGTCGTTGTCGCCCCATACGTACGACAAAAAAACATTCCCTTTTTTTCATCTAGTAAAAAGCTTCATATCAAAAGATTCCTTTTAAATTAATGTAAAATTCAAAGGGGTTTATACACCGTATAAAAGAAAGTTGTGTATAAAACAAAATATGCCTCAATGGAAAGAGATTGAGATGAAGTCCCTTACCTCATGTCCGACTTGACTCGATCGTTCTTTAATATCCTGATTAATAAACTTGAGATAATTTCAACTTTCTTACGAACCTTTTTCAATTTCTTTATTTCTTTTATATCACTTATTACCATGTTATGAATATTATGTAATTATTTATGTTAATAACGGTCATTTTGTCGATCATTGGAACATGAGCCAAAAATGGACTTCTAATAATTACATGTTGTTCATGTGGTCAACGGTTAATTATATCCAGAATTATATTCATGATTTAGATATCTTATATATAATATATTTCTAGTATATACAATCATTTAAAATATTACTTAGCATTTAGAGGTATGAAATGAAATGCACCGTTCATGGAGACGGTAAGTCGTACGTACAAATGAATGATATTTTCATTTATATTTCTTACTTAATGGAGTGAAATCATAATTATATAAAGGTATATTATAATTCCAGTATAATATAATATATAATATCATTAAATCCATCCCATATATGTCCCACATATGTCATTAACGAATCAAATCACTTTGAGGGGCACTTGTCTGCACTTCCTAAAATGAAGATATCGCGTTTACCCACAATGGAAACCATAAGGTATGCCATAAATGAGAAATACATAAGCATAAGGAAAGCATAAGGAAAGCATAAACATATTATATATCATATATAAATATAGTTACATCTTAATTTACTATTTTAAAGATGATAAATTAATATTGAACAATCATCATTTCGTGAGGCAGTAATTCGCAATCCACAGAAATAGTATGTTCTTTAACCATTAGACGGAGGTGTGTGTAATTTTATCTTTAATATTTCATATAAAAACATCCTAGTATATTTAAGATACTGTTTTTGTTACAAAAGAAATTAATAAAAAGAGTTTAGGGGGATGGAGAAGCAAAATAAAATAAAAGAACATTAGAAAAGATTTTAACTTTAATTCAGGTAACACCTCTTGGATTGAACCAAAACGGTTTCTTCAAGAACTTCTTGACTAAGGTAAGGCTTCTATGATTAAGAGAGGGATTTGGAGAGATAAAATGAGTAGAGTTTGGCCGAGCCAATGGCTTGAGAAGTGTGGGTAAGGAGGTAGAGGTGGGGGCCTTTTATAAGAGGGAGGAGGGGCACTCTTGGAAAGCCAAGAAATGTTACTTTATTTTAAAATGAGTTTCAGATATACAAGGTCCAAAATTGTTATATTTATAGGATAAGGTGATAAGGTTTGGAAATATACTCATCAAATAGGATTTTGACAAGTTTATGTCTTATATTTTACATTATTGTTTAATTTTATTTAAATCGTTCATTAATGAGATAATCACAGCATCATCATGATTTCATAAATAGATTAATTTATTTAATGTCTAAAAATTATAAAAAAAACTATGATGTTGGAAATTTTTTTATATTTTCAATGAATATTTATAGTCTAAGAGATCATTTACATAGATAATACTAAATTTTTTTTACTCGGGTGATACAATCATTAGTGATATTCTCCTTTCTTTAAAAATAAAATGATAAAGTGTCACTTTCCCCCAAAAGAGGATCCATGGGGACCATAAGTTTTTCACAAGGCATACCATGGTCTCCCATGAATAACCAGTAGCATTAGGGAACCTGTTGGGGTCATTTGTAATTATTATTATATTATTTTATTATCCTTAACTACCTGATTACTAATTAATCACGATAATTAAAGATAATTACCGTCGTTACTATTCATATTGCCCAAAAACAAAAGAGACTTAATTAAATAATTTGGACCATCTTATTCCAAATATGGAATCCATTTTACCAAATTCCAAAAATAGAAATATAAATAATTAATTAAAAAATAATTACTGTTGTCAAAACAAATTGCCGGTTTTTTTGAAACAACATTTATGAAAATGTTGGCACTTTTTTATGGCCAATTCCAATGTGAAATTAATTCTAATGACAACCATTGTATTAAATGGTAAAAATATATTCTAATTACACTTTAAAACCAATTAAAAATATAATCTGACCATATAATTAAATTAGATGAAAATGCAGTTTTGATGTAAAATGCAGTATGTTTCACTATTCATTAAAAAAATTAACATTATCAGAAAAATACCAAATCCTTATAAAAATTAAATTTATATATCCAAATAATAAAGAATAAGTTTATTTTGACAAATAGAGCTTATAAAAGTTTCAAAATAATTGATTTAAAAATGGTTTTCCATCAAAAGGCAGTAAAACAATCTTTTAAAAATGTTAGTGTATTCAATGCTTAAGATTGGATTTATTCTCATTTAAAGAATCTAAAACACTATCTAATTCATAAATAGACATAGATAGGAATATATATCATTCATTACATACTTTGGATGTTACTTCCTTACCCCATTTAGAAAATTGCATCCCTGCAATTTATTTACTTATCGAATAAGTGGGGGTATTTATCTCTCATTGCATTTTCAGATTCCCATGTTGCCTATTCACTTTTGTGGTTTTTACACAAAACCATTAATTGATGAATCACCTTATTCCATAACACTTTCTCCCTGTGGTCAAGAATCTGGATAGGTTGTTCCTCATAAGATAGGTTCTCTTCCAACTGAACTACCTCTGGACTCAAAACATGAGATGGATCTGGCATGTACTTCCTTAACATTGAAACATGAAAAACATTGAGTACCTGAGATAAACTCGGAGGTAAAGCCACTCGGTATGCAACTGATCCAACTCTCTCCAGAATTTCATATTGTCCAATGAACCTTGGACTCAGCTTTCCGTTCTTACCGAATTGCATCACACTTTTCCATGGTGAAACTTTGAGGAAGACATGATCACCTACCTCAAAAGAGAGATCCTTCCTCATATTGTCCGCATAACTTTTCTGCCTGCTCTAAGCTATTCTCATGTGTTTCTGTACCATTTGAACCTTTTGTGCCAACTCTTGTACCAATTATGGCCCCATAAACATCCTTTCACCTCCTTCATCGCAAAAAGCTGGAGTTCGACACTGATTCCCATATAATTCCTCAAATGGTTCCGTCTGTATACTGGAATGAAAACTGTTCTTATAAGAAAACTCAACCAAAGAAATATGTTGGTCCCAAAATCCCTGATAATCCATCGATCAAGAATGTAGAATATCTTACAATGTCTGAATCGTTCGTTATGACTGCCCATCTGATTGAGGATGAAAAGTTGTACTAAAATTTCATTCAATACCCAATGACTTCTCAAGGCATTTCCAAAAGTTAGAAGTGAACCTGGGATCACGATCAGATACAATAGAGAGGGTAAGTACATGTAACCTAACTATATCTTTATTATACAAACAAGAATGTTGATCTAGGGAAAAAAGTATCTCGTATAGCAAGGAAATGAGCGGATTTAGTCAAGAGATCAATAATAATCCAGATTGCATTATTACCTCGAGGTGTCATCGGCAATCCCACAATGAAGTCCATGGATATATTTTTCAATTTCCACTCTGGTACTGGTAAATGCTGATGCATCCCAAAAAGTAACTGCCACTCTGCTTTAACATGTTGACAAGTCAGACACTACACAGTAAAATCAGCAATATCTCTTTTCATTCTGTTCCCCCAGTAATACTCCTGAAGATCTCTATACATCTTAGTACTTCCTGGATGAACTGAAAATGGAGAACTATGAGCTTTACATAACAACTCTCTCTTCAACTATGAATCACAAGTCACACACAATATCTTATAAACTCTCAATAAACAATCATTATCAATGTTGAATTCAGGCAACATCCCTTTCTGAACCAGCTCTGCCTTTTTCTGCCACTCAATGTCTTGCTTCTGTGCTTGCATAATTCTTTCTGATAGAGAAGATATCAGGGATACCTGAAACAAGACAGAAGGAAATCCTGAACCAACAACTTCTATTCCAAATTTCATCAAATCCTTAACCAAAGGATCACATTCCAAACACAACATTGTTAATGAAGCATTACTTTTTTGACTCAAAACATCAACCACTATATTTGATTTTCCCAGACTGTAATGAATTGTACAATCATAATCCTTGACTAATTATAGCCATCGCCTCTGTCTCATGTTCAATTATTTATGAGTAAATATATGCTTTAAATTTTTTTGATCACTATATATTTCACACTTTACTCAATACAAAGGATGCCTCTAAATTTTTAATGCGAAAACAACAGCACCTAATTCCAAATCATGTGTAGGGTAATTTACCTCATGAGTTTTCAACTGAAGTGAAGCATAAGAAATTACCTAATCATTTTACATTAGGACACAACCAAGTCCTTTCAATGAAGAATCACTATAGATAACAAACTCACCATTCCTAGAAGGTAGTGCCAAAAATGGAGCATTCACCAATCATCTTTTAAAGTCTTGAAAACAATCATCACATTCTTTTGTCCAGACAAACTTAACACCCTTCCTAGTTATCTTAGTCATTGGAATAGATAATTGTGAAAAATATCTAACAAACCTTCTGTAATAGCCTTCTAAACCAAGGAATCTACGAATCTCGGTTACATTTGTGGGTCTTGGCCATTCTTCGACAAACCTTGTGTTTGCAGGATCAACAGTTATTCCATCTTTAGAAACAATGTGACCAAGGAAAGAAAATTTTTGTAACCAAATCTCACAGTAAGTTTGTAAGAAATAATATGAAATTGTTTCATGTATAATAAATGATTTTAAGTATAAGGTAAATTATATGTATAATAAAATTTAGAATCAGAAAATATTTTAATGATAAATTAGTTTATTCATTCATTATCAAGAAAACCAATTCATAAAGAATATGAAAATTGGATTGTGAAAAATGGTATCACTATTTTTTGGTACCGATATCATAAAATTAGTATAAAATTTTTACTAGATTCAGTATCATAAACCGACATGACATTTGTACCAGAATCAATATCCTAAAATAACATGACATTTGTATAGGAATCTGTATCATAAAACTGCAAGACATTTGTATTAGAATTGTTATTTTAAAATGTTATCAAATTTGTAGTTAAAAGTAATGATTGACTCATAAGTATACCATAATTCTAATTCTCTAAGTATAACTAAATGAGATTTTTTTAAGAAAACGTAATGAGAATTCTGTATGTATATCAGAATAAAAAAACTATAATTAAAAAAAATGAAAAATTATGATCTTTAGAAATAGGTGTTTGTAATATTCACAACATAAAACCATAAGGAATGGAGAATTCATAGGATAAACTTATTGACTCAACAAACCATGATTTTTTTGAATGAACAAACAACTTTTCTAAGGAAGAATATATTAACTCTAATAAACATGTACATAAAACGTATCTCCCTTTTTCAATGAAATATATGGTTAATACAACTAAATACCCTTAAGGTTATGTTTCCCAAGGATCATATTATAGATATTTAGAATCTAGTTTTCTTTCATAAGAATATTTCTCCCCCTAAGATAAACATTAATTCCTAAAATAATCTCTCCCATACATAGGCAATATTCTTTATTACCGTACCCTCCTTAATAGATTCTCTCTCTTTAGTGTTGATTAAATCAATCCTTCAAAATAAATTCTCCCACATTGTGATTTTAAAAAAGGATTGGAGATGTATTAGATGCACCTACAATATTAAGAAAACATATATTCGATAAGAAAATAATTATATACAAGAAATTTCATGATGAATTATTGGAAATAAATATTAAATTACAACAAAACATCGGAATGTAAGAAAACATCATCCATCCCTCTTCTGCTCAGAAAAAATTTTCTTTATCAACGCATTATGTTTCTTCCCTTACTTACGATCTTCTTGAAGCTTCGTAATTAAGATTTAATGATCCCAGATCTTATTTTCTAAGGAAATGATCCTTTCTTCATGAGATTTTATTCTTTCCTATTGATTCTTAATGATCTAATCTTGAGCAGCCATCATTTTCACTAATTCAGCTCTAAGTTTCTTCTCACTACTTACAGACATTGAAGCAAAATTGATTTGGATAAAATTATCTGAAATGGATTCCTTGACATTGTTGAACTCATATTCAGAAGTATTGAAATATCTATTAGTTGAATCCTTGATGTTAGTGAATTTTCTAAGCTCTTCATTGACGGTTTTGGTGCAGTTAAATAATTTCTTACAAGTCACCTTTTGAGCTTTATAATCAATCAAAAGATTAATATATTATGCTTCTTACATGACCACTTGTATATAAGAATATTATAATATTACATATTTTGATTAAATGTTCCTTTAATCATTTGAATCTGGGAATATATATTTCCATGAATCACAATAGTGCTGAACAACTTTAATAGAGACATCATGACAAAGTCATGCTCAACAGAAGACAAGGATTCGAAATCTGCACCATATTTTCTTTTCTCAACCCTTCCTGGAAATAAGGAATCCAGTTTCTCTATCATTTTGCAATACATCAAAGGTGTCTCATTTTCAGATGAGACAACCAAAACACTTTTTCCTTTAATAGGATTTTGAAATTAGGTTTGTTCATCTAATTCAGGGATTACATTAAGGTCTCTATGTCCGTCTTGTTTCCCTTCAGGATCTTCTTCACGTGTTCCTTCTCGTCTTTCTTTTTTTTGGATCTATTAATCTTCATCACTTTGTCTCTCCATATCATCATTACCTTCCTCTTTCACTTCAAAATTAACTTCTTCTACATCAAATTCTTCTTCAACAAGAACTTCTTCTTAAATCTCAACCTCTTCTTCAACTTCATCTTCTTATTCAATCTCATGATCTTCAGAATTGGAATTAATATTTCATCTCCTTGGAGTTCCAATTTAATATTCCACATTCCATAAAACCTTATCTCTATATTCATAATGATATGATATTCTATTTCTTGAATAGTTTCTGTTATAGTTGATACATTCTTAGCATTCTTGGTTTCCAGAGTGGCTACCAGTTTCTTATAAACAACTAGAGTTTTCTGCACATGTTATGACCTTTTCTCTATAGCTTTCAGTAAATACTCACACACATGAGCTTCCAAGGATTTCATCTTCAAGATCTTCTCCCTATTTTTTTCTCTAGAATTTACACATGCTTGATTTTTAAGGAATTATCATATCATTCTTTAAGATAGAAAATGTATAACCTTCCATTATTGTAGCTGAAATCTCTCTCCATTTTGAAACGGTTTCATCAGAATATGATTTTTTATTCTTTGTAGAATGAGGTACTGATACATAAAAATCAGAAACTGGTGTTGTTAAGATTGATTCTTCATGATTCATTTTCTTGGGTACTACATTGGAAGATTCTAGAACAGTACCCTTGCTCTGAGAAACTATTTCCTCAAATCTTTTGGATTTCGGTAAAACGATACCTTTATTCTCTTTAGAGTATCATCGCTGAGAAACAATATCTTACATGGCTTCGATATTGACTTGAATGTGACATTCATCTCTTTAAGGAACATAAACAATATCCAAGAGATAGTTCCTTGATACAGAAGAATATGAGATCTGACGGTTCTGTCGTTTACTACCTGGATATTGAAAAAGATTCACTTGATCAAGTTGATCTTCCTTATATGACACGAAAGTATAAAAGAAAGATATCACATATATTTAGAGAGTATTTATCTTCTTTTCATGGAATAAAGAAATATTGCAGACCTAGATCTACCAATATGTGATTTATTGTAAGATTGTTAATCTTCGGATTCGTAACATACTTAAGATGAAGGTAGTATAGAGCCTTGTCTTTTTCAAAATAACCCTCCTTTATATGATGTCTATGAGAGCAGAAAATAGCCTCTCTTCATAATATATGATATGAACATTTGCCTCTTTTTTATAATAATTTTTATATGCCATTTCCTAACATTTGAACTTAAACATATCCTTTCCATTCATTTAGAGGAACGAAAATAATTCATAGAATTGAATAAATAGATCGGGGTAAACTAGATCTTGAGATTTCTCCTTTTCCCCATATACACATTCTAATCTGTTAGTTCTTATGAACCTTGAGATTAAGGTGTTTTACATTTCCACGAAGTTAGGAAATTCGAGTCATTCCATAAATATCGCACAAACCATTATTTCCATTCTAATTTGCATCTAATCTGTTAATTATTCAAGAGTCATTCATTGTGAATGAAATCACTGAGTCGGATTTAAGACATTGAAGGAAACATAAATTTGGAACATAGAACTAGGAATATGGTGCGACACTCATAAATGATGTACCCCTTATATAAACAGAGATATGACTTTTTTCTGACATATGATAATCAAATGGATGAAAAACAAACTTATCTGATCTAACAGTTGTGGTTGATTTGTGAAAAAATGAATATTGATATTTTGAAGTGAGGAAAACTAGGAATTTGAAATTTTAAAATACAAAAATTTGAAACTTAAAATATAATTATGAAGAGTAAGAAAGTGTACCTTTTGAAATACTCTGATGAATTTATTGTTATTATAAGAATTCTCTTGGATGTTTTAGAAACTGTGAATTTTTATTCAGAAAATTTCAACTCTGAGAAATTAAATTCTGAGAATTTCAATTATGAGAATTTTAATTCTGAGAATTTGATTTCTAAGAATTTCAATTTCGTATAGAATGGTAATATAGATTTTCATAGAGAATATTTTTATGTAATGATATATTTTCATGAAAAAATAAATTTATGGAAAAAATAAACAAGCACATGTACTCCCACTGAAATAATGTGTAATATAATGTTATGAATTGGTTTAAACAAGAAATAGATAAGAATGATTACATTATAGTTATCATTCCTAGCTCCTTTTTATTGTATTCAAACCTATAAAAAGGGAATGGTTTTGTAAAAATATCAGCATGTTGTTCTGGCATTCTGATGAATTGAAGAATAATATATTTTTTAAGTGTGTGATCCCTAAGAAAGTGTCGTCTAATATATATGTGCTTTTAACGAGAGGTATGTGATGTGTTTTTACTTCAGGAAATGGATCTTGTGTTATCACACATTATTGGAGTTTTATTAAAACTCATACCATAGTATATGAGTGCGTGTTGCTTCCACAACACTTGAGAACAACAACTTCTAGCTGCTACATATTCATCTTCACCAGTAGAAAGTGATACATAATGTTGTTTCATGAAAGACCATGAAACTAAGGAATCTCCTAAGAAATATCATATTCATAATTTAATCTTTCAAACCATTTTACAACCTCCAAATTCATCATCCTAAAATCTTTATATGTTAAGAATAATTTCTAGAAGAATAAAATAGTCCCAAATCTAAAGTTCCATTTGAATACCAAAAAATTCTTTTTATTTATAATAAATGAGATTCATTAGGATTTTATTAGTATCTTGACATTCATAACACTGAGAACATTAAGATAGGTCAACTAGATATTATGTAAAGTAAAATTCCTATCATTATTCTATAATATGTTTGATCCACATGTTTCCCTACTTCATCAATATCAAGAATATTAGAGGTTCTATAGTAGTACTTATACTCTTAGTGTTGTCATACCCAAACATAATAAGATTATCTTTGATATACTTTTGTTGAGATATGTATGTTCCCTCTAGTTTTGAGATATTTGTAAATAAGGGATAAAATTTAGGTCAACCATCATACTCATCACAAATTGACATTTCAGAAGATTTGAAAATGAATCACTGAATGATTGCAGAATTGATCGGAAGATGAAGTACTAAACCCAAATTTGAACAATACAAAAGACTTTTTTAACATTCTTAATAAAAAATGTTGGATTTGTGGTTCCCTTAACATAGTTATATTGAATAAAGAATACTGAAAGTCTATCATACCAAGCTCTAGGGACTTTTTTATGTCTATATAATTCTTTGGTATGTTTTTAAACAGGAATGGGATATTTTTATCTTGCAAACCAGAGGATTGAGGTATAAAACCTCCTCTTATACATATCAATTATGGAAATCACACTTTACAAATATTTGATAAAGTTTTAAATTAATGATTTCAGTAATGGATAATAGAATACAGATAGATTTGAGTCTTGCTACAGGAGCATAGGTTTCTTCACAGTCTATTAATTCTTGTTTCTTATAGCCATTAGTAACTAATATTTCTTTATTAATAAAAATGATTCCACTTTAATATAATTTATATATAATAACCCATTTTACTTTAATAACATATGCATCCTTATGGTTTTCAACCATGGTCCAAACATGATTCCTTAAAAATTCGTTGAGTTCATATTGCATAGCCTTTATCCAATCACCATCACCAAAGGCTTATTCAGAAGTATTTTGTTCAAATTGGGAATGAAAAGCAACATGTTAAACTTCAATCCATAAATAACTTCTAGTTCTTAGTGGTTTATTAATATTACCAATTACATTATCACTGGGATGATTCCTAATTAACAACTAACATTGAGTTTGGAAATCTTATTCATCATCATAGGGTAGAAAATAATCAGAGTTAAATGTTTCAAAAGAATTTTCCTAATACATGTTATTATCTACAATATTTCAATAAAAGGTTGGTGATTGGTTTTTTAAAAAATATCAGAAATAAGTTCCGGATGTTTGAAAAAAATGGATTAGTTTCATAAAATTCAACATGTACTATTTGTTCTATAGTACACGTGTTTTCATTAAAAATGCTATATGCCTTAGAGTAAGTGGAGTATCTAATAAAAATTCCTTCATTGGATATGGGTTCATAGTTATGTAATTTATCTTTAGTATTTAAGATGAAAACATTGAAACCCAAAATATTAAAGTAAGAAACTTTTCTTTTTGATCTAGTCTATAACATGGAAGGTGTTTTATTAAGAAATGATGTTATTAAATCTCAATTTATTGTATAACAAGCTGTATGTAAAGCATCACCCCAACAATGTTTAGTTATACCACTCAACATTGTTCTACTCATCTCTTAACGAATATTACTTCTTCTTTCAAAAAATCCATATTATTGAGGTGTTATTGTAGATGAAAAGTTGTGTGTAATACCTTTATTAATACAAAAACTTTCAAAATATGAATTATCAAATTCACCTCCATGATCACTATGAATATTTATAAATGGTATATTTTATCAGTTTTTACGTGAGCTATAAAATTATTGAAATAAAAAATTCTTTAGATTTCATTGAAAAAAAATAGACCCATGTATATATAGTGTAGTAATCAACTAAGACAAACTCATAGTATTTGACTCCAATACATCCAGTTTGTGTTAGACCATATAACTCCATTTGCACCAACTATATTCAATTAGTAATTGTATCTTAACTTATATATTTAAATCTAGATTAATGTTTCTTGACAAATTGACAAGGATCACAGATTTTTGAAGAATCAATCCTATGTTCCTGTAAATATTTTACAAGTTATTTCATGAATGTTTACTAATATTTCTTAAGTTACAATGATATAGTCTTGTTGGAAAAAGAACAGATTGATCTTAAAATCCACCAATGAAAGGTAGATATTGACTTATAAGGCCTTCTCAGTTTAAGGTGTACACATTTTCTTGTTGAAGGGTAGGTAGAATAAAATCATCCCTTGAATAGTGAACGAAACATTTATCATTTCTATGATTCACAAAGTAACCAACATCACATAATTGGATTATTATAATTAGGTTTTTATTAAGTACGTTTACAAATAGAATATTTTAAATAAGTGCTTTACCAAGAAGAATAATGATACCTATACCAATAATTCATCCTTGAGGGTTATCCCCAAAAGTTACTTTTAAAACTTTTGTCATTAACATATTTTTGAAAAAGTCTATGTTACTAGTCTTGTGTCGGGAATATCCACTATCCATGTACCATATATTGTTGGTACATACTTCATTATCCTAAAAACGAAAGGGTTAGGTTTTTAGAATACAAACTTGCATCGATACGTAATTGTTACATAATAAAATTTGGGTATCCACATTTATTTAGAAAATAGAGCATTATAAAAATTATGAAATTAGACATTATTTAAAAAAAATCTTCTTCCAAAGACCACCACTTTGACATTTACTGCAAAATAGAGCTCTTGGAGGAACAAAATAAATGTTTCAGAAAAGAGGTTTTTCATGAAAACAGCCTAATCCGTTATTATTGTCATGAGGATGGATCTTAGAATACATCGTATCAAATGTTTTTTTACCAAAAGTAAAATTTTTAAGATGTTTATTTAAGGAAAATATTTCATATTTTAGTATGAGGACTATATTCTTACCCTCTATAATAATATCTTTATATTTATGTTTATCCACTAAAATATCTTTTACTAAAAACATGATTTTATATCCTTAAAATGTTTATCCTTCTCAAAATTAACTTCCTCACGTTTCATAGAATGATTTTCTTGAACATAAATTTTCTTATCAAGATCTTTGGTAAGATATGAAATTTATTTTGTTAAAATAAATTCGCTATAATTTGATTTTTCAAGTTTCATAGAGAATTTACAGTTTTTCATTTCAAGAAACATAGAAAATATAGAAACATCGTCATATGAATACCAATCATTATCATTGTATGATAAAGTGGATTATTCATCTGAAGAAAAATCTTTATTAGGAATATTTTCACATAAAGACATATTGGATAAGGATTAAGAAGTTCGTTCCTTATCCATAAGACAATGATTTTGAAATGGGGCTCCTGCTGTTATAAAAATATAACGTTTCTCAGAAGATTTATATTCTAAAGAATCCTCAGAAGAATCTATACCACTTTCACTCCATTTTTCATTGGCATTCATGACTTTCTTATTCATTGATTGGTATAACTTTTTCTTGTTCCTTTCCGAATTCCCATCGTTCTTCTATCTCTACTTAAGTAAGGGACAATCAGGTCTAATATGACCAGTTTTTATACATTAAAATCATATCAATTCTCCATATTTATTTTTTTTCTATATTTTTTAATGTATAAATTTTTAATGTTATTTTTTCCAAAAACCATGTTCATTCACTGAGCAATATTTTTAAACTCATTTTTGAAGCTTCACATTCAAAGATTCACATTTAATAACAACCTTCTTATATTTAAGTCTTATAACAATTTTAGGAGTATTGGATTTCAAATGATTTGTAGTTGTTGTGAATGAAACACCTCCATTTCCATTTTTATTATTATTATTTTCAGTATCACTCTTCATTATGCTTTTATGTTGAAGAAGAGTTCCAAACAAATCATCCAGAGAAATCCGAGTAACATTTCTATTCTCATCAATAAAAGTCCTATTTGATTCCAATTCATTAGACATGATGTATATAATCATGTCTACAGGAATATCATCATCTAAACCTTTCTCAACCATTGATTGTATGTTATTGACAATAGTCATAAATCATTGTTGAACCATACACATGGGTTCACTATAAGGCAAAAAAACCATGATACTCAGCTCTGAGAATAGATATTCAAGTTTCAATCATATTTGATCTTCTAAAGTGGGTTACTTCATGAGTATTCAAAATTATATTTTCATCCTAAAAACATTAAATTTAACTTTATATATTTTCAGTCATGAAGCATAGAAAAGTATTATGTACCTTAAATATCATCTTTTATTCAACCTTTTCTGCATTGGTGACTGCTCAATGATCCTTATCATGAATCGTATAATATCCAATTAACATAATATAGTTGTTTACACCTATTTTTATCACAACGGTCCTCATTATGTCTCTCTAGTACTCATAGTCATTTCCATCGAATATCAGAGGTCTATTGTGATCAATATTATCCAGAGATCCAACGTGAATGCCTTCCATTCTTAAAATATGATTTCATTCCACAAAACAAGTTAGAAGTAAATGTTTGTAAACAATAAAAATAAGTAAATAAGAACAATTAAATCTTAAAAAAGAAAACTTTTATGTTAATATAATTATTTTTAACACATCCTTTGATACTAATTTTAGGGTCGATTATGTATAAATTGATTATAAAATACAAGAGGGGGGGAGTGAATTGTATTCGTGAAAAATTATTTTAGAACCCTTAATGTAATCATATAACATTCTTAATTAATTTTTCTTAACCATAAATAAATCTATTTCGTATGGATATCTTTTAACTATAATAAAACACTGCTTAACAAATTTAAACAAGTATCACATACCTTCTTAAATAAACCATTTCTTAAACATTATAACCTTAAGATAAAAACATTAGAATGATTTTATTTACGGAATGAATATACGATAAAGCGTATAGAATATTTAATATAATCAGAGTAATAGAATTATAATGTATAATAATGTGATACATTCTCACTTTAACAAATTTAAAAAATAGCCTTAGAATAAAATCAAATTAAAATAGATAAAAAGTAACAATAAGATTCCATTAACCAAAATAGAAGGGTGTCCAATAAACTTGGATAAAATTTACTTTATTTATACTTTCAATAATGTATTTCTTACTCAAACCCAAGTAAGCCCTCAATCAGAAGATCAGTATCTATCATGCTATCCAAACAAACACTCGATTCAGAAGAAAATCAAAATCTCCGTCTTCAAAATTCGAAAGCCCACTATCTGCATTATCAGATTCTGTGCAACAAGACATCTGCTCGAAGCACTAAGAGTTGTAAGAGCATATCTCTCTAGAAATCACATCACAAAATTTGATCTCTTTTCCATTCATTGTTCATAATCGAAGTTCACTCATTAAATTTCTCATTCAAATTAACTTGTATTTATAGGAAAAAATTACCAACAGTCTTATCCACTCCAACAGTCATATTTTCCTTTAATTTTGGAGGGACCAGGACACGTGTCAAATAGAAAATAGTTAATTTGTATCAAATAGTTTGATATTGTTTCATGTATAAGAAATGATGTTATTATTTAGATATATGTTAAATATAAGAAAATTTATAATCTAATAATATTGGAAGGATACATTAACAAGTCATAACATTATTAAGAATACAGATTCTTATGAAAACTCAAATCGGATATTGAAAAATGGTATCACATTTTTTGTGCACTGATATCATAAAAACACTATGATATTTGTACATGATTTGGTATCATAAAACTACATGTCATTTGACCCAGAATTAGTATCATAAAAAACATGAAATTTGTACCAGAATCAGTATCATAAATCGTCATTATAGTTGTACCTGATTGGGTATGATAAAACAATATGACATTTGTAGGTAAACTTAATGACAGATTCGTATGTATAGTAGAATGAGAATCCTGTATGTGTAATAGAATGAGATTTCTATAGGAAAATGTAATGAAAAATATGCATGTATATCGGAATGGAAAAACTCTATGTAATATGTAATAAAAAATTCAGAACATAAAGAAAAAACTGTTTGTGATTTTCAAAACATAAAACCATTAAGAAAGGAATAAATCCCTTGCAAAAATTTGGCAGGGTAAAAAGTGTAAATGTGTGGGATTAAACCGAGGTAAAGAGATATATAATCATTAATACATAAGGGGGGAAGGTAATTAATCTTACCCCAACATTTGTTATTTCCAATAAGAGGGTATATCAACATAACGAAACATGGATAAAAATGAGAATGAATGGAAACCTTTAAGAAAATTTGGTATGGTAACAGTTGTACATAATGGTTCATAAGATGGATAAATGAGAGTTAAAAGGAATATCAGCATGTATACATCAAATCAGATGTAATAATTATATTTTATAAAATATACTAACCTAGGAATAAAATAAATCAAAATACATAACATGAAAAAATGATTGATAAAAAGGAGGGTGAAAGAACCCTTACATGGTTATGTGATCTCAAAAGATTGAGATAGGCTTCTATAGAGCTTGAGGGAGCCTTGGGAGGACCTTAGGGAGCATGATGAAAAGTGTGGTCAAGATAAAAATGGATTGAGTGAAGGTAAATGGGAGATTTTGTGGGTTTATATAGGAAAGGAGGGTAAACTGTTTATTATTTAGGGTTTGAACAATTCACACTAAAATACTCAAAACCAGAAACTATCCCAATGTTTTTTCCAATATTTTATACAAATGAGAGTGTTAAATAATATTTTATAAGTCCAAGGGCTGAAAATATTAATATATTTGGCTTTTTTATGTGGAGGTGAATCAATCCCTCTAGGAAATCATTTAAAAAAGTCAAAATATATTATTTCTCATAGTTGGTCTACTACGAAATTATAAAATTAATCATAATAATATAAAATCACAATATTGTAAATTTGAAACATATATTGATCAAATATCACTTTTATAGTAATTTATTAAATCACTTTTTAATTATTATGATGTCATAAATCACATTATATATTTATACAGTATTTAATTTTTACCCAAAAATTCGAATGACATAGAAATTTTTTCAAAATTCAATGTGGGATGTTTTTCACATCCCGATTCGAAAAAATATAGATTTTACCTAAATAGTTTCTAAATATATGAATTTTTTATTTTATGATAAAAACCATCATTTATTGAAAACTAACTAGTTTTGAGAAAAACATTTTCCAAACCATAATAAAATATACATCTGACATTATAAAACTTATATGAGCATTTATATTTAATAAAAATTATATAATATTAATAATTTATTAAAATATTAATTCTTCCACTAAATCAATAATTCATTAAAACAAAATCATTAATACAATTTCAGTCTTATCGTGAAAAAATATAATTCATATCAAAATTAATACTTAAACAAATATAGATTAAATACAATAATTTATATATATAATAATCACTTATAATTAAACGCAGTTTTCTTATAAAATGTTTATGGTATATTCATTAATAAATCCTTAGTTTAATATAATACATTATATATTTATAAAAAGTACAATTTTACCCAAAAAATCAATTTAACCAATTCATTATATTTTTTGAAAATTATAATCATAAATTAATTGATGGAATAATAATTTTATTTATAAAAAGTGATTACACAACATGTATCTAATAACTTATTACATAACCCCTTATAACAACCAAATAATACCTAAGGGTAAGGTGTGTTATGAGGCCATCCACTCCTTTTTCTGAGTCAAAAGGATATGTTTAAAAAAACCATATATTTATATCAATCATGTAATTAATGTTCAATGGATATATTATAAATAGTGGTGATACATAATGGTATTTTGAACCTAATAATAAAAAAAAAAATAGTGCATGTGTTTTCTATATTCATCTGAAATTAATATAAATGGAATTTTATTCTAAAATGATTAGGTCGTTATATTAGGAATGCCAAATACAATATTTTTATTTTAGTAGGTTCCCTACCATGAAAAGTTCCACCCCATAGACGATATGTAACTGGTGGTCCAATAATTAATATATTCTGTTAGAAAAAAACCTTATATGTTACTCTGGATTGATTCCTAAATTTAATGACTACCTTGAATTAAATTAGAGTGGATGACCACATCACGTGACCACTATATGAGTAATGGATATACCCCCCAAGTTAGTGTTTAAAATAATGTAATTATAATCAATCCATTAGATTTTATTAATTCATGAATAACCTTCATAATTAAAATTTATATACAGGAATGGAATCCCATGTAATTATGATATGAGGACATGTTGTCCAATAAATTTGTGATACAGAGTAATGTTGTCTCATATGATATGTAATACATTGGTATAATGACTATAAATTAATATTATTACCATGTATGGAATCCAAAATTAAATTTTATATATAAGTATGGTGTCTCAAATTAATTTTTATTGAACATGACATCCCCAATGAAAATTTATATATGCTCTTGGAAACCCATGTACTTTTGATATAAGGGAATATAGAACCTCTTTAAATGTTATATACAGGAATGAGTTCCCTAATTAAATATGATTATTGGGAATGAAATCCCATTATTTCATATGTAGTGATGGATAACCATATGATTTATAACATCTCTCTATATCATCCCAATGTTTCTTGTGAAACTAGTATGACTACCCATAGACATGTAAGTCACATCTCGAGTCCTCGTCTGTTGTACTATATATATATATATAATTCACTACATATATTGAACATATATATAAACACACATACATTCATATAAAAATAGTTACATGACATATGGTATTCAGTCTTATTCCAAATAAAGTAGTGTCAACACAGTGACCAATAAGTACCAGAGATTACCCCTTTTGAATTATTATTTATCAGAAATTGATTGGTATGGATAATTTAAAAATTATATGATTCCATAGTACATTAATAGAACCCATTTGTGGCATACAATTCAGTATATCACACATAATTTACATTCCATATATTCATTTTCTAGAAAACCACATTGATGTAAGGATGAAAAAAGGGAATCATCCACCGTTGGTTCACTAATTTATTATATACTTGGTTTGAACATGGGGGTAGAAGACCGAGCATATAATCATAACTCTATCATATATTTTTTTCATTTTTATTTTTTTTCAGTCCCATGTTATCTTTTCATTTTCCACTATATACATTGTGTATACCCTTTTACAAAACATCATTCTGGGGTTATAATTTTTTCTATGATACAAATTTGGTTTCATCATGTTTATTTACTCAATTTTAATTATGTCCATTTAGTTCTATAAAGCGTTTCCACTTTTTCTGTATAAGTTGTATAATTTATTCCTCTCCTAAATAATGGAATCGTCTACCAAATTATTCAACATATTCTCTCTCTTCGATGTTTTAGCATCAATTTTTTGGGGATACAAACATGATTCCAAGTGGTGAACTAGGTTCACATAATTATGAATAAACAATTTACAGTTCTTAACAACTATGTTGAACTACTAGGTAATTTCATAAATTATATCTATCAATCATAGTATTGTGCACCCAAAATGGAATCACATTTGGAATCCCAGTTTATTCATAATTAAAAAATATTTATATGGCTATGAAGGTCTTATACGGGCATGGATTTTTTTAAAGCATAATTATTTTAAATATTAATTTTCTATTTGATAAACATTGTAAAATTTTAAAACCAATATAAACATAGAAAATTTTCCATTAAGAATATTCTTTATCCACTAATAGTTAAATAAAATAAATAAATAATAAATAAATAAGCAGTTAGAGGGAATCTGTATATTAACAATTATTTAAGGATAACAAATTACTATAATTATTTTAGAATGTGGTATTGAGACATTAGTTTTTATAATAGTTATTGGCATAATAAATTAATAGAAAACTCTACATGGGAGGTTATCATTACCGTGTCCATATTAGTGGTACAATTTTGATGAATTAAGATCTCGCTTCCTATGATAAATCATCTCTAACATGGGGATCCAAGTAAAAACTATTTAATTAAAAAAATTAATTCCTCCTTGCGCATGAATTATTTCATAAATGTGAGAATCATATCAAATATTCTACAAAAATACACAGAGCAATGTTTTTTATGATAATAAACTTACATGATTGGAATAGAATAAATAACACATGATCCATAATATGTGACATATAATTCGGTATAATGGGTTTGATAATCAAGATATTTGTACTATTAATATGTTATGATACATGATTTTTAGAGATCTCTATAACATGAAAAATGCTATTGACGGATCATTATCAGTTATGATATTATATTTTAATGGTATATAAAACAAGAATGGAATCTATGAAAAAATATATAGTAATGATAAATAATAAACCAATATTGATTATATGAACTTAATAATACATGTCATTTATAAAATGATTAACATTCTTAGTAGTTTATGGGGAATATGAGTTATTCTTAAATGATCTAGATGCCCATTAATTTAGATGTCTTTAGTTTTTTGTATATCCATAAGGAGGAGAATGTTGACCGAATGACGAGAGAAGAATTCTTAGTAGCAATTGAAAAAACAAATAATATTAATAATATAAATTCTTTAGTGGATAGATTGACCATAATAGTGGTCTATCAATTGAAACTTATGACTATATTTTGACTAAAATTTCTGATGATGTATCATGATTTAATAATCCTTCATCTTCTTCTTTAGATATATTTAAATTTATTATATCCAAACTATTGTTAACATCCACATGTTTTTTGTTTTATCTACTACTATTCCCTTGTAATACAATAAAAATCCACATGTGTAACATCAAAGTAATTGGAATTTTTTATAATAAAATGGGTATTGGTTTATTGTATAATAATCTCAAAATAAATATTAATGAAATGATGATGTGTTAATTGATCGATCATCTATAAGGAATATTCCAACATTCAAATATGGAAAATACTGATCCAAGAAATAATATGCAATAATAATAAGGTTTTTATCAAATATTGGATAAATGAATTTCAGTATTTAATTTCTTCCATAAAATGTAATTATGGAATGATATTTTAGTTTTTTCATGATTTATATATAAAAAAATAATTCATTGATATTATATTTGGAAAAGTGGAAAATAAAATTCTCATTATTTAACATCATAATGTAGTGTTTTCTATGATTTATCAATGCTAATGAGGTTTTAGGAACTGATAATTATATTATTTTAGATTTAAAAAACATATATCAACATATATGTGAGGAAATAAAAAAATCCCTAATTTATTCATATTATTATAGATCAACCTATAAAAATATTAAAATTTTAGAAGGTAATTATTGGACGCCATATTTTTTTGGATTATCCTTAAAACATTCATATGATATGAAATTGTTTTTGACTATTGGTAAGTACATTATTTTCTTTAACAAAATGAAATATGGGTATTCAACATTATTTGTTATATAATATTTATATTTTATGTTCACTATATTATTCTATGTTGTTCTTCGGTGTCTTTCAAGCTAGTAGAAACATTAATTTTCCAATGGATTCAATTTTTAAATGTTTTACAGGGTATGTTATCAGTTTATTTCTATGAAAGATTAATTTTAAGACATTTGACAAATGATTGTTAATGGTTAAATATTCTAGTAACAATCAAGTATAAATATTTTTTATAATAAATGAATAAATGTTTTTTATATAATTTTTCATTAATAAATAGAGATAAATTTGATATAATATAAATTAATATACATCATTATATTTTTTTAATTCTATGATTAACAAAAAATTGTTCTTTCATATTATAATACTTATAGAACATGGTTTAATTTTTGATACCAACATTGGGAATGCAATCATGAATGATTTCTTATGCATATTACTATATCATTAAAATTCATCCAATAATATTTTTGAAATATTTGAATAAGGAAATAGTGCAATCAAATATTCAGGAAATCAACAATAACTACCTTTATTTTATTTACGAGTTCTACTAAAGTGGTATACTAGGAGTATCAATTTTAGAGTTTCAAATCACTATGATAAATACAATACATTAATTTTAAATAGGGGTTAAAAATTTGACAAAAAATTAATACAAAAAGAAAAAAATTCCATTTGGGTTCTTATAGTTTCTTTATCAATATACAATGACTTTTTATGACGATTCAAGAATTTTTTATATAATGCATGGAATTTGGGAAAAGTATCTTAACATGGTGATTAAAATTAATTTCATATAACAAATTGATATTGAAAAACTATTATAAATTCTTTGGTAGAGGGTTTTTATATGGATATGTTGATGGATATGGTATATATAGAATAAATATAAAAATGTATCATTCAATTATATGAATCATGAAATTTATGGTTCTTTAAATAAACATCATTTTATGTTTACAAATATTACTAGATAATGAGCATATTCACTTAAGGATACTACATTATTGAATTGTGATTCATAGTGGGGAAATTTGATGCTTTTCGAGATTGTGTGTTTTCATCATCACAATGAATCCTATAATAAATAAAATCAAGATAAAAATATTTATGAGAATATATTAATAGATATATATCACATATTTATGGGGATGGGGGATCAATATGTGTGTAACTTACTGGGATTAACAACAAAGAATTTATTCCTATATATGGTAGGTATAAATAGAAATATTAAAATAAATACAATTATGTCATAGAAAAATGATGCTAAATATTTCCCGGAGAGAAGGGGCTATACCATACACATTGATATAAATAGTTATTAGTGATATTTAAATTGGTTTTAGGTCTTCGTATTAGTGGTCTATAAATCAAAAAATTCCATGTAATGAAATGTATTATTGTAGATGTAATTATTAGTGATTGGGGAATCATTTTCCGAGTTTAAACATTTTAATAGGGAATAGAACATTGTAAAACCATTACATGTGTTAGACTATAATGTAAGTTAATTGGGATATATAATCATACCACATACATAAATTCAATGTTTATAATGATAAAAAAATATTCTTATAATATTCACTATCATATGAAGAGGATGGTACTATTTTAATTTTAATATCAAATTGATAGGACATGGGTGTCACACATTTTGAGTTATATGGTAAGGAACATTTAAATTTATTATAAATACTTTTAATGAAACCATTAAATAGAAATTGATTTAATGAAATTTACATCTTTAGTGTCATTTCATTAGAAAAGGAATTATATAATCTATATACAATATCAGTACAAAATAATCCTTATTGGAGTGTATGTTTTTTATTTTTGACTGAAATTATTTCCCTTCTATCATTGAGTGAATATTTTTATTTATTATTGGAATTATGGAGGACTTTAAAATCACCCATATGATTAATGATTATAGGGTTACAATCTTATTGATCACTTATTTTTCAAGCACATAAAATAAATTTTGGTTACATAGTCTGTGTGATAATATTTCACAAAATAATTTTAGCTCATTAAGGTGAATATATTAATTTTAATGTTTTTATAGTCGATAAATAATTAATATTTGAATGAAAAATAATATTTGTTAGGTTGTGATTCAATTATCCGATATACTAGATATTTTTTTTTCATTTGTTTGGTAGTACATGTCCTATAGAGATATAATCAAAATTAATTGTATAATAAATTCGTCTAGTATTCCATATCATTTCCACTGTCTCGAAAATGATATTGGATAATGTAGTATAATATTATTTTACATATCCACTCTCATACAAAATATGTTGAGATGAATGATTAGATAAAATATCGAATCAATATAGAAAACCTTTAAAAAATTAATGTGGTTCAATTGTTCTTTAATATTGGGTGTTTGAATTCAGATCATTTAATAATAATTGATTATATATTAATTATGAGAACCATTTACCCATAGTCATTTAGTGGCATTAAATTTTCTAAATTTATAAAATAATGTAATAGTATTGATAATTTTCAATATTTTACATTTATTTACGGGAATGGATATAGGAAATCTATTTCATCAATAGAGAATAGTAATGAATATTTTTAAAGTTTGTAGTAATTGTGGAGGAGGATGAATGAATGTTTTTGAGTTGGTGAAAAAATTAACTATTGTAATACTAGGTTCCCTATGAAAAACTATGAAGTAATGTTTACTTTTTTTTCATCTTTACAATTAGATATAAATAATGTGTTTATTCCATAATAGTGTATACATTTCTTCAGGAACTATTGAAATAGTTATTTCCATAGATTAACATTCAAAAAATAATTTATAGAAGATAAAATGGTATATTGGGAACCTCAATATAATAAGAAATTTATCTGAAATATATGTTGTATAATCTAGATACATCATACTAATAGGACATAGTTGATGTATTACTATCATTTGTTGGGGGATTATAAGCATTGAAACTTATAATGATGTTCTAAATTTGTAATCTCATGTAGTAAGATGATTATGAAAGAACATTCATTAGGAAAACAACATGTTTTTGATATTATTGGATTCTTCTATATTCTATCATGTGTACTGGTTTCAGGACACGTGATCATTTCTAATGTGTGCAATTTTATCTTGTACTTAGATGCAAGTAAAAAACAATGATAATGAAATTGTGGTGATGTGCCATGTGTTGTGTTCTTCATTGGGATAATTTCATTCATTTTATGATAAATAATGGATTTTTCTATTCGAAGATAACTAAGTAATATATATTAGACTATATTGACCAGGATGGAAGTAACACCATAAGATCATGGACATGGTTTTCAAGGGTAAATCTTCCCAAATAGATCAACCATTAATAAATCAAGAAAATACTGATCACAGGAGTATGAATTCTATTTTATGAGATATTAATGTCATAGAGATTATATTATATTGTTTGTGGCTATAGGTTGGTTTTTAATAATATGAGTTTCTTTATTTCTTTAGGGGTCTTTATTTATTGCAGGAGTCCACTTTTGGTATGTGAATATTATTCACTTCTATCATGATAATGTCCTAGAGCATCACACAATATATCATATTCATGTTTCATTCTGATTTAGTTAAATAGGTATATAGTACATGGTTGGACACAAAACTGGGGTCCATGTTTTTTCCAAATATATTAGATCACCAATTTAATTAATAAATTTATATTATTAATTTTATGAATAAATTTCATTGTATTTGTTTTTTAAAAATAAATTAAAATTTTGATGTATATACATGAGAATATTATTCGAATGAATATCAGATTAAAAAATTCAAGGAACATTAAATATTTACGGTGATGATGATATGAGTTAATGGCTCAGTTATTCTCACATGATATTTTTATTATATTACAAGAAAGTGATAATATTATTTATAACTATGTACTATAGTCAAAATATGCCATTAATAGTGGGTTATTTATTTGGGGATGGGGCATAAATTACAAGAAATTTCATAACATTGTATAAATAATTAATGATTGGACCTTTTCAATTACTATTCACTTCCTTTCCATCTTATTCATCTCTCTCCAAAATTATAGATAGAGTAGATCTATATGTAAGTGTTCAGATTCACCTCTTTCACATCCATCACAGTCAAGGTGATGCAGCGATGATCATAATGTCGAATACATCTTATGTTATCAACATTAGAACAAAAAATTAATTAATCTATGGGCATAACATTTTTTATATCATGTATTGATGATCTAGCATAACATGTTTTCAAATTATTCAAAATGTGATCACCAAAGATGTGGAAAAATAATGCATGGATTGAATTGAAACCATGTATTTTATGTATTTTATTTTTGTTCCCAAATGTCATCATGTATTTTACTTGGTATGTAATTTGGAAAATTTTCAATGAAAAAGAAAATCTCATGTCCATCCTCTGTGTAATATTTATTCAATACCATTTTTGGGGATTCAACTATGTGATAATTAAATTAAATTGGTATCATATAAATTTGTGTAGATTTTTTAAGAAGGAAAATATAACATTATAGTAATAATAATAATAATAACAGATATTATTATAGTCCAAATGTCATAGACAATGTTTCAATATAACATCGGATGACCTGGTAATGGGAATCCAAAGTGTTAATACAGATTGACTGCATAGATGATGATGGTACTAAAATTGGAAAAAGGGTTTCTGTAAATTAATGATGTGATTGGTAAATAATGATGTTTCAGATAAATATATAAAATTATTACTATATATGGGGATGAATAGTGTTTTTTGTGAGTTATATAAATTAGTATTATGTTCATAATTTTAATATAATGATATTATTATCTTTTAAACTTATTTATGGGTTGTATTAATTATTAATGTTTTTAAAATGTAAAAAAAGTGTTATTGTGGACTTCACCGGGACAACAATAAATAAAAAAGGGGGGAATAAAATCCATATTTTTTATGGATGATCTTATTTGGTAAAAGACCCATTTCTCTAGGCAATCTTCCTACCTAGAATCTCCACCCTACCCTTCTCCAACAGCTTCATTTCATCCCCATTGGTTCAATGCTCTTCTCCATTGGTGGGTCTCCCTCATGCTATATCCCTTGATGGATCCACCCTATATAGTACACCCTTCACTTGTACCCAACAAAGAAAAAAACCCACATGGACATCCTTCCCCTAACATTATGTTTTCCTCCTTCGTTCATGAAAGCATGCCAAATGACTCAATGCAAAACCCTGACCACCAGTAAATAAACATTGATCCGCCACATGCATCATTAGAAAACAACACCCAAGGCCCCCACTCCCAAAAATGACCTCTATTGATGAAACTGTTTCTAACCCATGCTCCTAGACCTAGTAAAACCACATATCGATTAACCACTATATTTGAGCCCTTCCTAGTAGGTCCCCTATTTTTCATAAACAACCTCCACTGGATTGGGGTCCTCCCACATCAGAGGACCATTGTCATGAAATTAATGAGACCAGAATCCACTAGACATGTGCACCCCATGTCGGGCTATTATGAGTTGGAAAGGAACCCCAAATCCCATTGTGTGCTGGGAATACCCATGAGAGTGTATTTCATATATAAATTTCTGATGGGAAGAAACTTGCCCATCAAATGTTACCTTTTATCACAGTCTACAGCATTGGGACATAAATGATTCCATAAATTAAATTTAATGAATGTTTAGTTTTAATTTCATAATATTTTAATACCTGGGTAAAATGGGTATTAGATTGATTATTATAATTATACCATAAAATCTATGTCTGGATCATGTTTAGTTTATTTATTTTAAATTTTCAATTCCAGTATGTTATAATTATTTTATTACATGTTGACATGTGATTCATTTATTTCATAATGTGAATATGGGTCTATGTGTCGATCTTCGAGAATTTAGATTTTACTCATTGTATTCCCTCTCATGTGAGAGATTATCATACACTATTTATTATAGGAATAGAGTCACACATTACGCAATCTTACGGAGAGACACCATATTGGAATTTAACACATTAGATTGGTATGTGATACCACTAAAGTTCTATGTGACTAGTATCATTTTATTTTACCTATGGTCTAGGATGATAATGTATTTACTCAACGGATCAACTATTAGTATCCTCTCATTATCATTTCATCATTTTTTTTCATGTTTTATTATTTTGTTAATGAGTTGTTTACTCAAGATCATATTGAATAGAAAAAAATAATCCACATCTAAAATGATCATGTTACATTATGGATATTTTTCTATTTATTGAATGGCTATTTTTGACAGTGGTCACAAAGTATGTTTTTATGATTGGGAAATTAATTTTTTATCACATAAAAATAATATACCATAAAAAGTTATATTAATTCATAACCTCTTTCAACAATTCATATTTAGAAAAAATGTGGCAATTGTGGTGATCATCAATCAATATAGAGGATATCTCATACTAATAGGGATTTTTAATTACTGTAGTATTTTTAAATACCTAAAGTCATAAAAAGTGTTAGGAAGGAATAAATTGATATGATTTTAGAGGAGTGATTTGAGTAAATAAATTTATTATTTTAGAATCTTGGATTTCACTCAAAACAACATGGAACTGTTAGATAATGCAGTCCTCCGATCAAACTCCAACATTGAACTATATGAGTAGGGGTGAATCCAATGATTGTATACTATAAGTTTAGGATCAAGGATTTTTTCCACATGAATTACATAGCGATAGATTATTCATATTCTATTATAGAGAGTTCGTAGAATTTGTTACTATTTTGGGATAAATTTAATGATTTAATTAATGAATCAAAATTTATACATCGTTATTGTAGATAAAAAGTACCAATCTTATATAATTTAAAAAAATTAGAAAAATTTAATGGTGTACCATAATAAATGTATTATGATAAATTATGTAAATTTTAAATGTCAACACACTCTTGAGTCTCCATGAGTGGTACATTTACTTTCTCCCAATACTACGATATTGGAAATTCATGGTCCAAGTGTCCCTATACCTATTAAACCACCATAGGAAGCGAGGGTGGGAAATAATCTTTTAGTAGTCTTGTGTGTTAAGAATATGATCATCATAACATTATTATATCTTAAATGGTTGATTTATATTGTAAACAAGACATCATATCATGGGTGATATAACATGAATTATCATCTCTGAGATTTTTTTAAGGAGAAAGTGATGCGATATATGAACAGGGTTATGATTACACTAGACATATGCAAATTGAATGATGGATCATGATCATTTAATGGATCCCATTATCATATCCTTTTCACCAATTTACTCATGTGTCATTTTATTTTTACAAAATGAGGAGTATTGATATTAATCATAATTATATATTTAGGTATGAATATTCATGTTAATAATTATATAAAAGATAGATTAATATGTAATACGTATGGGAAAAATTTGAAATATGAGGCGGAAATTCCAATGGATTGTAACTCTAGAACAACATACTCAATGTCCATCAATGTGGTTTTATAATAAATAAGAGGTAATTTTCTTCATATATCATGAAATAAGTCTGTTTTAGATTAATAGAAATAAACATGATTTAGGAAGAAAGTTTTCAGTTGTTCTTTAGGAATATTCATAAATAAAAAATTAATGTTTTAATATTAATTATTGGGTATTTTATGTGATATTCAAATACCATATGTATATCAAAATATAGTAACCATGATAATTAAATACTTTTCTAGATATACGGGGTGTTATCCATGTGGGTGAGAAAGGGTGAATCCTATTTATGTGGTTAGAATTGCATGAATTATATATTTCCAAGTGAATGATTCTAATAAAACTATTATTGAGTATAAAAAAAAGTTTATATCACATGACCTTTTGACACATTGACGCAATATTCTATGTTCTTGAATGAATATTTTTATTCATATAAAATAATCATATAATAGTATATTGATACTTGGTTCATATTCTATACATGATGAAAATAAAATGTATGAATTATTTAACAATTTATTAAAAGATAAATTTCTGTCAAGATTTACTAAAAGTAAACAGACAAGGTATATCTATTATAATATTTTGACTATAAATAGATTAAAACATAATATATTATCTATGTATATAATTTTTTTTATTGTAAAAACAATTTGATAAAAGTTAATCCAAAAGTCATTCAAAATTAGTTCACCAATAGGGAATGGACTATTACTAGTGTAAAATAGTAAAAATTATTCATAATTATGATTATTTTATGATAATATTGAATATAAATGTGATGTTAGTTATATAAATGTTTATAACTTATCAGTTTCTTCATTCTTACAAGACAAAGAATATCTTGACCAAGCATTCAGCGATCATAATAATGTAGTGTGGTGTAATTCCAAAATGCACATTACCTTATTTACATTTACACATTGTTGTTAATAATGAGTATCGATGATGAAGTATTACATTTTATCACTTATCAATAAAAATTCAAGTATATTTACTCCTCAATGTACATTTTATTAATCCAAGTTATGATATATAGTGTATCGATTTTTATAATTGTAGAAATGTACAATATATTTTATGAAATAAATTTAATATAATTTTGAACTCCATTAACAATATTCCAATCCCAAAAAATGGATATCATATGAGTGATATTTTTATGGAATTACCTTATGCCAGAAGACATGTTTTTATACAAAAAAGTGTTTTTAGGATATAAAAAACATGCATCATGTAAACAACAATGTTCTTAAAAAGTAATCATCTTAAATAAATATTACGATATTTCGCTTATCCTTATGAAGGAAAAGTTGTATTAAATTTATAGACTACATGATTATTTATGATAGAAAATCATTATAGTGGTAGGGGAGATATATTTAAATTGTTTTACACTATGAAAAATATGAACAAATTGATGGTATAACAACTACTTCAAGAAGTTCATATTGAATATGAATGCTTCAGATAAGCATAATACATATGAAGTATAATTCTATAGTGATGTTTTTGTATTCATCATAGATGGTGATCAGAAAATGTATAAGAATAATAATTTCCTACACATATAAATTATATGGAAATTAACTAACACTAGAAAAAAGATAAAATTAAATTGAATGATTCCATGTATTATAGTGAATAGAGAATTATTATTTTGAATATTCAGTTGGGAATTCAAATAAAAGTATACATTGAAGGTAAAAAGAAAATATTAATAAGGACTGAATAGTAATATCGAGTCATTATTCCTAAATTTAATAGAATTTTACTTGTCATAGATAATACATATGATCAATAAATGGAGAATTTCAAGTAAGGAGCACCAATCATGTATGGTGTCCACCTGAAACAACCAAAAAGGGATGATAATTTAAAAAAAACAAATAAAGGTGGAATATTATTGAATTATATTTTAGGAATAAAGTATTAAACTAGATAATATAATATTTATTTTTAATGCATATTTTCTATGTGTCTACCAGTGTTTAGTGAGAGTTACATTTTTTCCATGTAAAATATTTTTTCAAACATTTGGAAGACATTTGTTTTTTATCAAGTTATTTTACAACAAAATGAGGGAATGCATTCTCTAGTGATTGACATGATGTATAAACTAATTTTCTCCATTAAAATATCTAAATAAGTGGATCTAATGGTTTATTTGATCTATTAAATAATATATATGGTTACATGGAATTGAAAAAAACCCTGAAAATTTTGATGATCGAATTGTTAGCAATGTCACATAGCACTCTCCATTTAAACATGTTTCAGATATTTGAGGAGATTAAAGTTCATATTTTAGTACAATATTCTTAAGAGTTGGATCAATCTTGTATTCATTGATATGTACAAAAATTTATATTTACAGGTTATATATTATAGTTGGAAGAAGATAGTTATATATAGTAAAATTACAAGTGGAGGTGTTAAATCAATCAGATTATACTTCTGTATGTTCAAATGATATGTACATGGTATGTGGAGAATAAATAATTCAATTAATTTGGGGGATCAAAATTAAATTCCATATATCCATGTAATATAGTTTCACATTTCACCTATGTTTTTTAGAGCAATAGGGTCATTCAAACCTATGGTATCCATACCTACAAATACAGATTACATTTCAGTTTTAGAGGGAGAAAATATGCAGTTATTCAGAAAAATTTGTTCATGTTATTAGAATTATTACTAGTAAGTAAATTATTATCAAAATGTAAATTATTATTTTCATACTAGATAATATTTCATGTTCTGATAGTGAAAAAATGGGATAATCATAGTGACAACAACTCCTGATATGTTTTACTCAATTATATGAAGTTGTATAGTAGGATATACTTGTGGTTGAAACATGGACATCACAACAAATTATTTTGTGACTCAGTAGAAATATTTTTTTTATCATGTAAGAGATAATAATGATAGTTAGAATTTTGGAACTAGTGAAAGTAAAGGTGTTGTTATGGAGGGTTTCCTAGACAAAAAAATGATGACTCTTTTTTTTATTTCCACGTATACAGTTGAATATACAATGTGTATTCTTATTAATTTTGTGTACACATTTATATATCCACTACTTAATTTATAATTTCCATATATTAGTTTTCATTCCATATGGTTATATTAGATCCCATGATATAATGAAAAACTCAAGATACTATGATATTTATCTCAAATATAAGTCATATAACCTAGATATATCATTTTGAGTAGACCCGTATGAGGTTTGAATATCAATTGATGGGGGGTTATAATCCTTGACACATCTCTTCATGAAGTTCACACAAGGTAATATATAGTAGTTAGTTAATTAGGGCATACCCTCTAATATGAACACCACATGTTTAGGGGGTCATTGTATGTTTATATCTAAGGACATTTGTGTTGGTATCCTGAATTTAAATCATTACAAATATCTGACTTTTGATCGAAAAATATAATGCATAGAAAAAACCAAGATATTTGAATTATAGAGAGGTATGTTGTGTTGGGTGTGACATTGGTGATATAGAATAGGTTCAATTATAAATAAATTATTTTAATCATATAGGTTAATGAAATAATATATCTCAGTCCAGGTTTACGAGGATTGTAGAACCTTCGTAAGACCATGGTCATGGTAGTCGAGGGTAAATCCATCCAGTTAGATCTAAATCTAATAAATCTATAAAAGTGATTTGACATGAGTCTACAATCTATATAATGAGATATTAAATACAAAGAGATAATATTACATAAAGTGTCTTTGCAGTTTAGTTATTTTTGATACAATAATTCTTATCTCATTATGGGTTATGATGTGTCGCTAGATCCCACTCTTATTTTGTGAATTGTATTCATTAGTAACTCCATATGTTACATTATGGTCACATGTAATAAATTATTCAATATATTCCCTATTCAGTTTAATATGTACATTGGAAATTGTGGGCCCTACAACAAGGTTCTGTGTTATGTCCAAGGATAGAAGATCACCAATATAAGGAATAAATTCTTATTATTCATTTTAAGATTAACTAGAATTAAATATATTTATTAAATTTATTTACATGTTTTAACGTAAATAACTGAAAAAAATATTTCTTTGGTATTATCAAATAAAAAATTACATATATTAAATGAAAGTGACAATATTGTTTCGGACTCATTATAGTAGTCATGTCATATACTTAAATATGTGTTAAATATTTAGTGGTAGGGGAGGAAATTTTATGGTATTTTAATAACACTATAAATATATGAACAAAGGACCTTGCCTACTACAATTCACTTCCTCACTATCTCAATTTATCCCACCTGAATTATAGAGATAGTGTATCTACATATAGGAGTTTAGATTGGGGTCTATTTATTTCATCTAAATAAAGGAAATTTGATGCTCATAAGATCTTCTAATTACTTGTCAAATCTCTGCGCTTTCACCTGTAATTTTTCGATCGATGTTTCCACAGTCTCTTAAAGTTCATTGGTATGATCTATATAAATATTAAATCAGATTAATCAAAAATCAATCACCAATCATGTGCAGTGATTTAGAATGGATTCATATTGAACTATGTATTTAATGGTTATTATTTTGTGAATGAAATTCATTATTTTGGATCCATAGGTTTTATTAGCCAAAGTTTTAACGACAACGATGAGCCCGTGTCAATCGTTAGTGGGAATTTTTTAAATTCCAATTTTTGGGATTCAACTATGTGGTTAGTAACTTCTGTTTCTTCAGGGTCATCCAATATAATGACACATGGTTCTTCTAAATAAATTCATCTGAAGAGGACTATATAAAAGCATTATTTTAGATGTATTTAGGTGAAATAGAAAAATAATAATTGATAAAACTAATCATCCACTAATTTATTTCATCCCACCATTCTTGATCATGTAGATTGGTTCGATTATGATGATGCTCTATTACTGTACATATCCCGGAATCTATAAATTGCAGAGAAATCAGGCATTATTTTCTTTGCATATAGTATAACCAACCAATGCTTTCTCATTTATGTTATTGATGATAAATGAAGAGGTACCGCTATGTAATGAATTAAAATCCATCAAATCATCATAATCTTGTTTATCTAAAATGATAACATAATTTTAAATGAGTCTCCATATCCAATATATATGTGATAAATATAAATAAATAATAGCCATAATAGAAAATTTTACCAAAAACATTGTACAAGTTTGATGTTTTATATTAGTTCTTCAATATAGATATAATTTACACCATTTATTTCTTATGGTCTGGAACTCATCATCCCAATTAAAATTTAAGTAATGAATTGATATCTATTGATCCTATTACAAAAATATAATTAGTGATATATAATTTTCATCAATGATTTTGAAATTTTATACGAAGAGGAATGAATTGGAAATGAATTTCTATGTTAGGGAAATGAAAACATATCCCAATCCAACTATGTTGAGTCCCAAATCATCAACTATTCTCTTAGTTTGACATTAAAATGAATCGTCGAAATATATTTCTCATATAATGGTATTTAATAGATACTGATGAATTCATCCATTGGTAGCTCAATATTAATTTGTATTTCGTCCATAGCGGGGTGTGTATAAGGAATAACATTTAGTTCCTGTGCCTTGATAATATTCTATGGTATAAAATTGACATTTAAAATTTGTAGGTATAATTAAACAATCTTATAGTGATAGAATTCCTTTTAAAATAATGATACATTATAACAAAACTACCATCATAGTCAATTGAAATTTCATTATTTGATCATGATATGAAGTAAAAATTCATAAATAATTAATATATAAGAGATTTAAATGGACCATAATTTGAGAAATATTAAATTAATTACACCAATTGTATATGAAAATAAATGAATGGTGATTTTCCCAGTATCATGATCTTCTATAAAGATCATACTTGTTTTTATATCTATATAAATAATTAAACTCATTAGAGATATAATAAAAATATTGAGAATGAAAAATACAGAATATCATGACTTATTATATAAATTTATTAATTCAAATATAGAGAATTCATATATGATTGATATATACATATATATGCTCATTGAAAATATTTTCGTTGGATATATGGTCCTCAGAATACTATTGATCATATGATTTAATATTTACTACTAAAATTTGGTTGTTTATAAAATATTTTAATTAATGAATAATTAATCAAAAAAATATATAAGTATTATTTAATAAAAAATTTAATTATGTGAAATATTATATGAATTATGGAGTATAAATAGATGTAATCACATTTCAATACCTTCTTTTATGGCTAAATTAATTTTCACGTGATGTATATTTATTCTTTAAGGGGATCTATATTGGGAGCATCAAATTATTGTCATGTACCCATGGGGTTCCTTAATTATTGACATATCTAAAATTGAATTATTGAAGATATAGAGAAATGACAGCTTAGTGATGTAAATCTCATTAAAATCATAATGTGATCCACGATCGTTAAATAGAAATAAAAAACAACATATATTATATATCATACAATATGATTTTTTTGTGTATGTAATTTCAATTTAGATAATTTGATTTTTCGATTATATAATCATGTTTTTATCATTGTAGTGAATAATATTATATATATATAAATTCATTATTATATGTATTTTTATTCATTTTAAATTCTTTTAAAATTAAAATATCTAAACATAATTTAATTAATGGAATATTATTTATTTAATATATTTTTTTGATAAATAACATGTAATGGTTTATAGATAAATAAATCTAGAATATTTTTTTAGTAATGTTAAATTATACTTTTTAAATTTTTTTATGGATTATTTTATATTCTTACAATATTTTTATAACAATAAATATATTTATTCACCAATAACGAATGAATTATATACACATTATCTAGAATAAATATAAAAAATAAATTAAAATTATGGATAATATTATTAGTATTAATATAGTAAGAATAATAAAATTTATATGATTAGAATTATATTATGAATTATTTTCTTTGTGTATTGTATTTTTATATAACAATTTATTTTTATCGTGTTTAGTGATTGAATATATTTAAATATATTTAACATTTTAATTCATAATTTTCAATTTATCAATCTGTGTAAAATTTAATTTAGTATTGATAATAATTTAATGTGGAAAAAATGTACTTACCATAGTAAATATAAATTATTGAAAAAAGGATTAACTGATTTGTAAATAGAAAAAATAGCATGGTAAATATTCATTAAATTTGTTAGTGATTGTTTCCAAAACATCAATTGATAAAATAGAAACTATTTTATTACATAGGATTTACATTCAATGATAAATTTATTTCTGTATATATTATGAAATATGTATATGGGGAAACTACACCAAATGTCACTTATAGAAGGAGCACACAATTTCCATAAAAGTTACATCACCCCAAATTATTACTCTTAAGTCCATAATAAAATTAACTCCCTTAAAAGCCTATGTCATGTTTTGTAACCTCTCATTAGAATATGGTATCCATCTTTATTCAATTCCAAGTGTCTCTTATGAAAAACTTCAG
Organism: Viscum album; assembly: GCA_963277665.1. Classification (NCBI taxonomy): domain Eukaryota; kingdom Viridiplantae; phylum Streptophyta; class Magnoliopsida; order Santalales; family Viscaceae; genus Viscum; species Viscum album. Next base: position 641,259,615 of record OY728157.1, read on the forward strand.
GTCATTAATATAAGTTTCATTCACCATGTCATGATCCAATCTATGACACCATCCGACCCAACACCTAACCCAGTCCGTGGAATGGCCCAATGGGTGTTCTAGAACCCCCCGAGACGGAAACAAGTTCCTTGGAATTATTAATGAACCATGTTAATGATTTTACCTTATTATATCATCATCTAAATTGATCAATTATAAAACAAATCACATTGAAAACATACAACAAATCATGCCAAAATAGTTATCCATATTTATTGTTAACAACATAGAACAAACCCCCAAAAAAATACTACAAGGAAAAATTAAATAAAAACAATTCAAAAACATTCATGTAATATGAAGAGAAACATCCTAAATCCAACGACAACAAGATCCATCAGATAATACCATTATAAACCTCAATCTCCATCACCAAACACACTGCCTTTATATGATTCAACATAACGATTCTGCATACACCCATTTGTGTATATAGGGTGTGATCCAAAGAAAATAGGTTTCTTCCAAAAATACATTGTACACTAAAACATTATATTGAAATTTAATAGGAACATTTATGTATGGGATTTTAAATCATTTCATGGAAAACTATTATAAAATGGAACACTTCCATGAAAAACTATTTCAAAACAACAATTAAAAGAAAATAAATTTCATGAATATACCCACATGGCCCACCATAATTTGGAGGATGGAACCACAATATATAAGAATCATGTCATTATAGAGAACCATGGGTAAATCCAAAAGGACAATCTACCTCGAGCTAGACACTAGTACATAGTACCTCAGTGTACGGTGGTTTAGAAACAAAATTCACATATTCCTCATGAATGAGACACTATGAAGGGAAAAATATGGGCCTAGTGGTCTCAAATAATCATCTTAGTTTAGTTATTGTTGTATTCATCAAACCATATTTGTGAAATCATGAATTCTCCAATTCCAATTCACTATCGTAATAGAACGTGTTATCCCACCTAGATACAATTGATTCCCTTTTCTCAATCCCATTTCACATGTCACAAACACCCCGACATACCGAAACACATTTCAACTACTATAACATAAAAGATATAACACCACTTTCATAGATATAAACAACTTTTGAAAGAAAATAAAAACCAAAACTATTTGAAAAAATATTTCACACCTCTTGAAAAACATAGAGAACATACTACATATTTTATATGAACACACCCAACAATCAAAAAAAGGTTTCAATCATGAAAAAAACAATTACCCTTAGAAAACCCCCTTTCGGACATACACATATTAGATGCATTTCAAAGTGAGTTTCTAGTCAGACACAAATTTTTATCTAACACATTCATGGAATAAATCAATAGGTAACATATGATACACATATGGAAGACAACCCATTTTATTTAAAATTTCATATCTAAATAAAAGAAACATTGAATCATTGAATTTTTTTCACCACACAGATAATCTATTGAACATGAATATGAAACGAAAACGCATATTAAATTCACTTAAAATCATTAATCATTGAACCACCTACAATGGGTGGAGAAAATTTTGGAATATACTGTGAAAATTCAATCGCACATCAACCACACCATGTGAAATAATGAGAAAACCTAAAAAATAAAGATTGATCCAAAAATATTATGATCTATCAAAATAAACAACACCCTACATATTGGATAAGTGAATCCCAAATGGAATGAGTGGAAAAATGTAAATGATATTAGGAAACCAAGTCAGGACGAATCCTAATTGAGGGATCTTGAGGAATATGAGCCAATGTAATCACAAAAATTAGCCCATGAGAGAGGAGAAGAAGAAGTGAGGTATACATTTGGATTGGGAGACTAAGAGAAGAATGAAAAGCTGGTTAAGTAAAAAAAATTATGGACTGATAAAAGGGAGATAACCAATTTTAATTAGCTGGACAAGACTAACATTTATTCTGAATGTCTTGTTGAACCATGTGGCGGCCGTAAAGACATATCTGCTTATGAAAGTATATAGTGAACAATTAATCATCACGGCCAAGAAAACCATGCAGAATATGTGCGGATGATTCTTGAATATAACCCTAACCAATACAACATTTCCTAAGAGGAAGCACATGGTCTAACAGAAGATGTGCTCGACATGAATTATATGTGGACTCAACTATCAACCTACTACATGATTACGTAGGATGGGTACACAGTTTATAATTAACCTGAACGAATAATGAACCATACACTATCCACTCCAAAACATATATTTTTCATGTAAATTCATGTGGTGAAATTATGGACATGTACTAGACCAAAAAAATAAGAAAATGAGGTACTTTTATAATTTCTACATGTCACACCTAGTTCCTGAGAAAAAAATTTAGAACGAAACTTGATGAAAAACAATTGGTGATACCAAAAACCTAGGTGTGACAATTATCCCCAAAATAATGCTTTATGATCTTAGAAATACACAATAAGGAATGATCCAAACCCAAAAAATGATAATCCTCCCCAGATCATGGATATTTTTAAGAAAAATCAAATGTTGATAAATAAATAATACTTAAGGAGGGATAAGAAGTAAAAAAGTTAAACAAGGTAGGATAAAATTGACTCCCTACCATGGGCCTTCCACAACCAAAATATAACACCCATCTAGTTGATCAATCATTGAAAATAAACTCTCACACCGAATAATCCAACATCTTGATAAATACCGCCAGAACCTCAATTTATCAAAATAATTTGGTGCACACAAAAACCATCATTTTAATGAGGATGAAACATGAAGTTAAATCACTTTGAATGAGACCATCCACTATCAATCCAGTAGTAGAATATTTAAGATATTATTATTATTGAGAGTACCAAACAGACTACCCACCATAAATATGAACCCATATAGATTGGTGTGGGAATCTTAAAATGACCAACCCCCCCCATCACAAGGGGTCTGAAAATAGAAACTCTAACTCAAATGAAAAAAATAATGTGGTTCACTATTATTATGGTACACTATCATATTTTTATAGTACCACGAAAAAACCGAGATCGATTCATAAATATGTTCATATACGGGCCATCAAATGGAGAATAACATTCTGTAAGGCACCACCGTTGGGATTTTAATAAGATGGGATGTACTCACCTACTTATAAAAGAGGAGGAACCCTTCTACCCACATGGGTGATAATGTTGAAACCGGGTCCCCACACCAATTTCAAAAAAAAATTGATTGTTAGAAATAAACAACTACAAAAGGTGCTTTAATTATCTAAATTTTCCATGAAAGCAATTTTTTATGATGAAAATTTGTTGATTTTAAAAATAAATTATCGATAAACTCTCCCGTATTTTCTCAAATTCATTTCATAAAATTAATCATTTCTAAATAATTTTTAAAATGATTTATGAAAATTCCTTTTCAATCATTCAAATACAACCACTTAAAAATTGAAATATATTTTTTACAATTCCAAAACAAGGGTTGTCAAAATGATTTAAAAAATCAATAGTGAAACAAGACAGTTCTTAAAGGATGAAAACTAGTGCGGATGGGTGACATACCCATGAGGATTTAGACTAATTGACAATAACACCACCATAATAGATATTTTTCATAAACCATGTCCCCAACTCAACATGGCATTCCAAGCTCTGCATGCTCCTTGATACCATTGAACCTGATAACTTTTAATTTTTGAGACATCAACGGAATGTATGAACCAAATAACCCAAACAGAAACCTTGTTCTTAGATTAAATCATGTCTTTTAATTAGTTGTGTTATCCTAAAATACTTACTCATATCTTGACCACCGAGTCCGGACAATCCTAGCTCTGTTATACCCATATTTATCACCGCGTAATAGAACCCAATAGTGTGTATCCTCCCTTTGTTACAATTTTTTCACGAATAAAAATAAGACACCGACCAATCCAGTGTCTGAACCGGTCCATGGAATGTCCCTAAATGCGTTCTCAATCTCCATGGGATGTAAACTAGTGCTCGGGTTTCAATAACACACCATGGGAGTGATTATACCTGATCATGTAAATATACACAACAAATAATTCGAAATAAACACCATCTAAAAATATAAAACAAAAAATGTCATGAAAACAATCGAGATGTAATGACTACAACATTGAACAAAATACCAATAAATACTTAAAAAGGGGAATAAAGATAGACCCCAATCCACTATGTTATGAGAGGATAATCCTCTTCAATTAGCCACTACCATGATCCACTAGATTTGGCCACTATAATCCCCAATTATAATTACCAAACACCTTCACATTACTTAAGTCAATGGATCTAGTTTATATACACCCAATGGTATATATTGGGTTTGAGCCAATTCCCTTTAGGATGACACCAGAATAAATAGATTGCATGAAAAAACATTAAAAGGAAATTTACTAAGAACAATTATAAAATTTATTTTAATTCATGTATTTGGAATCATTTTATAATAAACTCATCTAAAAGGGAATACATCCATGGAAACACCAATTAACAATAACATAAATAAAAAACTAAATTTTAGGAAGATTTCCATAAGCCCTACCATATGTAGATGGTTGAAACCACAAACATATAATCATCTTGATATAGTATATCACCATGGTCAAATCAATAATGTTTATCTAGCTTTAGTGGGTTAATAGAACCTCATACCTCGGTGTAGTGTGGTATGGAAAAAGAAATAACATCTTTCTTATGAAGAAGCCACTATGGGGGAAAACCCTAATTTTCCTACTGGTTTATAATCAACATCATATATTATTTTGGGTTTTATGAATCAATAATTCTATATAAAACTAGGACTTTTCAACTTTTGAATCAATATTGTGTGAGAATTATACATTCCACCATGTTACTTGGGATTCCCTTATGATCAAACCCATTTCTCATGTAACATAAACCACCACTTACACATACACAACTCGAACAATTAAATACACAATACATGCCACCATAATCCTGGAAAAAACCTCTTTTGAACCCAACCACAATCCAAGACAATTTGAAAACAATTTTCATAACACATTATCAATTTTGGGAACATACTAAATAATTTATAAAAAACTTAAATCATTGAAAATAAGGGTTTACACTTGAAAAAAATGAAAATTCCATTTATAAAAACCATTTTTGTCTATAAAAACATTAAAAACATTTTTAAATGAGTTTCAAATAATCTACAATTAGTTATATAACAAAATCAAGGCATAAATAAAAAAGCGAACTTTTTAAACAAATATGGAACGCATCCCGTTTTCTTAAAAGTTTCATTCATCCAAAACAAACACGTTGAATCTTTCGAATTTTAGTTTTTAACATCATAGATAATCCATAAAACATGAATAAGATAAAAAACAAAATATTAAATTCACCAAAAAAAATTTAATCAAGGAACCACCTACCCAGGGAGAAGAATGTTCTTGAATCTAGTGTGAAAAATTAATCACAACTATACTAAACTCTATAGAAGAAAGATAAAACCTAAAACATCATGATCAAACCTAAAATATTATTATCTAACCCAAAAATAACACCCTACCCACTGGAGAGGTGATACCTCAAGGAAAAGTATGGAAACACCAAGAATATATATGCAAAAAATATAATAGGATACTTACTTGATATACATTGAGGAATCCAAGCCAAAAACCACCAAAAAAATGATCCCAATGGAGAGGGGGATATGGATGGATGTGCACCTGTGGAGGCCAAAGGAAGAATAAGAATAGGGTTTATTGCTAAAATTAGGGAGACAGAAAAAGGATAAATCTGTTTTTATTAACCTTGACAAGCCGCACGATCTATCTACATGAGATTTCAATCCCTGGGGTGACCATGCACACCTCTCTTATTAAGTAGGTACCTACTGCATGGTAAATACGCATAGCCTGGAATGATGTGCAGAATCCATGAGGTAGCTTCTGTACATGAACCCCAAATACAACATGGTTACTTGGGCTAAGGGGTATGGTCTGACTAATAGTGTGATGGCCACGTAGTAGCTACTTCCTCATCCAGCCACCTAAGACATGGTTACATGGGCATGGAATACCATTTCTAGAAATTAAGTACCACATAATTTCCCCCATAAAATTTATATTTTTCATGTAAATTCTTGAGGGGAACATATGGACAAGAACAAAACCCAAAATTAACAAAATTAATCCTTATAAATTCAAACCTTTCAAACCTGGTTCTTGAGAAAATAATAGAGTTCTAATAATAAACTATAACAATGGTGGAATCCTAATACAGGGTTGTGAAAAACAATATAACCATATTTGTTATCAATTTTAGGAAACAAATATATAAAAAATATTGAATTTTAAAATATTGAATTTTTAATTATTATTCCCATATTATAGTGATTATATACCTATAAAATAAAATTTCCTTAATAAAACAATAATTATAATCTTTTGTAGTTTTGGTATTTTCAATCAACCCAATTAATGATGATTTAATTGTTAAATCATGAATATATATGAAAAATAATTCCCAAAAATGTATTAATTAAAAAAAATTCATTGTCATTTTTATAGAATGAAAATATTAATATATTTATTATTTATAATGATTGGTATATCCATATTTTTATTTCAATATTTGTAATGATAATTATGAAATAAATAAATTAATTATATGGTATTCATTTGATCTCTTTTAAAAATGTTTTTATAACTGTTTGATTAGGGTGTATTTTTTATAAAATATATTCAAATTACAAAAAATGACCTTCTTTTTATTTTAATATATTTTTAATCTTATACTGTAACGATCATTACAAAACCTATATTTTATTTAATTGATTAATTATTTGATAATAATAAAAAATTACTATTTAAAATTATTTATTATATTCCTAAAAAATAATTAGACTTCAAACGACATCTATATATCGAATCATGAAAAGAATTTATGAAAATTCCTTAAATCATTTTTGCATCTACTTCCATTTATATATAAGAATGATCTATCATAAACTAATTTCTATTTATTGACTATCCTTATAAATTTATATTATTATTTTTCCGTCGAGATGATGGATAATTTTTACAAATTAATACAATTATTGATTTCATTTATTTGTTACCAATTAATGATTTTATGTTGCCATTTTTACAATTTTTAGGATATATTGAATAAATGAGTTCATATAGAAAAAATATTAATGGATTTTAAAATAGTGGTGGGTGGGTAATACATCTCTATTCAATTAATTGTGTATATTATTATATCACAAGATATAATGTGGTTTTGTGTGGACCACGTTGATATGTTACATACTCTATTTTTAGATCATTATAATATCTTAATAACTAGATTTGGGATCCTAATTAATGTGTTCCAAACACTATGGTTGGAAATTATTTATTTGTTAATAACTCCCCTCATAAACCATACAGATATGTTCATTATATTTTCCGTGGATCATATATAAATTTTTCAAAAAATATCTATGTGATCTTTATTGATATATTAAAAATATTATGTATAAAACATATTAATATACTCATAGATTTATTGATGTAAAATATTAATAGGTTTTTTACACTATGATGTGACCTTATTGAAATTTCTATAACTATTCATGTCGACTAAATTTCATTATTTTAAATTCAATGAATAGACATAATTGTTTTAGTTATATTCAACATGTTATTATTTGCCCATGTATTTATATTCCAAATTCTAATTTTATTCTCAATGAAATATTATTAGGAACTCATGTTTAAAAATTCACATACGACAAAATATGTTATTATTATCTTATGTTAATTTCTATGTTATTTTTTTCTCTTTTCATGATGTATTAATAAAATTCTGGAATAAATATGGTATCTAATCACATTTTTAAATTCTGTTAATGATTTCAATCATGAAAATTAGGTATCCCAACAGGTTTTGTTGTTATATTTTTTAATATTTTTAGAAATTTTGGATACTTTTTAATATGATTCATATTTACCTAGGTAATTAAATGAATAAATTTTTTTTGTGTAAGTCACATGAGGTATTTTTTAGTGGAGATGTCTATGATATATTATGAAATTAGACATTTATATTTTAATCCATTAAAGAATTTAAACATTTTAGATCAAGGATTTTGTTTTTATTTATTTGTAATATTTAATAAAATACCGAAATGATATAAATAATATGAATCTTCTCCAACAGTTATATAAGCCTTTTATGGAGACAGATTAGATATTTTAAGGATTATCACTCTCTATTATATAATATATAACTGTAATGAAATATAGGGGGAATAAAAATTCTTATATGTTTAGTAGAAGTATTTATCATGTCGGAAAGTATATTTTATAAAAATAAAATTATTTTGTTTTTATAATTTTATAATTTTATAATTTATTCATCACATTATACCATTTGGTTTTATTTAATGGACAAATGAAAGAGGATGTTTTATATTAATTGGTGTTTTTGAGCTAGAAAGTTTTGTATGAAACAACCATCACATGTAAATAATGAAATATATAAAACCATAGTCATCTTATAACTAATTCATACAAGAAACCCATCAAATAATAAATGTGATAAAACCAAAATGAATCCATGAATCAATGATCAAGGATAGAGTAACATAAATGAAATAAAAATAATAATTCAAAATATCAATGTAGTCAATGATTATTTAACAAATTTGGAACTAATCTTATCCAAGTCATGAACTAATATGATAGTCTAATATTTATAAAATAGAATCTATTTTCTAATAGTGTGTTTGACACGCAACAAAAAAATAAAACATGGAATTAATCCTCTCGTTTAATTATTGCATATTTCATATTTTAAATACATTTAATACATTCATTCTCTTTGAATGAACATAAAACAGAGTTAACATATAACTCAAAGAAAAAATTCATTCTTCAATAACCTGTCTTTCGAAAAAAACCAATTTATACTAAAAAATAATATATTATTAAATTTTTTATCTAATATAATAAGTTATAACAAATCCAATAAATTATTTGTTAAAAATAGGATTAACTAAAATTTTAATATATATTATATATAAAAATATAAAATAGTTTCATTGGAAATCAAATTAATATAAATGAATATAAAAATGAACTGAATATAAATGAAATGTTTAATGATCACAAAGGTCTTTTGTCTTAATAAATTTAATTAATTACTCATGTTGAATTATTTTAATGATATATATATATTATATTTATTCAAATATTTTTTAATTTCATAAAATAACAAAGATAATAATAAGATAATTATAAGTCCTTTTTTATGTTTACATGTTGTTTTTTTCGAAATAAAGATTATTTTAATTCCATTTAATAGAGAACATGTTTTAAATAAAATTAGTGGATATTTTATTAATTTAATATGTCATTATAGACATAGTTTTATAAATAGTAACATAAAAATAATATTACGGTGGTGTTTTCCTATATTTCTATTAGGACTAATTTCATGATGAATGGTTAAAATTACTAAATTGTATTTCAAAATTTATTTTTTGTAATTTATTTATAATGAGAAATTGTAATTATTATATTTCTTCTATGATTAATTAGATTAAATATTCATTTTGTAAACCAATTAATGTAACTTTAATCAATTTAATTTTGAAATAATATATAAAAAATTTCATCATTTCAACCTTATTTCTTTCAATACACACAATGTCATCCGTTCTACGAGAATAATTCTAAAATAATTTCATCCAAATATATGATTATAATTCAAAAATGGATTAAATATATTTATTTACAACAATATTTAATTTCAAATAAATTCTTATTATTTTTTTACCAAATTTTTGGAATGTAGTTATAATTAATTGTATCGATTAATGTAAAATTAACATTCACTAGAGACTAATCCATAATAATAAATAAAAAAATGACCTGTAAACCTTTGAAAAAAATCCATTTTATGTTAATATATAGATACTAAAACCCCATTTATATAATTTTAATCATTATTAAATCCACTTTTCATAGAAAAAAATTTGGTGTAATTCTCTTTTAAAAAATTCACATAAATGATACTCCTCCACTATAAAAAGGTGCTCACCCATCAAAAATATTTTCTCCTATAAAGCCCTTTGTATAATACAAAAACGTATATAATAATCCAAAATCTTACAAAACCTAATAAAAAATCATCCTCGATAAATTAATTCAACCAAGGATGTCTTTTGTTAAAAAAAAAATCTGTTACCATAATAAGTGGTAACTTTTTCAAATGATCACATCATCTTCATTTATGTATCTACACTATCAATTATTTTTATATAATATTTATATAATATAATAACTATAATAAATAAATTGAAACATTTTTATGAAATCATTTTAAACTTCACTTATACACACTGTAACAGCCCAAGATTTTATAAAAAAATATTCTTTTTAATTTTATTAATGTCTTGTGTTGTATGCTACACCAAAAGGAGCTCGTACAACACACATCCTTGACTTGTCTTGCATTACACGCAATCGCGAACTTCCTCGATAGTGTGTGTAGTACGCAATACCGAGTTTCACTAAACAACGATATGCTATAAAAATATTATTAAAACTAGCCGTTATGAATAGTAATAACCACTTTTTGAAATCCAGTAAATCTTATTTTTTCAAAATGAACTTTATTTTTGGATTCGGAGTATCGAATTTAGCCTAAGGTGAAATTTTGGGACTTTTCGGATAACTTTCATATTCTGATGAATAGTGAAAATTACTAAATTATAATTAAAAACAACTTTTTTAATCGAAATAATTAATAGTGATAAATCATTAATTTGAGTGGTTTTAAAGTATATTTAGAATATATTTTTACAATTTAATAAAATGTTGGTCATTGGATGTAATTTCACATTTAAACTAGACATAAACAAGTGTCAATCTTTTGATAGATATTGTTTCTTAAAAACACGCTATTTGTTTTAACAGCGGGATTTAATTATAAAATTAATTAATGCAACTTTTATGTTATGAATTTGGTAAAATAGACTTCATTTTTGAATTCGGAATATGAAATATAGCTTGGGATGAAATTTTGGCATTGTTCTGAAAAACATCAATTTTTTATGAATAGTGAAACTACTAAGTGGTAGGTTAAAAACTGAATTTTTGCATAAAACTTAATTTTACCGCTTCTGTGAATGGAATTTCGAAAATCCGAGAGACACGGTTAATATCAAGGACTAAAATGTGGTTCAATGAGATGAAAATAAATTTTTGGTGAATAGTAACTTTTTACTTTTTTACCACGGTTAATAGTAAATAGGGTAACTAAGGGTAAATATGATATTAATATTATCCTAACACATGTCCTAATTCTATTGGACAAGTGTAATTCGACCAAAAACAATCTTAGGAATAAAATATGACCATTTAGGCCCACTTGGATTAGATTAGGATTTTTATTATTAATTTATTTAAAGAAGGGTTAAAATAGTTAAAATCAAAGTTTAATAAGTAAATCATTTTTAATATGGGGTTATACATAAGATAAATTCGACTATAAATATTCATTAGAAAGCTAAAAAGATTTCCTACATGATGGTATTTTATTTGTAATTTTTAGACATCAAATAATATGATAATTCGTATGACACAAAGATGATGCAGTAATTATCTTATTAATGAAATATTGACATAATTGATGTTATAAACACCAAAATAAATGTAATTTAAGACTTTTTATGAATTCCACTAATTTTCTAGGTTACTATGATATAGTAATATTGATTTAAGCAACTTGGTTCGAACATTTAATTCTGTTATGACTTTCACAAAAATCATATATCAAATAGTGTCAAAATTGACACAAAATAGTTTTTAAATCAAATATTATATTATTAATTGTTATTGTATTCCTAAAAATCTAAGGTTCGGCCAAATGACTTAGATAAGGATATATATATTAATAATAAACAATTTGGGGTTCGTTTGGCATGTTATAGTAAGTGTATTAACCATATAGTGAAAGAAAACAAAAAGACACGGTAAAAGTTAAATTATTTAACTTATAGTTAAATCTAATTGATAAGGTTAAAATAATACCCTAAACTTGTCTAAATCCAATTGGTTGATAGGATTTCGACCCATCCCCACTTTAGCTTCGAAATAAGACCCTTTGGAACCATTATAAACCGATTTTGACTTTAATATAAAATAATATTTTGAGATATTCCTAAGGTTCCCCTCTCCTCCCCTATAAAAGGACACCTCCTCCCCCTCCTCCTCACACCAATTTGAGAACTCAAGCTCGGCCAACCCCTGCCAATTTCTCCTCTCCACTTCCCTATCAACATCCTAGAGGTTCTGGTCTTCCTCAGAGACCAATTTTAGTGCCCTAAGAGGAGGTCTCAAAGAGGCACTTCAAAGAAGAGGTAATTACCGTTACCAATTCTTTCATCTTTATTTCTTCTTCCACTTCTTCTTCTTAGGTTGTTTCATTATGAAGTAATAACATCAGTATCACTCATATACTGATATGTTATTATAAGTATGAAACAACCCTATTTCACCATCTATCCATCCTACGGAAAAAGAAATCACCGCGCGTGCGTACGTACGGAATACCGTCTCCACGCCGTGGTGTAATCTATTTTCCACCACCACCTTATATGGATGGGTATAATGGTGTAAAGAATAACTATACATAGTTATTACAACATCATATTGATTCTGATATATTGTATAATCCACTCCAATTCAATTCAATATTTATAGAAATGATATCATCGCTCGTGCGTACGTACGGACTACCGTCTCCACGACGCGATGAGATTCATTCTCCATGTTAACAATTTAAGAATGATTATAATGTATATATAAGAAATAATAATGAAATATATGACATTATAAAGCTACTGGATTTATGTATATATATACATATGTATGTCATCTACTTACTTCCATTTCAAGACAATAAGGAAAGGAAAACAGCGTTCATGCATACGTACGGACTACCGTCTCCATGAACGGTGTTTTTCATTTTATTTATCTACCTATTATATATATATATACTAAATATATATGATATATAAATCATATTTTATATTCTGGAAGTAAGTAAATCATGATATAAGTAATAGTGATGTCAAGAACAACAAGTCAAAACACCTATGATAAATGAAACGATTTTACCCAAAACGCTTCTTTAACAAGGAATTTACAAAAGAACGGGTAATATAATGTCATAAGTGAACCATATATGATATCATAACAATGAATATGATTCTGTAATAAGTCAATAACATGATTTAAATCATTATACAGGAGGTTCGCACACTTACAAAGCAAGTCGGACCTAAGGTAAGGGAAATATCACAATCTCATTTTTATCCGAGATTGTTTATTCGTAAGTATTTACTGGGGTTTATTTTATCATCCACATCCATGTTTCCTCAATATGTAATATTATTTCCATCCAACTACAATGGTTTAAATCCAATTTTACCATTTGGTTAGTTTTTAGTAAAAGATATGAAAGGAATCTTTTGTCGTTTATCGTACGAGGTACATTTTGACTTTTTCGACAAAAGTACAAAGAATGTTTTTTTTAACTTATACGGCACGAACGGATTTCTACTGTTTTATAAAGCCTTATTTTCATGAAGCTTCCTATAAAAGATTTCATGACTATTTTCAATAAAATCTCTTTCTTTTAAAATTGCATGATGTTTTGTGAAAAGAAATTGATTTTGAAGAAGAAAGGATATTTTCGTCAAGAATTCAATTCAAGTGTTTTATCAAAATTATTTTCCATCTAAGATAATAAAGGGTTCTGTTTCTATCCATATTTTTACATTTATTTGACTATGTTGTGATGGAATTATGTTTATGAATTCCTTTATCTTATATGAATTGATTTATGATGTCATGATGTTTCAAGAATCCCATTTTTATTACATGGGTTATGCGATGATGTATGATTTATGATTTTGTGGCACACATAAGAAAGGATTCATTAAGAGATGGGTGGGACCTATATCTCCCTCCAATGCATTGGGTAAAGATTTTATATCTCATGAGATAGACATGGCTGGAATGGTAGGTTATACCGGTTCAGTGAAACAGGACTGAAACGAGGATTACTCGATTCAGAAAGGGACTTTGTCCACTAAGATAGTCTTGGCAATGAGTCTTGACTAACAAGAAATGATTCTCTATGATTATGTGTGTATGCCACAAAGTTCCATGTTTTATGTTATGATTATTGTGATTACATTTCACTTCCATGATTTATCCCATGTTATGAAATTATGCTCTCTTTTGCAGGTTATGATTTCCAAAATGTTATGTTCTTATGAATATGATGTGATTGATATTTCTTTTGTTTACCCTTACTGAGCATTTGAGCTCACCCTTTTATGTTTTCTTTTCCCCAGGATATAAAGAAAGGTTTTAGGTAAAAAAAAAAGGAAGATCTTTATGGGAGATGTTGAAGATCTTTCACCACGATTAGAAGATTATAGTCCGAGTTTCCAAAGACACTAAACTATTACGGTCCTTGTGTGTGTGTTTTTGTAATGTACTAAGTATTCCGCAAAAGTAATGTAAAGTCCATGTACGTCAGGCTTCGGGTCTCTACAGTTGGTATCAGAGGAAAGGTTTAGTCAACTTTTGGAAACTAGGATGCGAAAACGTTAGTGAGATCCCTAGAGATATTTCTAAGGTATGTCTAGGGATGTCTCTAAGGTTAAGTATACGTATAGGTTATAGTAATAGAATTACGCTAACGATCATAGAATTAAACCTAAGATGTTGGATATTGAAGGTACTCCCCCTTTATTATGTTGTTTTCCCTAGCATTATTTTTGCCTCTCACACTATTCTTTATGGGTTTTAGACGATGGCTGGAACCCGAAGGAACCGTGTTGATCAATGCAATGGACAATGCAATGATTGCCCTCCTGAACAAACAAATGTTATGGGAGATGGAGTGCAAAATCTTATTGCTATACTTACACAAGCTATGAATCATTCTGGACTTCCAAATGAGCAGAGAAGGGAACAATATTATATTGAGTCCTTCATGAGGCAACGTCCACCTTCTTTCAGTGGGTCTACTGATCCATTAGTTGCTGAACAATGGATTAGTACTACTGAAAAGATATTTTCAGTTCTTCAATGTTCTGAACATGATAAAGTCATCTTAGTAGTATATCGTTTGGAAGGTGAAGCTGATCAATGGTGGAATCTTATCAAGAATACGAGGCCAAGAGATGAAATTGAGTCCATGGAATGGGACGAGTTCAAGAACTTGTTTTTCAGTAAGTACTTCCCTCGTATTCTTCGAACAAAGATGGAGAAAGAGTTTCTTGAACTGAAGCAAAGGGATGATGAATCTGTTGGTACCTATGAAGCAAATTTTACAAGACTTGCAAGGTATGCTTCTGGAATTATCATCCAACCTGAAAGTAAAGTTGATCGATTTTTCAGTGGCTTAAAACCAAGTCTTCGAAGGGCATTAGCTATAAGAGACTTCAGTAGCTATGAAGAAATTGTGCGTTGTGCTATCAAGGTAGAAATGGAAGTTGGTGTTACATATCCATCTCATGGTTTTGACAAGAAACGAAAGATGGAGTTCAAGGAGAAATCTCGGAATAATGGTGAAAAGAAGATGAATGTTTCCTTATACAAAAAGTGTGGAAAGAAGCATGGTGGAGATTGTCTAAAAGGGACTAGAAAATGTTTTAAGTGTGGAAAAGAAGGTCATCGAGCAGCTGAGTGTCGAAGTAATGGAAAAAGGGTTTCTAATGATGTGAATAAAGCAAACACTGCAGAGAACGCACCGCCAACACTTCAATGGTTCAAGTGCAAGGAAATGGGGCATTATGCTAATAATTGCCCTAATCCAAGGGTTAGTGATGATCAACATGAGCAACCACTGAAGGCAAAGGACAAAGGGAAATCACATGCGATCACTATTGGCAATGTTGAATATGACAACGATGTGGTGGAATGATTAAGTGTTTATGTAATGGGATTCCAAAATAATGTTGTATCATTGAGTATTGCAATATTTATTGATGTGGTATTCAAAGTGATTGAGATATTTTTTGGAAATAAGATGATATGCACATAATGAAGACGAGAAAATGAAATGTTTAATAGTATTCATGAGCTCATGATTGATATAAGGACTAAGTGATATCATGGTTTGAGTATATAGAATTTTGAGGATTTTGGTAACATTTAACTGCACTCATGTTTTCACTAAGGTATTCAAGAGAATACACGATTAAGGACTTTGAATGTTTGGAATGTGACCAACAAGACATATCTTATGATATGTGGGGATCAACGACAGTATTAAATCTCTGGTAATCGATGTCACTATATTATGAGAGTGGACTGCAGTATTATGTATAAGCCTAAAGATTAGACTGGATTATGTTGGACATAAGTTAGTATTGTTTAAGGATGGAAGATTTTCGATATTATTGATGGGATGTTATAGTAACGTAGTTTTAGAAAAAGGGACAACCTACAGGACGGGTGACAGCCCATCGCTTCAGACAAGGCTGTAGGAATCGAACCCACAACCGAAGTGCGACTGGCCTTTATCGCCTACCACTAGCCTACAGGAATTCCCTGTTTAGTAGAAACTAGTTTTATTATATTAAGCAGTATGATATATGAAGTATAAGTCCATATGTGATTAATCTCACTATAGATCGACTTATGTATATAATTTTGCTAACCTTTTGTTTGAAACAGATGGAATGACCCGTCATTCTATCACATGATCTGCTAACACTTCACGAATAACAAATTCAACTTCATTTATTTAAGAGATGAAGTGGAAATTGTTAAAGGCACGAACAACAGTGAGATTGTTCCAAAATAAAGCAAGTATTTATTCTAATTCAAATTCTTTAACTTTAGGGAAATGATCTTGAAAACCAAAAATATTGTCCTAGTTCTCTTATACCTGATGAATCGGATGGTACCTTATATCATCACAAATCTATGGATTTGTGATTACTGGCTTTTCCATAGCCATGTTCTCTACCACTCTCCATCAGAACATGATTCTTAGATTTCTCTTCCATATCCATATTTTCACCTATGTGGAAACCCAGTGATTAGTTTATTTGGGTAATCGTTACATTTCATACTTTAGTTTTTAAAGCCAAGTTTTGGTATTCCCTTTTACTATGTGGGTTTCTATTAAAGAAACTTTCAAATAGTAAACCATTTATAACCCCGACGAATTTCGAGGGCGAAATTCATTTTAAGGGGGGTAGAATGTAACAGCCCAAGATTTTATAAAAAAATATTCTTTTTAATTTTATTAATGTCTTGTGTTGTATGCTACACCAAAAGGATCTCGCACAACACACATCCTTGACTTGTCTTGCATTACACGCAATCGCCACCTTCCTCGATAGCGTGTGTAGTACGCAATACCGAGTTTCACTAAACAACGATATGCTATAAAAATATTATTAAAACTAGCCGTTATGAATAGTAATAACCACTTTTTGAAATCCAGTAAATCTTATTTTTTCAAAATGAACTTTATTTTTGGATTCGGAGTATCGAATTTAGCCTAAGGTGAAATTTTGGGACTTTTCGGATAACTTTCATATTCTGATGAATAGTGAAAATTACTAAATTATAATTAAAAACAACTTTTTTAATCGAAATAATTAAAAGTGATAAATCATTAATTTGAGTGGTTTTAAAGTGTATTTAGAATATATTTTTACAATTTAATAAAATGTTGGTCATTGGATGTAATTTCACATTTAAACTAGACATAAACAAGTGTCAATCTTTTGATAGATATTGTTTCTTAAAAACACGCTATTTGTTTTAACAGCGGGATTTAATTATAAAATTAATTAATGCAACTTTTATGTTATGAATTTGGTAAAATAGACTTCATTTTTGAATTCGGAATATGAAATATAGCTTGGGATGAAATTTTGGCATTGTTCTGAAAAACATCAATTTTTGATGAATAGTGAAACTACTAAGTGGTAGGTTAAAAACTGAATTTTTGCATAAAACTTAATTTTACCGCTTCTGTGAATGGAATTTCGAAAATCCGAGAGACACGGTTAATATCAAGGACTAAAATGTGGTTCAATGAGATGAAAATAATTTTTTGGTGAATAGTAACTTTTTACTTTTTTACCACGGTTAATAGTAAATAGGGTAACTAAGGGTAAATATGATATTAATATTACCCTAACACATGTCCTAATTCTATTGGACAAGTGTAATTCGACCAAAAATAAACTTAGGAATAAAATATGACCATTTAGGCCCACTTGGATTAGATTAGGATTTTTATTATTAATTTATTTAAAGAAGGGTTAAAATAGTTAAAATCAATGTTTAATAAGTAAATCATTTTTAATATGGGGTTATACATAAGATAAATTCGACTATAAATATTCATTAGAAAGCTAAAAAGATTTCCTACATGATGGTATTTTATTTGTAATTTTTAGACATCAAATAATATGATAATTTGTATGACACAATGATGATGCAGTAATTATCTTATTAATGAAATATTGACATAATTGCTGTTATAAACACCAAAATAAATGTAATTTAAGCCTTTTTATGAATTCCACTAATTTTCTAGGTTACTATGATATAGTAATATTGATTTAATCAACTTGGTTCTAACATTTAATTCTGTTATGACTTTCACAAAAATCATATATCAAATAGTGTCAAAATTGACACAAAATAGTTTTTAAATCAAATATTATATTATTAATTGTTATTGTATTCCTAAAAATCTAAGGTTCGGCCAAATGACTTAGATAAGGATATATATATTAATAATAAACAATTTGGGGTTCGTTTGGCATGTTATAGTAAGTGTATTAACCATATAGTGTAAGAAAACAAAAAGACACGGTAAAAGTTAAATTATTTAACTTATAGTTAAATCTAATTGATAAGGTTAAAATAATACCCTAAACTTGTCTAAATCCTAATTGTTGATAGGATTTAGACCCATACCCACTTTAGCTTCGAAATAAGACCCTTTGGAACCATTATAAACCGATTTTGACTTTAATATAAAATAATATTTTGAGATATTCCTAAGGTGCCCCTCTCCTCCCCTATAAAAGGACACCTCCTCCCCCTCCTCCTCACACCAATTTGAGCACTCAAGCTCGGCCAACCCATGCCAATTTCTCCTCTCCACTTCCCTATCAACATCCTAGAGGTTCTGATCTTCCTCAAAGACCAATTTTAGTGCCCTAAGAGGAGGTCTCAAAGAGGCACTTCAAAGAAGAGGTAATTACCGTTACCAATTCTTTCATCTTTATTTCTTCTTCCACTTCTTCTTCTTAGGTTGTTTCATTATGAAGTAATAACATCAGTATCACTCATATACTGATATGTTATTATAAGTATGAAACAACCCTATTTCACCATCTATCCATCCTACGGAAAAAGAAATCACCGCGCGTGCGTACGTACGGAATACCGTCTCCACGCCGTGGTGTAATCTATTTTCCACCACCACCTTACATGGATGGGTATAATGGTGTAAAGAATAACTATACATAGTTATTACAACATCATATTGATTCTGATATATTGTATAATCCACTCCAATTCAATTCAATATTTATAGAAATGATATCATCGCTCGTGCGTACGTACGGACTACCGTCTCCACGACGCGATGAGATTCATTCTCCATGTTAACAATTTAAGAATGATTATAATGTATATATAAGAAATAATAATGAAATATATGACATTAAAAAGCTACTGGATTTATGTATATATATACATATGTATGTCATCTACTTACTTCCATTTCAAGACAATAAGGAAAGGAAAACAACGTTCATGCGTACGTACGGACTACCGTCTCCATGAACGGTGTTTTTCATTTTATTTATCTACCTATTATATATATATATATACTAAATATATATGATATATAAATCATATTTTATATTCTGGAAGTAAGTAAATCATGATATAAGTAATAGTGATGTCAAGAACAACAAGTCAAAACACCTAAGATAAATGAAACGATTTTACCCAAAACGCTTCTTTAACAAGGAATTTACAAAAGAATGGGTAATATAATGTCATAAGTGAACCATATATGATATCATAACAATGAATATGATTCTTTAATAAGTCAATAACATTATTTAAATCATTATACAGGAGGTTCGCACACTTACAAAGCAAGTCGGACCTAAGGTAAGGGAAATATCACAATCTCATTTTTATCCGAGATTGTTTATTCGTAAGTATTTACTAGGGTTTATTTTATCATCCACATCCATGTTTCCTCAATATGTAATATTATTTCCATCCAACTAAAATGGTTTAAATCTAATTTTACCCTTTGGTTAGTTTTTAGTAAAAGATTTGAAAGGAATCTTTTGTCGTTTATCGTACGAGGTACATTTTGACTTTTTCGACAAAAGTACAAAGAATGTTTTTTTAACTTATACGGCACGAACGGATTTCTACTGTTTTATAAAGCCTTATTTTTATGAAGCTTCCTCTAAAAGATTTCATGACTATTTTCAATAAAATCTCTTTCTTTTAAAATTGCATGATGTTTTGTGAAAAGAAATTGATTTTGAAGAAGAAAGGATATTTTCCTCAAGAATTCAATTCAAGTGTTTTATCAAAATTATTTTCCATCTAAGATAATAAAGGGTTCTGTTTCTATCCATATTTTTACATTGATTTGACTATGTTGTGATGGAATTATGTTTATGAATTCCTTTATCTTATATGAATTGATTTATGATGTCATGATGTTTCAAGAATCCCATTTTTATTACATGGGTTATGCGATGATGTATGATTTATGATTTTGTGGCACACATAAGAAAGGATTCATTAAGAGATGGGTGGGACCTATATCTCCCTCCAATGCATTGGGTAAAGATTTTATATCTCATGAGATAGACATGGCTGGAATGGTAGGTTATACCGGTTCAGTGAAACAGGACTGAAACGAGGATTACTCGATTCAGAAAGGGACTTTGTCCACTAAGATAGTCTTGGCAATGAGTCTTGACTAACAAGAAATGATTCTCTATGATTATGTGTGTATGCCACAAAGTTCCATGTTTTATGTTATGATTATTGTGATTACATTTCACTGCCATGATTTATCCCATGTTATGAAATTATGCTCTCTTTTGCAGGTTATGATTTCCAAAATGTTATGTTCTTATGAATATGATGTGATTGATATTTCTTTTGTTTACCCTTACTGAGCATTTGAGCTCACCCTTTTATGTTTTCTTTTCCCCAGGATATAAAGAAAGGTTTTAGGTAAAAAAAAAGGAAGATCTTTATGGGAGATGTTGAAGATCTTTCACCACGATTAGAAGATTATAGTCCGAGTTTCCAAAGACACTAAACTATTACGGTCCTTGTGTGTGTGTTTTTGTAATGTACTAAGTATTCCGCAAAAGTAATGTAAAGTCCATGTACGTCAGGCTTCGGGTCTCTACACACACTTACATAAAATTGTTAAAGAATATACCGGTTCTACGTATGGAGTACTACCACCTCGCAAAATTCTGTCGTTCATTTTTCCATTACCAAATTTCATTGAAGGTAATAATTATATGATAAATGATTAGATATGATATTTATGATCTTTATTTTTATTTATTCTTATGTAATTCTTATATAACACATACAACAATTTTGTCCACTCTATGTATGTACGATGACATCATTTGTGCTTGTGTGGACACTCTCCTCCTAAAAGTAATATGATACATTCACAAATTATATGGAAGTTAAAACTTATTTTTAAATTAAACTATGTGATAAATTAAAAATAAATGATATAATTAAATTAAATTATTCATATATTTGATTTAATTTCCAATCATTGAAAACACATCATGAGAAATGCAAGTAGCATTCATAAGTATGTACGACCTACCGTCTCCATGAATAGGGATTTAATTTTTAATATACAAATATTATGGTTTATTAAAAATGAAAAAATAGTACATATATGAAAACTACAAAATGTTTTAAATTATTCATAAGATTAAATCCAAATTTATTTACAATTAAAAACACTTAAAAAGATAAAACATACTTGACAAACTTGGAAACAAACACATGAAATAGTGAAAATAATGAATCCTTGATAAAAAAAATGGGTAAAAATATATTATTAGAATACAATATATGATATTATAAATATTTTTTTTCTCTCTAATATAACTCTTTTACACTCTTCAATCCATTGTACAGGATGTTAATAGATTTTCACTCTAAGTGAAACACTATGTAAGGGACTTCGTCTCAATTTCCATTCATAGAGGCATAATTTATCATTGTGACCCAAATTTGGAATATATGGTATAAATAAATTCATATTGACATATAATATCATGAATAATTCATTATTCATGGTATTTTTAGTTTCAATTTGAATTATTTTAACTAAGAGGATTTGAACTTAAAATTACAATGTGGTAAAGAAATTTCACATCTCAATTAAATTTAATTAGATTATATTACATACTTATGAATTTTACTATTATAATATTATTTGTGTATTAATTTTGAATGTATATTTCTTTATTTGAAAATTTATTATGTTGATTTATTTTTTTGACACATAATTAATTCACAGATTTATTCTCATAGAAATGTTATTGTCTTTTCAATGGTTTACTTCTAAATCACATTTCATCAATATTTTATATAATTGAATTTATATTACAAGAAATTATTGGATAAATATTTAATTAATAAATTAAATTTAATATAATATTGTTATTTAGGACACTTTTCATGTAATATTACCATTATCCACTATTTGGTAGTATAAATATTTTTAAAAAAGTTTTTTGCATAAACAGACATCGTTTTTTTCCATTAGTGAAAGAACAAGATTTCTTCTAAAGTACCTATTTTTTAAAAAGTTTTTAAATATGAATTTTACAATTATAGGGGGTTTTATTGAATAATTACACATATTTTATTTCACAAATGTTTTCAAATGAATCTTTGTGCCTCTTTACGTAAGATTTATTTTTTTTATAATTTTTACTTTGAAAAGTGATTGTTATTTTTGAAATGTATGACATGTACAAAATTACTCACCATTATTTCAATTAGTCATCTATTTTAATATTTAATTATCTATTTTAATTGTTATTTAACAACTAGTTTTAATATAAAAATATTTTCATAATGGTTTAGAAAATGATAATTATATTTTCCCAATGAATGTTTTTGAAATTATATTTTTATTGTATTTAAATTAAACAATGTTAAAACCACCTTTTTACTCTTATTTGGATATGATTCATTAATACCATACATATTATTTCTCTATATTTATTTTTTTATTGGAAAATGGATAGTATTTATATTCGCTTCTTTGATTGATATTTTTAGTCCCATTGAAATATTCAATTTCCAATGATCATTAGACATTAAATTTCCCAAAATTATACAGATATTTTTTAAAATATATGTTCATTTCCAAAAATATACATCATTTTTTCATATGGTATTTAATTTTGAATTTAATTGATATAATAATTAAATATGTTTAAATATGTATCCTTTGATCAATACAGATATTTGATAATGCACATTGTTTTTGAATTAAATCGATAATTTAATATATTATAAAATTATTGGACAAGAAATATATGAGTTGGGGAACATGTAGAGTAATCTCCTAGATACATAAATTGTATTATCAGATGAAATCTGTTAGAGGAAAAACCTTCCAGTTGGATTCTGATCAGAATAGACAGCTTTCTACCCACAGATTTAATCTATCTTGCGAAAGGTCTTGACTGTAGTATGTTAAACAATTTTGTGAAAATTCATTATGGTAAATTTATTCTTTAAATTGGAATAATGACATAAAATAATTAATAATATAATTTACTAAGTATTCAATTATTATTATCCATGACATTATTCTCATGTCTTTATCTTTAGAAACATTTAATTACTAGTTTAATGATTAAATATCATGGTTTTTAGTATTTTACAATTCAATAATTATTATTCCATATATTGTTATTTTAATTGAATTTTCCCCTTATTATTACAATTCAATATTTTTAATACAATAATTTTTTTATTAATTTCCATGTGTGTTCAGTTCATTACCATTCCATATTGTTTATGCATATCTCTCTTAGATTTTTGATCATATATAATATGTGTTCAGTTATTACATTTCTATATTTATTAGTCCCATTTATTCATTTTTTATTCTGATATACATTACCTTTATTAAGTATTTCATCACACTATTATTTTCTTCCTTACCCTATGAATCCATGAATTATAAAAAGAATGATATTCAAGGATATTTAATGTGGGAAAAAATAATTAATCAAAAGAAATGGAAAAATTTTGTTTTAATTATTGTATTAATTTTTAATATAATGCATGTGTATGTATCGTGTTTACCAAAACTACAACCCAATTCATCCATTCGATATTTGATTCCTTATAATAATGCTAATGTAATTTTAATAGGCACTAGCTCCAGTCTTACTGGACTTGGGGAATTTTTGTTTTTATTAGTTAAAGTTAAATATAATCCTTGGAAACTATATTTAAGAAAATATAATTTATAAAAAATAATCATGAGGTATTTGTTGGTGATAATTACATAATAATTTTCATGAATTTTGATATGGTAGATATTATGGGGATCATTATATAAAAGAATACATGTTTGGATGCTACATGTAAATGTTGTTTAGGAATAAATTTACACAGGTGTAGCAAATCAGAAAAGGTGATTTCTGCATGACTCGAGTGTAAACTGTTACACGACATCAAGGCTTATGTTGCTCCAGGTTTGACACTCATGGGGGATAATATTAGGATAATCCAAATTTTATTTACAAACCATTATAAAGAATTTTAAAAGCTAATGAAAATTTATGGCCTAGGATAAATCTTAGAACATGTAAGGAACTATGTTGAATGAAAATGGATGATGTATTTATGAATTGAGTTTATACTGAAGACATTATTTAAAAGTATATTTAGTTATTAACCTTATTAAATGTATTCCCTTAACAACTTTTTGTAATTACATTATAATTATAATAATATGTTTCTAGAAAAAGTACAACCTAAATTTTGGTTGAAAACCCATCAAATCTGTAAAGGTAAATGGGTTTGAACTCATGGTAGAATTAATATAAAGCTTTCACGCTTAACACATGAATATGGAATTTATTGGTTAATGTCTCATTTATTTAGTTAAAAAATGTGATGAATAAAATTTATTAATGAACCAATGGTATCACTTTTTAGAATTAGATATTAAATTGTATACTATATTGGTTATATTAAATAGTTATAGAAAAATAAAATTACATTATTTATAGGTATTATGATCTATTAAAATAAAATTTTTTAGGATCAATAAAAGGTCTATTCAAGGATATTCATTTCATGGAGGACATAATGAAATATAAATTTAGCAATGAACAACTATAATGTGGAATTTTTCACATTAAATTGAAACATATCAATCATGTATTTTTCTGTATACTCATATTTAGTAAAATAATTACTCATAATTATGAAAATGAAAAAAATTATGTGCTAATAACTTAGTTATTTAATTGATAGGATCATAAAAATAATAGACTTATTTATTTGAGGCCTTTATTTTTCTATTGATCATTTCAATTATTTTTGTTTAACGGCCTCAACCACTCCTTATAATTATTTATACTTTTCCTCCAAGACCATATTTTTTCATTCCAATGATGTTCTCTATCGATGATTCCCAGTTATATTTTATTCCATGTAACCTATGTACTTCCCATTATCTCTTACTAATAGGATATTTTATAAGAACATTTAGTGGTCTGTTTTTTAACAAAATAATTTTCAAATATGAAAACCCATCTTCAATGATCATGTTTAAAATTTTAGTAATATATTTCTTTAAGTAGGGGAGAGTGTAAAACCCCATAAATTTTATAAGGGTAACATTAATTTTTTACCATCTATGACACACAACCCAAAACATAGAATGGATTATAACCTATCAAGAATTTATGGTTAATTTAATATTTTAAATAAATTTAACATATTCAACTAAATTCAAATAAAATAATACAAAGAGATGTAGTATTTCATGAAACTAATACATTATTTAATATAATGTTCTTCACCAACAACTATGTTTTAACGAAAAAAACATATTAATAATCTATTATTATTTAATTAAAGTATATACAATGTAGATAATAAATTTGATGTTATTAGTAAGAATGTATATGTTATGGAAAGATATGGTTTACAAATATTAAGAAATGAATTCATTTGAAATAAATTTTCTATAAATGAATATAATAACCATGTGAATATAAATGAAATGTTTTTATGATCACAATGGTTTTTTATCCTAATTAAATAAATTAATTATATAATTGAATGAAATAAAATATATATATATATAATATTTAATAAAATGTTTTTACATTCATATAATAGGTTTTATATGTAGAAGATAAGAATAAATAGATTTTTAGGCTTAATAATGGGATTTTTTTTTCAAAGATAGAAATTTAGTAATCTTATAAAGGATAATAAATCATAAAAACAATTTTATGTATTATAATATTTATAATTAAAAATAAATATTGTTTTTTAAATTTTAAGAGAAAATATATCTTACGGTGTATTTTTCATATATGTCTATTAGGATTCATTTTTTGGTTGATAGTAAAAAATACTAAATTTTAATTCCAAATAGGTTTTTCATTTTAATTAATTATAAATTTAAATTTCATTTTTATTGGTTTTAAATATAAAAAATAATAATTTATAAATCAAATTATCAATATTAGAATATTTTTAAAATTTTCACTATAAAAATTTTATAATAAAATTTTGAATCATTTGAAATTTTTTACATAAAAATTAGTATTTTCATCTTATTTGTGAGATTGATTTTAAATTAATTCATTAATATAATTGATTTGAATTTGATTAAATTAATTAAATATTTGTATTATGAATAATTTATAATGTATAACATGGTGAAATTAGTTTTTTACAAAAAAATGTGGATGTTGTTAAAGTTAATTACTATTATTAGTGTAAATTTAGCATAAAAATGGAATAAAATATAACCATAAGGAAAAAAATGACCTATAATCATATCAAAAATCCAATTTCTGTTCTTATTAAGAATCTATACTCCCTTATATCACATTTCATTCATTATTGGTGCAACTTAACATAGAAAAACGTGAATGGAATTTCCTTTTCAAAAAATTATAATAATGTCACTCTTCCTCCACTATAAAGGGTACTCACTCTACCATATATTCACACAACTCATATAAAAACCTTGTAACTAGTAAAATAATTTTTTTCGATTGGTAAGAAAAAGTTTAAATTCATTATAAATTTATAATTAAATATTTGTAGTTTAGGGAAATTATGAAATTTTTACTAATTGAATCGTAACTCAACATGATATATAATAAGATAACCATTAATAATAATAATCAATCCAATAGAATATTAAAATCACATATGATAGTATAAATAAATTTTAGGAATCTTATATTTTTAAAGATGATATATTTTTTACAAGAAAAAATAAAAAATTGAAATCCTAATTTATGTGTCGGTATTTTTGTAAGTAAAAATGATTAATTATAATATTATATACAATTTAATTATTTATAAGAAATTATATTTTCATAAAATATTATAAAAAATTAATATTTAATTTTCTTACTTAGATGAAATTTTTATGATATATTGATTAAATATTAAAAATGTTATAAAATCAGTTATATTTTTAAAATTTTTATTTTTAAAATAATTTGTGATTCTATTTGAAAATGAAATTGAACATATTTAGAAATTTATTTACAAAATATGTAGTTTAATTTTTAATTTTATGTGTACAAAATTTTGTGTTGTGAATTTTTCCTGGTTTTCTAAAATTCATGATTTTGTTTTGATTAGTGAAATACAGTAATTTTTTTTATAGAAACATTATAAGTAAAATACACTATTAATAACAACATTAATGTTGTACAAACCATAATATCACACATTCCTTGATGATTTTAATATATTTATTGATAATTTATATACTATTCGATGTCATGAGGCCATATAATAAACTAATGAATTAAATAATAATAAAATCCCTCCTCTCCTTGACAATAAATACGAAACCTCACCCCATAATTTGCTCACACCTCTCATGCAATAATAATTGTATAATTTCATCCCAAAAATATTTATATGAATATTACCCAAGATAATCATTTTTTTGGTATCACCAAAATTCTAAAAGTGGAGGCCTAAAAGAGGTTGTCAAGGATTATATTTAAAGAGGTTACAATCCTCTTTCATTTTTTTTACTTTTGAATTCAGTTTATATTATTTTTATTTGATTAACCTCCCCTTATCAAAGTGTAATGAATAATACTCTTTCTTACATATACTATAATTATATCATAATTATAGTAAATTCATCATAATACTTATTTTTCTATCTATATTATTCAAAAAATAAATACATCGTCAGTGATGTGATGATTTTCCATCATCATGGATGATGTGTTTTAATTTTATATTAGTGCCTTCATGGATGGTCATAAAAACAATTTATTATTTGAATAATATTTTAATGTGTGTTATATATCCTCTTTTATCTTATGTTATTAACATATATACATAATATTAATGTAAATAATGAAACAAGTTTGTGATTATCAAAGAACCACCAAAATGATCTAAACAAATTTCATTATTGATTAATATAATGATTCAACATTATATCTGAAAACATAATTAATTTTTGTATCATGTCGGATTCTAGAAACATATTATATCCCTTCATTCCACTTTAGTAATATCTCTTCCATTTCATGAGAACATCTATAATGAACTGACTAAGGAAAATATGTAACGAACACACCATAAATAATAGAAATAAAATATATTATTAATAAATGGGTGGTATTAAATATTAAAATTACCATATAAGGTATTATATAAATAAATATTTTTATGTAAAAAATTAATAAAACCCTTATAACCAATATGAAGGGTGATTAAACTAATTATATGTAACAAGAACCTTAGGAAATGGAATTCATAACCCAATATCATTAATCGGGTCAATCATACACTCAATTAATTATGTAGTTCTAAAATTATTTGTATAATGAATGTTTTTAATATTATGTTGTATTGTGTGGACTTATAGTGAATACCCATATTACATTCATTTTTATCAACTTTCAAATCAAATATATGATATTTTAAGGCACATTTTTAAAAAAAATGCTCTATTAATTTCTCAGGTTATTTTAAAGGGAATGAATTATATATTATATGTATTCTTATATAACGATTATTTTTTTGTTATATGGAATTGTTTATTATTAAGGTTGGGACCTATATATCCCACCATTGTATTGGGTATGTTGTTGTTGGAGGTCAACCGTATAATTACTTTGACTGTGACAATGAGGGGTACACAATAATGTATCCAGGATGGATACATTATAAGATATCCATGAGGGTTACAAATCTTAACGTTGACATGAGGGTTAATCTATTATTTAGGCAATTCCCTAAATTATGTTTATAAAATTATTTATGTTTTCTATTATCTAAAAATCACTCTTGTTTTCCAAAAGTAACTATATTATACATTTTGGTTGAGAATTATTCCTTTGTAAAAATGATTTCATATGTTTATAAGTATTCTTGTAAAAATGGTTTCTATCATTTTTTTATAACCCTATCCATGATTTCTCTAATAAACCCTTGTTATAAAAAGTTGTTCACATGATTTTCAGATTGGTAAGATAAAATGAGAATCCAAGATAATTACTGTGAATAATTTCATTAGAATATTTAATGTTTATAATAAAATCAATTGAGTTATAATGAAGTGGATATTATTCTAGATGTATCCATTGTTTTTGTGATGATATGTATGAATTTTCTCCTGAAATTATAAATCTTTAAACGGGAATGATATCATCAAATGTAATGAGGTTTAATTTAAAATAATATACAATATTCAGTATTGTTTAATGATGGGTCCTTATAGTTGGTATCATTGAACATTTTAGGTACATTTAATGTTTAAGATAATGTTAATTTAATACAAAAAATAATTTGTTACGTTATGTTAAAATGATGTAGAATTTGTATATTAACCTCTTTCTTCATATATGATATATCTGTTTAGAATGGTTTTCATGAAAAAAATCAAGTAAGATGATGTTAGAAGGAACTGAGAGGCTGATACCTTTCAGAATCCACAACCTAGAATGATTGGAATAAGAACTGAACAGTTTGTAATGGTAACAGATTAGTTCTTGCCTGATATAAAAGGTAGTGTAATAAATTAATGATAAAAACCAAAGCTACCATATATCAAACATTTCAATTTACACATATCATTACAAAATTATAAGAATAATAATTAATCATATTACAATCCATGTATAGTAATGTCTAGTGTCTTAGAAGAGGAGTATATAAAATTGAAAAAATGGGACTAAATAAAACATTTATTTATTTAATCTTAATAAATATCTCCTATAATCAATTGTGATCATTCATATTAATATGTTAACCTAAGGATAACATGAACAATGTGTAAAGCTAAAAAACACGGTAAGGGAATAAACATAAAAATAATGCTTTAACACTTGGGTTAGAGAAAATGACATAATGATATAAATAGGAATCAAACATATGTAATAGGAATGTATAAACATGGGATCATATGAAACAGAATTTCTAGTAATGTTTAAGAATGATAAGTTATTATTTTCTCCCGAGTTATGGCTCACTGCACCTAGAGGATAACAGCTCATGGTTATCCACCAAAACTATTTCACATGGTAGCACAATTAAAGGCTAACCTCCATAACCATTCCCTATAATGTCTCATGAGACACAAGAGTACCATATGTATTGGAGCGCTACCTGGGTGCACCCATATTAATGTCTTCATGATTTTTTTCACAAAATTAATCTTACATAATCAATCATACATAAAATTAAGGGTACCCTTGGAAAGAAATGGGTATCATAATCATGTAATAAATCATAATAATTGGGTGTATCATACAAGTTACCATGACCAAAAAGAATTATAAAATAAATGGAAATTGTTATGGTAAACCATAATATATCATGGTATGTTATTTCAATAAACATGTAATCATATAAAATGAGTATTTATGGAATTTTAGCATCAAATCATTTTAGTGGAGTTTTATGGAAAATACTAAAGATCTTTAATATTAGAAAAGGTAATAATATTTTATATAAGACTGTAAGTGGAACATGAATATTTTAATAATGAAAATAATTATTTTATAATAAATAATGGTGGCTTCAAACATAGGATTCAACGGACTTGTATTTCGGTAAATTATCACGATGTTCCCTTAAACTGGTTTTCCGATCAGGTTGAATTGAGGATGGAACCAAACAAAAAAATGTATATACATGAACGGGAATTATGAATATATCATGATACATGAGTTTTAATCATATAAAAAACAATTATATGATGTTCATAAAAATATATTAATTTATTTTGTTATAAAAATGACAGAACAAGCAGAAAGAATAATTGAGGTTCGAGTAGAATCCATTACATTTAGTCTAATTCTATCATTAGCATGATCATAATGACCTTGATAAAAAAAATTATATTCAATAATTAATTTTCCATAATATATTCTCTATGTAATTGATTTATTAAAACATTATTAGGTGCATTAATGGCCCATTTAATGGGTTTATAGGATTAATATAATTGTTTTGGAGCATTTTATTTTTGGATTTCAAGATTGGTTTACATATATACATGTAAGAAAAAAGTGTATTATGATAATAGATTTCCATAAATTAATTGAATGTTTTTATTGAGAATTTAGAAGATTAAAGGGTTATAAAATTCAATTTGTAATTTGTACTGAAGATGAATCCTTATATAAAACATTAATGACAACGGTTTTAGTTAATTGGTGGTTTTTGATCACAAAAAACACATTTGACATTATAAACTATTATCACAAGTAAAAAAGATTACTGAACCTTAATTTAGTAATAATACATATACTGTAGTCCAGTTAGACCAAATATATTGTCTCCTGACCAGAATTTAAGATGATAAATGAAACTGAAAATATGTCATCCTTTAATATGAAGAATTAACACTACTCGGATGGTGTTTTCATTTCTAGTATAAATCGAGGAAAAGGGATAGATGAGGGGGGATTATTCTATTATCATTATAGAATTCTAGTGAAAGTAAGGTACCCATGTTTTCATAATATATTAATTAAAGGAGGAGAGGAATGAAAAATAATTGAATGAACATGAATGAAAATAAAAGGAATGAAAATTTGAACGTTCCTCTTGAATATATCTTCCTTAAGAACCTCTTCATTTAAGATGATTTGTAATTTTGAAGAGAAAAGTAATTATGGATGTAATTGAGGGGATTAGGGATATATTTTAGCATAATTTGTACTAGGAAAACAAATTTAGAGGTTCATGGTGAGGAGGAAAATGGGGTTTTATTTATAATAAAGAAGATTAGGGTTTTCTAAATATTTTATTCGTTATTTTATTATTTTTCTCAAAACTATAAATATTAATGATTCTTGTGATAAAATACATTAATATGTGAATAATATTTAGAACCCAAGGTGAATAACTCAGTAATACATTATACATGACTCAATAAATCATTAATTTATATTATTCAGTAAATTATTATATTTTACTACTCCCCAAAAATTAATGTATTTCCAAAACATCCCAAAAATTAACCCCACCCGTTTTTCAATGTTTTGAATTAAATAATAGATCACCAATTTATTAAAATGTTTTTCAACATAAGAGAAATTAATTTTTTAATTAAAATCATTAATTACATTAAAAATATTTTTTTCAAATTAAAACTACTTTTTTAACACATTGAAAATTTATTTAAGGTCTCTATGAATTATCTTCAAATCATAATTCATTAAAATAATTATTCATGAATACATTTTATGAAAATAAAATTACTAAAATTAATCATTCCATTGTAATTAAATGGATTCATAAGGTTCCACTTAGATGGTTGAGTGGAAACTGTTGATATAGGATAATTTGACCAGTGTATGGTGTTGGTTGCACCCTCTATTGATGAAAATGGAGGACACTCTCATCATATCTTCTAGTTTTTGAATAATTCAATCATATTTTGAATTTGATTTATGGTGATAAGATATGCTGATGTTCAAATAAGTGCTTATAGAATGTTGGAGTCTTTTCAAAACGTCGAGGTTAATCTTGAAACTCTATCAGATAAAATATATAGTGGTACACCATAGAGCCTTACGAACTATTTGATATTTGACCATGAAAATAGATCCAATGATAATTCTTCTCAAATTGAAATAAAGTGATTTGTCTTTTTAAGACGATCCACAATTACCCATATAAGATTCATTCCTCTAGGTGTCCTTGGTTGTCCAATGAAAATATCCATGATAATGTTCTCCCACATCCATGTTGGTATGGATAGTGGCTGAACAATACCCTTATACTTTTTTCTATAAGCTTTCATATATTGACATACCATGACCAATGATCTATATTCAACAATATCCTTATTCATATTTCCCAACAAAAGTTCTCTCAGATATCTTGATACTTCATTGGGATCCCTAGGTGAATAGAGAAGAATGAGCTATGTGCATCATTTAGAACCTCCATGATTATCTATAGATCAGATGATACACATAATCCTGACCGTAATCATACAACTCCCTCCTCATCAATCATTACAACATAATATTTCCCATTTTTGATAGCTTCCACTCATTTTTAAATTTCCACAACATTTCATTGAGCAACTTTTGTTTTTTCTATGAGGATGGTTATGAAACCATTTGAGAATATATTGATCATGTTACTCTATTATTGATTGACATTTATGTCCTTTGAATATATACTAAGATTGGATACTTTCCAATTATCATCATTTATAAATATGCAGTATGACTTATACATAGATAATATTCTACATTATTTACATTTCTAAAATGGTAGTGGATTGGGAAGTCATAATCCGTGATGGGATCTGACCATCTTCACTTGTTCATATTAAGCTATTTCTGTGAAAATATATATTTTATACTCTTGTGATCAGTATGTATCTCATACATCACCACATAGAGATAATTCCAGATTATTTTAAACACAATGATCACAGCAGCCAACCCCATATCATGCATGGGATATTTTTGTACCTCGATATTATGCTACATGGATACATATTCTATAACATTATAATTTTTTATTAGAACACAAATTTTTTCCAACATTGAAGCATCGTTATACACCTAAAATAGATCTATACTTATCAGTAGTGAGAGTACATGTGCATTGATAAGCCACCTTTTGGTCTCCATAAGTCATTCCTCACATTCTTTAGTCCAGGAAAGCATCACCCCATTATTTTTTATATTTGTCATTGGGTTTTAAAATTGTGAAATGTTATTCAAAAATCATTCGTAATACCCATATATACAAAGGATGCTACATATCTCCATTATAGATGTTGTCTTGGGCCACTATTTAATTGTCTTTTTAATAGAATGGTCCACAGATATCACTTTGTTGGTGATAACATGCCTCAAGAATGATATATCCTCTATCCGGAACTCAAATGTATTGTTCTATTCATATAATTTATCCATTTACAATGTCTTAAACAAAGTACGTAAATTATCCTCATGTACCTACTTGCTCTTGGATTTTACCATAAAATCATTGATAAAGACTGCCACAAAATTTAAGAGGTAATCTCTTAAAATTTTATTCATTAAATCCAAAGAAAAATGCTAGAGTAGTATTGAGTATGAAGAGAAAAAACGGTGAACTCATAAGAGTTCATTATTCATTAGAAAGTTATTCTAGGGAATATCATTATCAGTAACCTTTAATTTGTGATATCCCGATCTCATTTCAACGTTAGATAAATTACTAGCCCCATGAAGCTCATCAAATTTTCATCTATCCAAGGTAGGGGATCATTGATATTTACATAATTTTATTGAGATCATGATAAATAATGTAGAGGCTCATTGAGACATTCTTATTCATAAAAAAAGTTCGGTTCACCCCAAGGAGAGGCATTTTGTCAAATAAAACCCATCTCCAGATTCTCATGTATCTGTTTCTTCAGCTCTTCTAGCTCAAAGGTGCCCATTTTATAAGGTGTCATTGATATAGGTATGGATCCAATAATATTTTAAATTGAAAACTATACCTCTCATTCCGGAGGAAGAACATGAAATTATTTATGGAATACATCATTATTAATCCTCGGGATGGGAATATTTTCGAGAAGTATCATATACTTTCATTAAATCTTTTAAGAAAGATAGACATTCTCAAAAGGCAACATAATCCACACCTGATATGATGATTATGATAGAGATCCATTTTCTTCTTTACACTTGTACATTATTGGATGATACTCAGGGATGTGAACAGAAATATCCTTTTCCCATCAGTTAATGTTGGAATTTTATAAAGATATCTAATTCATGCCCATGATTACATAAAACATCACTATACAATGTATGATGAGATTTTATCAGAGGATTAGTCAAAAAATGTAAACGGGGGAGTAGTTAAATACATCAGATGTACATATTTCCACATTTCCCGTTCTCATAGATAACTCAATCTCCAAATTTTGAGGAGGTTATTCCATGGTTTAACTAAACATTATTGACATGAAAGACCACGTAGAACTAGAATCAAATAGTATGTTCTTTATTATTGATCGAATAACTAGAATACATTTATCCACCGCATTATCTGGATAAAACCCAGTAATTGATATATTATAATCCCTTATTTGTTACCATTTTGGTTGTTGTTGATTTCCTCCAACAACCCTTGCCTTAAGTAAATTTTTTATGTAGTACCTATGTTCCCAATAGTTGTTAAACTGCACTATAGGATGAGTGTTGATCTGAACCATGATTTATTTTCCCCATTAGTGAAAATTAGATTATATATCCATCAGTTCATATCTAGGTGTCCCATTAATCCACATTTTATGCAATTCCTGGTTCCATTTAAGAAGTTACCATGATGCTTCGTTACACAATATAGACACATGGGATGTTCAATATTCCTCCTGTCATGGGATTTATTTACTAAAACACCCGTATTAGACTCTATTTATGGATTTTTTCACTAGGCCCATGAGACCATTGAGAGTCTCTGATTCCTATTTCAACATTGAAGGAACAATAGAAATTCTATTCATAACTGTCATTGTTATGAATCACCAACACTTTTTCTAGACTCGCCTTTGGCCTCTAAGGATGTAATCCACCTTTAGTTCAATGTTGATGATAAATAAGGATACATTACATTCATGCCTTGTGTTGTTTTCCTATTTTTCCCTGATGGACTCATCTTCCATACTCTTGAGTCAATGGAACTATACTTCCATCATGATATAGAGGGTTCAACGAAAATATTTATCAGAAATGTTTTTTTTTTGAATTCTTATCAATCCATATAATCAATTTCATCACAAGACATTATATTCAAGAATAGTGTCCACCATAGATTAGTTTATCCATAAAAAAGATATACTTCCAACCCAATGTTCCTTTCTTTTGTGAACTGGAGGATATAGAATACATTTTTAATGGGATTAATCCATAGTTCCATGAAGAGGGGATCATAAGAACCACTATACATGGGAGGCTTTTTTCACATGTAGGATTCTATTTTAACATTATCATTCCTTGATGGAGGATGGTCTTTCACATGATTTAAGTTATTATTCAAAATTTGAGACAGTTTCATATAAATGTTAATAATATTATGAGCAACAATGCCCACTATTTTCAGAATATCATTAGGGAAATCATAAAATTTCTTATCATAATGATTTTCGGCATGTGTTCATCTATTTCAAGCCATTAGCTATGAAAAAGGAAGAACAATTTTGGTTCTCAAATACATGGATAATAATCATAAAAAAGAAATGTTAAACCAAAAAGGATAAAACCATAAAGGAAAATTATATCCGAAAATATTATTCCATAGGATTCAAACTATGTTACCCATTATCTATTTCCTAGATTATATTCTAATATGATTTTTGCACCATAATAATGGATCATACTATGATTATGTTTTTTGAAAATAATATCTCTCTAGAGTGTCAACCCAAGAGTGAAGCAGGGACCATTGTCATTCAGCAATTCATATTTGAGTCCATCCCAAAGTAGTGTTTTGGTGTTTTACCCTTAGACATATGTTCCAGAGCCACATCCACTTTTGTTATTACCATATAGTGATATATTGTTTTGATAAAACACTTAATATATACTTGCCAAAATATATGGATGATTTCTTATACATAGTCTCATACTTATGGTTTATACTAGAGTGCATTATTCCGATCCTCCAAAAATAACTTGGAAATACTATGATTCCAAATATAGAGACACTATAATTTTATACATATCATTACATGAAATGAATAAAAATATAGAATCATATTTAAATACAAGTATTGTAAAGTATAGCGTCTTTGAAGACTTTGTACATAAAATAGAAAATCATGGGGGTAAACAAAAAATTTCATTATTTAATCATTATAAAGGGAACCTATCATCCAATGTGATCATACAACTTTATTGGATTAACTGGTGTTAAAATTATCAAAGGTATGATATGAAAACCTTATTACATGAATAAACATAAGAATAAAACATTTGGACATGGTTTAGATGGCATGACATAATGTTATAAAAGTCCATTGATCATATATAATCATAACATATAAAAATGGGATAACTTAATCTTGGATTTATAGTAATGTGGAAGTAACATAAATCATGAAATTAGAACAATTCAAATCTCATTGCATATATATGACCTCATTTCAAGGTTAATCATCAATACCGATGCACATTGTAACATGAGTCAAGGTTATGGCCAAGACTAGTGAACATAACATCTCATGAGACTCATCGGTACCCAATGCATTGGAGAACTATCATTTCACCCCCATTTAAAATGTTTATTTATATTATTTCCACACAAATACTTATACTCAATCAATCATACATAAACGTAAGGGTACGCAGGGAATGAAATGGGTATTGTAATCACGATATAAAGCATATTTAATGAGAATATCATACATGTTACCATAATATAAATGAATTAGAACATACATGGACATTAATACAAGAAAAATAGGTATATATCATGGTTATCTATGAAAAATATAAGTGATAACATGTAAAATTATAATTAGAGACATATTAGCATTAAAAAAAAATTGTGTGGTTTTATGGAAAATAATAATGACATTTAAAATAGAAAGTAAAATAATATATTATATAAAACTATAAGTTAACCATGAAGGTTTTTATAAATAATAATTATTATATAAAAACAAAGGGTGTCTTAAAATAGATGATATTGTGCACATGTTATTTAGTAAAAATTAAGGAAGTTCCCTTATACGAGTTTTATTATCAGGATGTATTCAGGAGGGTGCCAAATAAAAACAGGTATATACCTAAAATTGAATTATTAATTGATTTTAAAATAGGAGTTTCGATCATATAAAAAGTATTTTGGATATATGAATAAAATAAATATATAACTTCATTGGGATAAAAAGTCTAATAGAAAAACCTGAAGGAATCTTGATGGTTTAGATAGAATCCCAAATCTTAAGTATGATGGTGTACTTCATCTTATTTTATGTCCTAGATAACCCAATTAAATCAATAAATAAAATTTTGAAAACATAATATACATTATAAATTTTATTATACCTCTATTATGTTCATTAATTTCCCTTTTAATGGGTTTAGGGGTTCAATATTAATGTTTTAATGTGCTTGATTCATTGGTTTTCATGACTGGTTTACCAAAATAATCAAATGGATAAACATATAAGATGTGAATGGTTATATAAAAATAAATTTGTATATTGTTGGTGAACATACATTTTATTACCTAGATAAAAAATTCATTTGGTTATTTGGAGTTACAATGAATCATTATATAAAACAAAAATGATAACCATTTTGGTTAATTGGTGGTTGTTGATCACAAAAAATGCATTATTATTTTTAAAATAATGTCATTTTAATAAATGATTTAAAAACATTAAATTAGAAATAATACATGTATTATATTCTGGTTGAACAAAATAATGGGTTCTTGAAAATAATTCAAGATGT
This sequence comes from Viscum album, assembly GCA_963277665.1. Taxonomy (NCBI): domain Eukaryota; kingdom Viridiplantae; phylum Streptophyta; class Magnoliopsida; order Santalales; family Viscaceae; genus Viscum; species Viscum album. The sequence goes on from OY728157.1 coordinate 641,298,930, forward strand.
TAAAATAAATTTAATCCACGTCTTCCTTGAAAGGGATAAAATAAAACATCTCAGAATTTGTTTTCCATTCTAGTGTATATGGAGCAGAAAGAGAGATGATGATTATTTATTACATTATAATAAAAAAATTACATTAAATGTATGGTACTGGAGAAATCAAAACATTTTGATGAATGGAGTTTATGAAATGAAAATATCGAAATGAAATTGAAAGAAAATAAAATAAATGAAAAGGGGAATTTACCTCTTGAACATATCTTCGATGATAACATTTTTAGGGGAGATGATTGGTCTTTGGATGAGACTAAAGGATGGCGGAAGTGGGATAGGGTATTGGGGAGATATTTTAGCAGAATTTGTACTAGGAATATGGTGTGAGAGGTGTGAGGATTTGAGTAAAAGAGGGGTGATATTTATATTGGAGGATATGACGGTTTTCACAATACTTTATTCATTATTTTTTTATTTTTCTAAAGGAAATCTATATTATTGATTCTTAAGAACAACAAAAAGTAATATGTTATGTGATTTTGTACCCTTTGTGGTTACCTCATCTTACCATCATACATTACTCAATAAATCTGGTATTTAGATTATTCGATACATTACCATATTTTAAAATTTACCAAAAATTCAAATATGTCACAAAAAACACAGAAATGCACCCAACTATATTTTTAAATTTATAATTGAAAATTTATCTCCATTTTATGATTTTTTTAATAAATATGAAAAAATTAATTATAATTAGAATCATTATCTACCTGAGAAATTAAAAATTAAAATTTAAAACTGCTTTTTTAACACACCAACATTTTAATTAAGGTGACAGAAAATTATATTATGATCATAATTCAACAAAATAAATATTGATTAATATTTTTTATGAATATAAATTTTCTTATAAATTTAAAAATTAATCATAAAATTGTAATTAAATATATACAACGTAAAAAATACCAACAATTAATTAATAATTTTAATAAATATAATTAATTATTTTATGATATATTTATATCATATTATCAGTTATAAGAAGTATAAATTTTATCAAAACATTAAATAGTTAGATTACAATTCAATTGGCTAGTTTACAATTCATAAGGGTCGAATTACTATTACAATGGTCAAGTAACAATTTCATTGGTATAAATTCATTAATTTGTAGAGATACATTTTATTTTACTCATTAATAATTAATATTGTCGGTATTGTGTTATACATGAAATATTATATTTTTATGAAATAAGAAATAATTATAACTTTTGAATTTTATTAACAAAACATTGGTCCATTACATATCATAATGGAATATTGGAATAGTGGAATATTTTATAATCTGTCACCCTCCTACTTTCAATGGATCTTCTAATGAAGTTGCAGATGAACTGTAGATTAAATCCCTTACAAAGATATTTGTTGTTATGGGGTGTTTAGACAAAAAATAATTGTAAATACTTTTATCATTTTGATGTTGAAGATGGGAACTTGAGGTCAATGGTTAAGAATATTAGGGTTATCAATGATAATTATTCATCATGATGTGAAAAATTTAAAAATATTTCCCTTCAAAAATATTTTCCTATGGTTTTTTGACTTATGATGGAAAATAAATTCCTTAAAATGAAGAAAAGTAGGAAATTTCATAGTCTGTGAATGAATAAAACATTACATGAGAAGTAATGTATTTTATAAATTATACCCAGGATATTTATAGATAAAAATTTCATTTATGCACAGGATTAAAGATATGGTACAAAATGGAATTGGCCTCTTCATAATTAAAATGGTATGATAATCTTTTCTGATGTTCTGAGAAGGTATACCGGTAGTTATCTAATGAACAGATGTAATATGTAAATAAGAATAAGAATATTTCCATATTTTAAATGATGTGTAATAATCAATCAAATAAATCTGATGGAATGAAAATACAGTTTCTAATTTTTGTAAATAATGTAAAGATATCCCTTGGGAATGACTTAACAAAATAAGGAAGTATTTTGGATATTTTATGTTTGTACACATGGCACAATTTTAAAATGAAATTGATCATAATATTATTTCTAACTAGAAAAATATAATGTGTTTTAAATGTGGTGAGATTTTTCATTTTGAAAATACCATCCTAACGAAAGATATAAATGATGGAAATCATCCATATTATATACTGAAAAGTGTAGTGGGATCCTTTGTTACTACTTTAGTAGGTATCGGTCCATCCAAATAAATTGTATATGGTAATTTGTTTTTTTAATCATATTTTTTATTATCTTGTTTTATATGGGATATATACATTCCATTATTTATGAAAAATATTTTTGTAAATTGGAAATTTCACCAAACTAAAGGAGACTAGAACATATGTTAAAAACACCAAGGTAAAATATTACATTAAAAAGAAAATATATGAATCTTCTTATTTTTTTTATTTGTAAATATATTACTTGTAATACTTATTGTTTAATCTATAGTATGTTTTGATGTAATATAGGGTATGTTATGGATTTTAATTTATAATTCAAATATTTATTATAGAGATAATGAAGTTGTTTTAATGAATGTGCTTCAATTTGTATACATGAATGATCTTATAAACTTAATACAATATCATGAATAAAAGAAATGGTTAAAATTGAAAAGAATGTTACCATGATCATATTGTTGTAAATAGGAGAGTTGTTCAGATTAATGATGTGGTAGTTGGAAATGAATAACTATATGTTTTTGTTGAATATTTTCATAGTGTTATACATGATCGAGAATTTGTATTTATTATTTCCTTAGTGCTTGATGTTATATAAGTTTCATCAATCCCTTCTAGAATGGAAAAATTGTAAGTTATTGAATTGAAAATTTAGTCACCTATGATTTTTAATAAATGAATCGACCATTCTAGAAAATCATCATGGGGTTCTCCAATTTTTTCCCTAAAAATATAGATGGTTCCAATATACGTTACATTTATTATAGAGATTTTAATAATAGTGATGTTTAGAATATGTATCTATTGCATCATATTAATGGATTGTTTTGTTAGCTCTAGGGTTCTATTTATTTTTCTAATATTTACTTGAGATTTGAGTACCATCAGCTAATGGTAAAGGAGGATGACATCCCAAAAATATATATTTTTGTTATAGATATAGACATTATGATTTTATTGATATTCCATTTCAGTTGAAAAATTATTCTACTGTATTTAGGGATATTTTGAATATAATATTCCATGAATATTTTTATAAGTTTTTTTTTGTTTTTATTGAAGATATTTTTCTTTTAAAAAATGTACGGTTATCAAAAAAAATTGAGGATTGTCCAGGAATATCTCAATGAAATGATGTTGTATAGAAAAATTTTCAAGAGTGATATTTGGTGGCAACACATTTCTTTTCCTAGAAATCTGGTAAACTTGGATGGAACAATAGTTAATCATGCCTATGAAAAGTGTTTTATGACTATACATGTATTAAAAATGATAGATATATTCATATTATTATTGGATAAGTATGTTATTAATATTGGTTCGATAAAAACGTTGGACATTTAACTATCCAATATACTAAATTAACATGAATAGGAGTTATATTTATTTATATTGAATTATGTGTTGATATATTATAGGAATTGTTGAAGAGAATGGTGAATGCACTATTATTGGTCCATCCTTTTAGAAGTGGTGGGTTTTTCATCTTTAGTGATGCTTAATTGAAGGGGCATGTTTGTGTTCTGATGTATAATGATCATATAATTTATTATGATTCAAGACAACTAAATCCTAATGAGATAAATTATCCCTCACTTGATTTTGAATTAGAATCTATATTTTGTCTTTGAAAGTATATAGGAATCATTTTTAGGGAGCCAAATGTGTAATATATACTGACCAGAACGGTCCAATGTATATATTAAATCAGAAGGAATTAAACATGATGTTGAGAAGATAAATAGAATTTATAAAGGATAATGAATATATAATCGATTACCATCCTAGAAAAGAAAAAAATGGGAAAAATTCCTTGAGTCTAAAATATCATGCATTATTAATCATGTTACGTATAGAACCTGACCCCATCGTTAATGATTTTATGAATTTTGGATGGAAATTGGTTGGCGCGGAAAATTAATATATTTTTGAATCATGTGTCTATTAATTCATCTCTATCATAAAGAATTAATCAATTACATATTAATGACAACGAGTTATATAAAAGGGTAGAATTAGATTTTAAGAGGTATATTATCTAAATATGTCATTTATTAATATTATTTTTTAACAATTATAAATTGAATAAGTGTTCATTATGATTTAAATTTTATGAAATAGCTGTTTGAATATCGTAGCTATACATTTATTGTTCATCCTAGGAAAAAAATATGTACATAGACCTTCAGGTTTATTAATTGGGGGATTGAATGAAAAGGGATATGGTAGATTTTATCATGAAATGATTGACATCTCAGTAGGATAAAGATGAGAAAAACTACTAAATGGGATACTTCATCCTTTTTATAGAATCCTAGTGTAAATGGAATTATATATCCTTGAACATAATTGTGGGACTACTGATGCCTTCTTGAGTTAACATTGAATTTTGGGTTATTTTTTACCATCTGACTAAATTGTTAGACTTCCTTCCTATTTAAAATATAATGTATTTAGATCATTTTCCATGAATTTATCTCAAAGTGATTATATGGTTACATGGAGTTATTATTTACATTATATCTAACTGTGATCCCAAGTTCAGGTTTAAATGTTGGAAATTCCTTGAACATTAGTTACGCATGGAATAAAATTTTAGCACAACCATTCATCCTCTATCTGATAAATAAACCAATAGAACTATATAGTCATTGGAGGATATGCTTCATGCTTATTTAATGGAATAATAGGGATTTTGGGATAATTATCAGTATTTAATTGTGGTTTGTTATAATAAATGTTTTCATTCCATTATTTAGACGACAACATTTGTGGTATTTTATGGAAAGTGGTGTTGAACTCAAGATTTTTGGGATGAAGTCGGGGAAAGGTAGTTTATGGGACCAGAATTGACAGAGGAAGAGGATGAAAATGTAAAGATTATCTAGAAACACACGAGGATAGATTAGATCTTGAAGAAAATAAATTTAGATTATAGGAATAAATAATTTTCATTCAATGTAGGTGATCATGTTTTTCTTGGAATATCACCCTTGAAAAGTGCTATGCGATTTTGTATAATAGGAAAGATTATTCCATATTTCAACGTAACATATGATGTCATAGAAAACTTTTTACCTTCCTCCATCCAAGTAGCTTTATATTTATGTTTATCCCATATACACAAGGATTTTCTTGTTTGGATGATGAGAATGTATGTGCCAGATTTATCTCATATTTTTTCACAGAATTAGATCAGTTGGAAAATAACCTTTGTTATGAAGAGAGACCATTCATATTCATGATCATAGAGATCATGTATTGTGGAATATGGTTTACCACCAGCATATTGTTTTGTGGAGAACCCACATTTTTTAAAAAGGAACAAGGGAATCTGAAAATTCTATAGGGGAAAGGTACCCTCACATGTTTAATAATTAAATAAATATGACAATGACACAATTTCCAGAAGATGGGGATAATGTAACAACCCTAGTACATATAGAATGATATGTTCTCATTGAAATGACCCAAAATTAACATACATCGACATTAAATTACATTTTTCAAATACATAATACATGACACAAAAAGAATCCCGATGCCCTTATTATTTTGGTGTTGTTAGAAACAATGAACATAAGATTCTATCATGGTGAAATATGTTCATCATCTCCCATAAATATCATCCCCTATAGTCTTTACTACCTAAAACATTTCCTTATGTCATGGAGAATTGAAAATATAAAAAGGGTGAGACCAATAGATCTGTAAGGGTAAATATGAAAAACATCAAACAAAACAAAAACATAAGAATGGGAAAAGTTGAACATAAATTTTGAATATCAAAATCACGTTTCATGAAATAAATCATCACATTACTTAAGTCATATATCATAAAGAAACATTAACCATCATAAAATATCATTGTCATTAAACATGGAAATTTGGAAAACAAATAAACACATAATATGATTTCCATAGTAGCCAAGGAATATCTTAAAAGACCATTATAGTGGTCAATGTCCATTATTAAATTGGGGTTACATTTCGTTATAAACATGCATTACTGAACATAATTTACTTTTCGTTCTAACCTAGTATTGCTGGAAAATATTTACTTAGTGTTCCAGTCATGTCTATCACATGAGATATAAATCATTACCGAATGAATTGGATGGATATATTGTCCCCCCCAATCTTATTATGAAAACCTTATTATGTGTACAACAGAAACATAAATACATTCACTATATAATATATCATTATTTAAAATGGGATTCCTAAACATCACTCCATAATAATTTATATAAAAACAAATGGCCTTCCAAAATTACCTTTTATAATATAAATAATCAAATAATAGTAATAACAGGAATAGAAATATAACACTATATAAAGAAATATATTACAGACCGAAAATAATTTTTTATAAAACAAATGAATTTGATTTTTGAGGAAAATATCATTTCCACTTTAAGTGAATTTTCTTTTCTCAAAATTCAATGAAATTTTACAAGAAAATAATATAAATAATAATTAAATTAAAATATTTTAGATATAGATTCATATAAAGAAGGTATATTCAATCTATAAAAAATTCATTCATGTCATATAATTTAAAAAACATTCTTCTCATACTTTTCTTGGAAAAATAAAAAAGTGCCTCATATGATAAACAATAGAATGATTCCTTTCACACCACATAGTAGTAGTCAAAATGGGTAAAAATGAAATTAAACATACATATAATTATAGTAAATATTTTATGATTTTTTTAGAAAATATTGACATGGATGATAAATATAATTCCAGTAAATACTTAAGTATATACAATATCAGATAAAAATGAGATTGCAAAATTTTCCCTTACCAACTATCTGATTTGATCAATATGTGTCTCAAACACAGGTATAGTAAGTTTAAACATATCATTAACTTGGTGAAGAAGCATAATAACATTTATGACATCATATATGATTCACTAATGACTTTATTGTACCCATTCATTTATCAGTTCTATGATATGGCACCATTTTTGTAATAATCATTTTATTTATCGAACATGTTTTGAAATTTTATTCTTGAAATTATTATATAGATCATTATATAATTATGTACAGAATTTAAAAAATTATCTATATGTCATATATTTTTAATATATTAATATATATATAATAGATAGAGAAATGAAATGGAATACACCGTTCATGGAGACAGTTGGATGTACGTACGCATAAACGATTTTCCTGTTTCCTTATTCAATAGATTGGAGGAAATTAAAATATATATATACACAAAAAAATATTGTTGCATTATTATGTCATATATTTTTGGGTTATTTATTATATGTACCATATAACCATTCTTAAATGGTTAATTTAGATAAGAAATCTCATCGTTTTATGAGGAAGGTACATCGTACGTACGCATATGCAATGATATCATTCCATTAATTGGTAAATAGTTTGAAATTGGATTGAATATGAATTTTATAAAATAATTATGGTGTTAAATTGATTATTTAAATATATTACACTCATAAATATACCCATCCATATTATGTATTGTTGATTAACAAATTAAACCATGGTGTAGAGATGATAAGTCATACGTACGCACACATGGTGATATTTTTTTTCATTGGATGCCTAAAATGAGTTTTAAGGTTGGAATATAGTTATAATGAAATATAATAACGTATATCATACATTATTAATAACTTTATTTTGAGAATAATGTAATAATAGATAGTAAAATAAGAAAAAAATTTGAAAGAGGTGATAAAACAATTATATATTTTTCTAGTATCTTCTTTTCATATGCACAAAATGACACATTAAGATGACTTTATGCCAAAAGGGTGGACTATAAAATGATGACAGAGAACTATGGTAGAGTGTTGGAAGGGTTACGAAGATCTAAATGGCTATGGAGGTGTGATTTAAAGAGGACGATATGAGCCCTTTTATAAAAGAGGGGAGGGGAACATTTTTAACAACTTGAAATATTAATTTATTATAAATTCATTTTGGGTTTATAATGCTCCCAAACTAATTTATTTTTATGATAATATTATTATTTTTCATAATACTCTCAAAAAAAATGTATTCATGTTTTGATTTTATTTTAATCCTTATAATTTTGATATATAACTATTTAATCTATTTAATTTTATGTGTGGAAATAATATTCTAAATAATAAATTATTATAAATATTTATGTTTGTGCTATAAATTTTCTATAATTGTACAATTTATTACATTGTCAGAAATAAAATATGTTTTTAAATTTTTAAATATTTAGGTGATTTCTAAATAATTTAATAATAAGTTATTTTTATAAAATGCCTATAGTTTCCACTTTGACACTATTTATTTTAAATACAAAAAAATTAGAAAATTAATTTGAACCAAAATATTTATTACTCTTATAACATGTCATTTTCACCTTTAAAATTCATGGATTACAATAATTAGTTCACATTATATTTATTTTAATATTTTTAAAACTATTTATTTTATATTTATATCAAAAAATTAATTTCTACACCACCGTGGTTTCATCATTAATGGTAATTGTATAATCTCCTAAAATTAAAAATATATTCACATAGTGTATATAATTTTATTTTAATTTTTTAGAATATTTATTTTTGATGTTCTAAAATGTTTCCAAGTATATTAAATTTATTATATATATATGATATATGAGAGAGACTTGTTGTCACCTTTCTTTATTTTAATTATAATTACATCACATTAATAGAAAAAGTCTGTTAAATGAATCAATTGTAACCGAAAGGAGATATTTGATTACATTAATTATTTCAATAATATTTTGGATGGTTTTAGGTTAATTTTTTTACATTATCACATTTTTAGTTACCCTAATTTACTCGATATACCTTTAAATGTGGTAAATAAAAATTATCGTAGTTTATATTCATAAGATAAAAAATAAAAAAATAAACTTATTGACAAAATTTATACTAACTAATTCAAAATATAGAATCAATTGTTTTATTTATAAACACTTCATTGTGATAAATTAATTTAAAATAATTCACGTTGTGAAAACTAAAAAATGTTTTTTATAAAGTAAAAAACATATCAAAATATTGTCATTACTTAATGTATAATTTAAATGTAAAATTGCATCCAATGAAAAAAATTGGATAAGTTGAAAAAATTATAACAAAATTACACCCTAAAACCAATTAAAATTATTATTTATCTAAATACATAAATTAGGTGAAATTTAAGTTTCGAAGTAAAATGTAGTATTTGACACTATTTATTAAAATATGAATTTTATTAGAAAAATACAAAAAATTAAACCAAATTAAACTTTTCTTTCCCTCACCCATAAAAGAAATATATTTTCTCAAATAAAATATATAAAAGATTTAAATATTTTAATTAAAATGGTTTCATTATCAAAAGGTGAAAAAATAACTTTTTTGAAAAGAAAAATCACTTATCCAAAAAATTGATTTTATTCATATATCATGTTCTAGAAAATAAATTATCTAGATTTAAATGTTATATAGAATTAAAAATTTGGTTAATAATATTAATAATGACTTGTTTATATCTAATTAGTTAATAATATTTTAATAATATATCATAATTTAGTGAAACTCGGTGTTTCATAAAACGCAAACTATCAATGAAGGTCACTATTACATGTAACAAAAGCCATGTGAGTATTGCATGTAGTGAATGGTTCCTTTGATATTTCATATAACATAATCCCAACACAGTTATTTTATACATAGAAAAAAATCTATACCTAGTGTTGCGTGTAATGTAAACCAACTTGGCGTTGTGTTTAACATATGAAAAGTTGGTTTAATGTGAATGGAATGTTTAACATAGTAATCTCAAAGATATAAGTGAAAATTTTAATTTATTAGAAAACCATATTCCATATAAATTCATTTTGTAACATTATACCACGTTATAATGAATTTGTCCCTTAAAATATATCATGTATATAAGATTTTAAGTACTTGAAAGTTTCTTTCATGGAAACTCACATTGTCAAAAGGAATACTAAAACATTATTTTAAAAAAGAATGTAAAAAATAACGGTTACCAAATGTAGCTCATCACTGGGATTCCACAAAGAAAAATATAGGCAGGATGTTAAAACATGCACATGGAAGAGAAATATAGCCATCATGTTTTGATGTATAGTAGGAGAGAACATGGTTGGAAAAAGTTAACAAGGCGAAAGCCATAAATCTCTGATAATTTTATGGACCATATTATTCCTCATATAAGAAGGTACTATGATAACTTATTTGGGTTTCAAGATCCTTTACCTAAATTAAAATAAAATTAGATGAAATAAATACTTGATTTTAGTACAATATCACTGTTGGATGTTCCTTGACCAATTTCCACTTTATCTCTTATTTAATGAAATAATGTTGAAATATCATTATGGAAATGTTAGAAGATCATGATATACAATGACAGGTCATTACTTCTGTATCAAAAAAAAGGTTAGTAGAGGTAGTAAAATATTCCTAATTCAACATATATTGACATAATAACAAAATCTAACAAACATCAACCCAAAAATAACATTTATAATCCAATAATTTATAACATTATGATCATTCCAAAAGTAGAATATATAAATCATTATAAAGAGTTGAACTAGAATAAATTTACATTTATCTCCTATAACTCATAATGTATTTCTTGGTTTTCACAATCCAAGCACGTGAATAACATAATCATGTATTCTATTAATACATGGTAAAATCATAAATTAGCATAGATCGTTAGTGATAACATGAATTCTTTCATAATCAACTCTTTCCACACACCAAAAAGTACCAAAAATTGTATAAACACAATCCATTATATGAAATTTTCCTTATATCAGTAATGAAGTCATTAATACAATATACCATCTCATTATCTTTTCAACCCTTCATAATTCACATATCATGTGCTTTCTGAAAATATTTCAATCACTTATCACAGTTACAAGTATCATTCAAAATATACATTCATTAACATAAGGAAAAGTAATAGTTTAATAATCCTTAGAGGTTTCTTTATTCAATAGTACCATAAAATTTCTTATTCAACATTATCCATAATAAACATGGGATCCTTTCCATATCTTAATAAACCACTGACCAAGCATTGTCATTTTAATCTTATACACAACATTTATTTCATATATCATTATTTATATATTCGTCTTTGAAAAAATAAATACTACCCACATAAACATGCTGATTATCATCATGATATTTTCTCTTTGGGAATTTATTTTTGAAATTCACATACATTCCACATTTAAAGAAATTAATGGCCATTGAAGTCTTAGAGATACCATTATACTTGTGCATTGAGTTAACTGAACCTTTTCCATTTCAATTTTTGGATTTGTTTCCTTCGTTCCACACCCAAATGACATTCCATTTCCATTGAAACATTCTACATGGTGCCTCTTCCATAATTATTTTAATGAAAAAAATTGAACATTTTTTCCTCTATGATTACCATGAATATCCATCTTTCGCTTATTATGTGGATTAGAAAAATCACTAAGGTTGAGATTATTGATCATATAATGAGATTAGTCATTAGGAATAAATACAATGATTCACCTTCCAAATTCCATTTCATTTGGATTGTAATGTCTAACATCATTCAATTGACCATCATATTCTTCATTAACATGAATCCTTCAGTTTCCATCTATTTTCTAAAATACAAAAAGAATAGCATGAGTGGAGAAAATCATACCATGAAAACAATATAATCAAGGGATAGTATGTTCAATATCTAACATATGAAGTTTATGTTTTTGTTATTTTTGATCATTACATTAATCATAGGAATATGAGCAATAGTTATAATTACACTTAGAGGAATCCCATGACATACCATAGATATATCTCTTGGGATGTCCCTAAAATTTTTTTCATCCTAGTTTCCAATGGTTAACTAAACATTCACACTTATAGCATATAAAACAACCAATTATTGAAACATATAGACATTAAATTTATCTTTCAGGATACTTAATACCTGACACAAAAAGATACACAAATATGGTATTAGTTTAGTGTCTTTGGTAACTAGAAACATAATCTTATAACATAGGGAATGATCGTCAACAACTCCAATAAAGAACATGACATTGATTTTTCTATCTAGAACCATTATATATACCCTTGTAAAATGAAAACATAAAAAGGGTGAGCACCAATTCTCAGTAAGGGTAAAAAATAAAAAATAAAAAAATAATCATAAGAATTTAAAATCATGAACATAAATTTTGAATATCAAAATTGGGAATCATGAAATAATTATTGGTAGTATGTATGGTATATATCATAAATGGAAATTATCCATGGTAATATAGAATTGGAATAAACATTGAATTGTGGAGAACATATATGAATATAATATAATTTTTATAGTTTCAAATGAATTGCTTCCAAGACCATTATAATGGACAAATCCCATTACTAAAATGGGTTTACTTACTGTTGTAGGAACGCATTACTGAACTAGAATTACATTTCATTCTAGTACTGTATTACTGAACCATATTTACTTTCTATTCTAGTCATGTCAATTCGTTGAGATATAAATCATTACATAATGAATTTTAGGGTTATATAGGTCCAACCCATCTCATAATGAAACCATTAATATGTGTGGAACAAAAACATAAAAACATTAACAAAAAAATAACCCATGAAGTAAAAGGGGGTATCAATAAAATTATTCAGTCATAATTCAAATAAAAAATGGACTTCCTAAATTAAAATTAATCATAAACACATTAATATAATAGTAACAATAAAGACAGAAATATAACCCTATTTAAATAAATTTATCTTATATGGCAACTAATTTTTGAATAAAACACTTAAACATAATTCTTGAGGAAAATATCATTTCTTCTTCAAATACGTTTCTTTTCTCAAAATGAAATGAAATTTTAAAAGACTATAATTTAATTAATAATAAATGTAAAATACTATAGAAGAAGAATCATTCAAATTAGGCATCATGAAACTCTAAAAATAAATCTCTTCATTCCATATAAGTTAAATTCCATTTTCCCCATTCTTTTTCCAGAAAATTAAAAAATTGCCTCTTATAGTAAACAAATGAATGATCCCTTCCACACCATGTATTAAAAGTTAATAGTTGGTAAAAATTAAATTAAAAATACATATAATTATAGTAAAAATTATGAGGAATCATTTTTAGAAATCATGGACATAGATGATAAATATATCGCTAGGAAATAATAACTTATAACCACTCTCAGATAAAAATGATATTGCAAAATTTTCCCTTACATTAGGCCTGATTTATCCATTTGTGTCTGAATCACCAGTGTAGTTGGATTAAATATATTAATAACTTGAAATATAATCATAAAATTAATTATTACATAATATATGATTCACTAATGTCTGAATATTACCTGTTCATTTATCAATTCCATGTTAAATAAACATTTTGGGACATAATTGTTTTATTTAACATACATGTTTTGAACTGCTGTTTTTGATATTAATACATATATCGTGATTTACATACTTCATAAATTTAAAACATGATTGATATATCATATATATTCAGTAGATAAATATATATAATATATTGATAAATGAAATAAAATTCACCATTCATGGATACGGTAGGACGTATTTACGCATGACCGTTGTTTCCATTTCCTTATAGAATTAAATGGAAGCATATAAATGACATATATATATATACACACACGCATAAATCCAAAATCATTATTATGTAATATATTTCATGATTATCTATTATATATACCTTAAAATTATTATTGAATGGTTAACGTTGAGAATGAATCTCATCGCATCGTGGAGACAGTAAGCCATACATACGCATGAGCAACGATATCATTCCATTGATAGTACAATAGTATGGAATTAGATGAAATATTAATTTTAAAGAATAATAATTATTTTATATTCATTATTTAAATCCTTTATACACATCAATATATCCAACTAACATAATTATTGTGGAATAAAAAATTGTGCCCTGGCATGGAGACGGTAAGTCGTACGTACTCACGCATAGTGAAATTTTCATTCATAGGATGGATAAAAAGTGGTATATGGTTGTCCCATAATTATAATAACATCTAACCAGGTAGAATATTAATTATTTATTACTTTATTATGATAACAGAAGAATATGTGGATGTAGAAAAAGAAATGAATTTTAAAAGAGTTGATAAATCAATTACCTCTTTTTAGGTATCTCCTTTTGGTATAAACAAAATGACTCTTTAAGATGTATTTCTACCAGAATGGTGGATTCTAAGATGAATTGGTGGAATTCTGAAGGAGATTCGGGTAGGTTTTGGCGTAACCATGGGGGTTTGGAGGTGTGATTAAAAGAGGAGAAATGTCATTGTTTAAGAGAGGGGAGGGGCATCATTGGAATTCCTTGAAATATTAATTTATTTTAAATTAATTTTCATTGTATAGTTCAACCAAACTAATTTAATTATAATATTAGATGATTTTGGGAATAAATAATTTTAACCAGTAAAATTTTAACATGTTTGAATTTTAATTTAAACCTTATCATTCTGATTTATAGTTATTTAATCAATCTAATTTTATTTGTTGTAATAATATTATAAATTATAAATTGCTATAAATATTTAATAATGTGTTATAAATTGTCAATAATTGGATACTTTATGCCATTTTATACCATATAAATTTCACTTTTTAATCTTTAAATATTTTTGTAATTACTAAATAATTTAATAATATGTTGTTTTTAAAAAATATCAATATTTTCAATTTAGACACAATTTATATTTTTGACATTAAATAAAATAATCAAATATGATAAATTTAAAAAATATTCCATACAAACGAAACATTTCATAGTCCACTATAAAATTTTTGGTGAACATTAATTAGTTCATATCTAATTTTATTTAATACTTTTAAAACCATTTATTTGATATTTCCATAAATAAAATATTCTCTACATCATTATTGTGTAATCATTAATGGAAAATATTTAATATTTAAAAATTATAAATAAATTCACATGATTTATATAATTTAATTATCTTCCAGGAGAAAATTTATTTTAGATGTTTTATCCATTTTTTCATAATACTCAAATTATTAAATTTTTGGATATATTAGAGTGTCATGTTGTCACCTTCTTTTGTTTTAATTATAATTACATCACATTCAAGGGAAAAAGTCCCTTAAATTAATAAATTAAAACATATATATATGATATTGGTATGCATTAATTCATCAATAGGATTATTTCATGCGTTAGGTTATATTTGTTATCTTTATACCATTTTTAGTTTTACGTATTTATCGGATTTACCTTTAACTATGGTAAATAAAAATTTACGTATTTGTTATTCATAATATCCCATAAAAAGAGTAAACTATTCATATAATTTGCACCAACTGATTCCAAATATGTAAACAATTTCACATTATTCAAAACACATAATTTGTTAAAATTAAATTAAAATTAATTCTACTTTTCAAAACCAAAAAATGGGTGTTTTTTTAAGTACAACCATAACACAAGATAATCATGTGTATATGTCAAATATAATGGTGAAATTACTTCTAATGCTCAAAAATGGATTAAATGAGAAAAAAATAACCAAATTAAACTTTAAAAAAATTGATATTAAAATATCAGTATATAAATAAATTAGATCAAATTGTAGTTTTGAATTAAAATGTAGCATTTTTCACTATTCATTAAAATAAGATTTTTACATGAAAAACACCCAAAAAATAAAATAAATTAATTTTTTATTTCCATCTTATAATTAATGTATTTCATTTTTTCAAAAAAAATATACAAAATTTTTAAAAACTATATTTAATATCACTGTACCATCAATAGTTGGAAAAAGTGTATTTAAAAAAAATTCATCATTTTTCCAAAAATTTGAATTTTTCATATATAATGTTTTAGAAAATACATAATTTGAATTTTAATGTAATATGAAATTCAAAATATGGTCAATAATATTCAGAAAATATAGTTAAATCATATTAAATAATACTATTTTAATAATATATATATATATATAGTGAAACACGGTATTGCGTACAACACAAGCTATCAAAGAAGGCCGCTTTTGCGTGTAATGCCAGACAAGCCAGTGTTTCTTGTAGTGTAAGCATCATTTTGTGCTTTGCAATACATATTCCAAACATAGTTATATTATATATTGAAAAAAAATCTATAATCATTGTTGTATCTATCGTATGCCAACACAATGTTGCGTGTAACATACAAGAAGTCGGTTTAGTGTGATATAAATGTTTGACATTGTGCACTGCATGATATAAACAAAAATTGTAATTTATTAATAATTCGATAAATAATTAAAGTGTTACCCATATTCTAGAATTTAATATTTAAATTCATTTTAATTTTTTATTTTAGAAATTAATTATTTTTTACCAGTGGAATAGAAACTTTTCCATTGGAATAGTAACTTTACCATTGGAATAATAACCCGGCCATTATTAATTGAAATCTACCGAATTGACTAGTAACCTCACATGTGAGAGTATAAATAAAATTCATCTATCTTATACATATAATCTAGATATATTTATGTCATCGAATTAGTAAATAAATGATTCACAAATGATAAATTATGTGCGGTGATTTTTGTATGTCATATATATTGAATTACTATTTTTATAATTAATTGAATTATATGAATGAAATTTTTTATTCATTAAATAGAATCATAAATTATTATTTTATTAATTTATTCTTTCAATATAATTTTATCTGACCATGAATAAATTGTCATGTTATTATAAAATCGGTTATAGTTTTAAAATAGATATTTTTGTAAAAAATTGTGATTTTATAAAAAAATAAATTGTATTATATTTATAAACTTATTTTGATAAATTGGTGTTTATTTTTCAATTCTACATGTCAAAAAATGGTTGGTGTGTTTTTTTTTGAATTTTATAAAATACATTATATTTTTTGAATAGTGAAATACATTATTTTAATATATATATATATATAGCTTAATACAGTATTTATAAAATAAGGAATGATATAAGAACATTAATATCTAACATCCAATTATTATTTAAATATATTTATTGATAATTATTACACTATTCACTATC